>OZ024822.1:141738856-142143599 GCA_964016985.1 Anodontia alba | reverse complement strand
ATTCACGAATTCAACTTCACGAATTCACGAATTCAACTTCATGAATTCACGAATTCAATTTCACGAATTCCACTTCACGAATTCAACTTCACGAATTCACGAATTCAACTTCATGAATTCACGAATTCAACTTCACGAATTCCACTTCACGAATTCACGAATTCCCGAATTCAGCTTCAATAATTCACGAATTCAACTTCACGAATTCAACTGTTGAATTCGTGAAGTTGAATTCGTGAAGTTGAATTCGTGAATTCGTGAAGTTGAATTTGTGAATTCATGAAGTTGAATTCGTGAAGTGGAATTCGTGAAGTTGAATTCGTGAATTCGTGAAGTTGAATTCGTGAATTCGTGAAGTTGAATTCGTGAAGTTGAATTCATGAAGTTGAATTCGTGAAGTTGAATTCGTGAATTCGTGAAGTTGAAATCGTGAATTCGTGAAGTTGAATTCGTGAATTCGTGAAGCTGAAATCATGAATTCGTGAAGTTGAAACCTTGAATTAATGTAGTTGAAATGACACTACCGGTCTTTCGTACATAACAGCTTATATTACATGCATAACCAAGAAATACCATGATTTCTACCAGACATAAAACTGGTATTTTCCTTGTTTTCTAAGAAGAAATATTTCCTCTTAGCCGGGGAAATAAACCTCTTTAACCGGAACTACTTTTTTGTAACATATGGACAGCCTAGATTTTGACCCTGCTGTCAATATCATTTAGGATAAAAACAAAAGCTATCCTAAATATATTATTTATTACTACGCCGACCCAAAATAGAAATGACAGCGTAAACAAACTGGCAGACAAGACTTGCCACAAAATCCTCTTAAATGGTGTACTCTATTGCGGCGAAATGCATGTAATATACAGTTTATTCATTTCTCCTATTTTAAATATGAGATTTATAAACCTCGGGAGGTAAAACAAATCCGATAAAGAAACTCGTGCTTCGCACTCGTTTCTTTATCGGATTTTTTTTACCTCCCTCGGTTTATAAATCCCATATTTAAAATAGGAGAATGAATAAACTCTATTTATGCCCTCAACTTTGAAAACGTTGAGTGGGGGTATTGCTTTTCTTTCCTTCATTCAATTGTTCGTTCTTTGTCCATTCGTTCGGCACACTTTTGGTACGTCTCATTACTGATGAAGAGTGTACCCTAGAGGTTTAATACGTTATACGTGGGTGCCTCGTAGAAAAGGAGCTGGTTCGTATTATTATGATTATTATTTATTTATTTATTTATTTATTTCATGTCTTTGATTTTCCCATTACGAAAACATGCCTATTCAAATATATAGAAAATTTCACCTCCATCCAAAAACTGAAAATTTTCAAATAAAAAATCTCTGATTTTGTTTTCTTCATATTTCTGCTCAAAAAAATAGATTATGGGTACTCTTTAGAACCGCCTCGGCAAGGCGGTTCTAACGAGTACCCACAATCTATTTTTGACCCCAGAAATAACAAAGTTTATATATATCCCTGTAAACCCTAGTTTTGCTATAGGGGGTCAATATTATATAAGTATGGTTTTGTGATGCGTACTTTTTTTCCAGCCGACAAATTTTTAGTAGTTTTTTCGTCTTTAAAAAACAAACAACAACAAAATATCCTGTATAGAAAATTTCAGAAAGTATTTTGGCTAGGGCTTTGATATTTGGCAGACATTTGCGCTGAGGAGCACCTCACCTGATTAAGGCTTAAAAAAAATCGAATTAATTGCGTAAGAGTTATCCCTTTTTACAACTTTGGCATTCCAACTTCCCTCAAAATTGTGTACTTGGGCTTAACGGTTTTTTTTTTTGTTTTTTTTTTTTTATTTTTTTTTTTTTTAACACAGTATGATAATGAGATAAGGTGTCCAAATATCGGGAATCCTCGTTTTCAAATATTGCATTTGTTCCACAAGATATTGTCATGGAAATGAAATTCCTGTTGTACAATAATCCTTTTTGAGCAATTTAGTATGTCACACACCCCTTGCTTTAGTCATATCGAGGGTTGAGCGCAAGACTGGCGTAAGTCAGATGGTTGTTTTCCCCAAACCTAATCTCCTCACCATGAAGGCGTTATGGAGATTACAACATTTCTTTCTGTAAACAATGAAAATTTAGGTGCCATTGCTCATACGAGCAATGGCACCTAAATTTGCATTGTTTACAAAGGGGTCCAAGTTGCCCCTAAACAAGGGTTTCAAAAATATGTTTGAGTTACTATAGTCTTGCGCTCAACCCTCGATATTTACTCACAGAACGTATATATAATATATATATATATATATATATATATATATATATATATATATATATATATATATATATATATATATATATATATATTTGCCTCAGCAAAGCGATTCTAATAAATATCCGAAACATAATCATGTGCCTTGAAGTAGCAACTACAATGTTCTTGCATAATGCCTGAACAACTGCCATCCCTTGAGCGTTGGTTGCGTGTCATTCAAATTATCATTATAACGATTTTTGTCGTTATATCAAGTTTCCATATAAAGAGGGTTGATTGTATTCAGGGTAGTACTAATATCACGTTTTCTTTTTCGATGTTGTGCTAGTCGGTCATAATATAAAGAAGATGACCGGGAAGTGCCATAGTGCCTGCCAAACTATACCTGTCCGTCGTGGCACCAAACGGAAGAATAAAAGTATATGTGTGTGTGTGTGTGTGGGGGGGGGGGGAGGGGGGCGGTGGGGGGGGCGTATGTGTGTCCAGTATGATTTCTGAGGGGTTCGATTTGATCAAATTACCTACTCTACGTATTTGGAGGCATAGAGAAGGCATCTGATCAGGGTCTACAATGTTTCCTACTCTTTGTAAAATCCATTTAGTGGAAAAAGAACCACTGCTGCGTTAATGTGCATTGCAATATATATAGTAAATGCATTTTTAGTTGCAGAATGTGGTGGAAGCATTGCCAATGTATCACTACCGGAAGATTGTAGTCATGGCAATGCATCGTTATCAGAAAATTGTAGTCGTGGCAATGCTTCGTTATCGGAAAATTGTAGTCATGGTAATGCTTCGTTTCTACCAGAGTGTAGTGGCAGTGCTTCGTTATCAGAAAAGTGTAGTTCTGTTGACACGAACAGTACTGGTAAGTTTTGTTTCAAAGTCTAATGACGTGAAAATACTTGTAAGTATTTTTTTATTATTATTATTCAAAGTCTAATGACACGAAGAACAATTAGTAGTTTATTTCAGTCTTATAACAGGAACAATTCTTGTAATATCAGTTTCAAAGTCTAATGACATAACCAATATTTGTATTTTTTTTTTCTGTCTAATGACACGAATTATACAGGTAGGTTTTGCTTCAATTAAAGGCACAAACTATACTGGTAAGTTTTGTTTCAAAGTCTAATGACACAAACGATATTGGTTAATAGTGTTTTAAAGTCTAATGAAACGAATTATACTGCTAAGTTCCGTTTAACAGTCCAATTGCTTGAACAATGCTGGTAAATTTTGTTTCAATCTAATGAAACAAATTATGGTGCTTAGCTTTGTTTTAAAACCTTATGACACGAACAATACTGGTAACTTTAGGTTCAAAGTCTAATAACACGAAGACTACTGGAAACTTTTATTTGAAAGTCTATCGACACGAGCGATACTTCTACTCGTAAGTTTTGTTTTAATTTAATGATCACAAGCTAATGACACGAACAATACTTGTAGGTTTTGTTTCAAAATCTAATGGCTTGAACAGTTCTTGTAAGCTTTGTTTCAAAGTCTAAAGACACATATATACTGGTAAGTTTTGTTTCAAAATCTAATACCACGAATTATTCTGGTAACTTTTATTCAAAGTTTAATGACATGAAAAGTTTTGGTTAATTTTATTTCAACGTCTAATGACACAAACGAAGCTTGAAAGATTTGTTTCAATTTAATGACAAGAGTCATACGGGTACGTTTTGTTTCTAATGACACCAAATATGTTGTTAAATTTTGATTTAAAGTCTTACAGCAAGAACAATCCTTGTAAGATTTGATTCAAAGTCTAATGACATGAACGATACTTGCAAGTTTTGCTTAAAAATCAAATGACACGAATTATACAGGTAAGTTTTGTTTCAATTGTTTCAATCTAACGATACGAATTATACTGGTAAGTCTTATTTCAGTTTAATGACACGAACGATAATGGTTAACATTGTTGATTTTAAGCCTGATAACACGAATTATACTAGTAGGTTTGTTTCAAACTAATGAAACTAATTATACTGCCAAATTTTGTTTCAAAGTCCAATCACACGAACAATGCTGGTTAGTGTTGGCTCAATAATATGAAAATAATTATACTGCTAAGGTTTTTTTTTTCAAAGTCAAATGACAAGAACAATACTGGCAAGTTTTGGTTCAAAGACTAAAGACATGATCACAACAGGTAAACATTACGAAAACACGCCTATTCAAATATATAGAAAATTTCACCACCAAAACCTGGAAGTTTTCACATTAAAAGTTCTGATATTTTTCATTATTCTTCACAAAACGTAGGTTGTGGGTACTCGTTAGAACCGCCTCGCCGAGGCGGTTCTAACGAGTACCAACAACCTATGTTTATAAGCAGAAATAAGAAAAATAATGTATACCCCAGTTTTACTGTATAAAAGTGGGGTTTAAGGAGGTCAAAATAAAATTATATAAGTATGTTTTCGTGATGTTTTATTTCAAAGTCTAGTAAAACGAACATCATACCGGTAAATTCTATTTCAAAGTCTAATGCAGCAAACAATGCATCTACTTGTAAGTTTTGTTTGAATTTAATGACATGAATACTAATGGTAAATTTTGTTTCAATTTCTAATGTCACGAATTCTACTGTTAAGTTTGGTTTCACAATCTAATGACATGAACGATACTGGTAAAGTTTGTTCCAAAGTCTGATGGCACGAACAGTTCTGGTAACTTTTGTTTCAAAGTCTAAAGACACAAAAATACTTCTAAATTTTGTTGCAAAGTCTAATGGCACGGAAGGTACTAGTTAATTTTGTTTCTAAGTCTTATAACACGATCAATACTGGTAAGTTTTGTTTCAATTTAATAACAAGCATCATATTGGTAGGCATCACTAAAACATGCCTATATAATTTTGACCTCTTTAAACCCCACTTTTACGAGTATAGTAAAAATGGGATTTACAGGGGTATACATTATTTCTCTTATTTCTGCTCAAAAACATAGATTATGGGTACTCGTTAGAACCGCCTCGGGAAGGCGGTTCTAAAGAGTACCCACAATGTATGTTTTGAGCAGAAATATGAAAAAGATCAGAATTTCTATCTAAAAAACTTTCAGTTTTTTGGTGGTGAAATTTTCAATATATTTGAATAGGCGTGTTTTCCATTACGAAAACACGCCTTATCAAATATATAGAAAATTTCACCTCCAAAAAAAAACTGAAAATTTTCAGATAAAAATCTCTGCTATTTTCCATATTTCTGCTCAAAACATAGATTGTGGGTACTCGTTAGAACCGCCTCGGCGAGGCGGTTCTAACGAGTACCCATAATCTATTTTTGAGCAGAAATAAGAAAAATAATGTATACCCCTGTAAACCCCAGTTTTACTATATAAAAGTGGGGTTTAAGGGGGTCAAAATTATATAGGCATGTTTTCGTGATGCGTTACGTTTATTTCAAAGCCTAATGACATGAACGCTATTGTTTTTTTTGTTGTTTTGTGTGTGTGTGTGTGTGTGTGTGTGTGTGTTTTTTTTTTTTTTTTTTGTTTTTTTTTTTTTTCAAAGTTAAATGACACGAACAATGCTGGTACTCGTAAGATTTGTTTCAAGCTAATGACAAGAATTCTTCTGGTATGTTTTGTTTCATAATTTAATGACATGAACAATACTAGAAAACTTTGTTTAAAAGTCTAGTGCCACGAATCATACTGGTAAGTTTTGTTTCAAAATCTAATTACTCGACCAATACTGGTTTATTTTGCTTAAAAGTCTAATGACACGAAAACTACTGGAGAATTGGAGTGGTAAGCTGTTTAATTTTATAATTTCAAGATTTTGTTCTGAATTACTTTTATTCAATTTGGTAGTGTTAAATACCCCTTTATGTGCTGGTGCGCAGCATTTCCTTTCAGATTACCCAGAATGCCCTTTGAAGACTGTAATCAGGTCCCAAGGTTATAAAACTTTCTTCATGCTCAACTCAGCTGAGCATGCTCGGCTGAGCTGAGCATGAAGCAAATGTAATTGTTTGTACAGTCGAACCTCAATAACTCGAACACCGATGGCTCGTTTAACCTGGCTGATTAGATTTCATTTTTGAGTCCCTACGAAATTCGTCCGCTAGCTCAAGAAAACAAATATTTAGGGAAATTTTCTTATTTTATCATGAAATTGTATGTTGTTTGTACTCATTAGAATCGCCTCATCGAGGCGATTCTAATGAGTACACTCAACATACAATTGTTGTGTAGAAAATCGAAAGTATTTTACTAAATTATCGCTATTTGCCTCCTGACCTGGCTCCATGTTTAACCCTCAGTGGCTCGAACTACCCATGTCTCGAACAATTTTCTATGGTCCCAAAGATTTGCGAGCCATTGAAGTTCGACAGTATGTTTATTTTCATGACCAACTAAAATTTCATGCTCAGTTGAGTTGACCATGAAAAAAAGTCTTCTAGAAAATGCTGTTCCCCGGATCATTTTTTTTTTTTTTTTCTTCAAAATTTGTTACAGTGTTTCGGTGTAGTAAAGAATTCAGGAATGCATCTACGTCAGAGAATTGTTCGCGTTATGAAAACACTACATGTGACTTCCAGTGTGACGATGGTTTCACCACAGAAACAACAGTAAATATGACGTTAACATGTACACAAGAAGGATGGACTGGTCCGGATTATATTTGTCAAGGTAAACATTTTTTTTTCTCTCTGATTAACGTCAATTCAATATTGGGACACACGTTAACACGTTTGTAACCTTGTCTTAAAATACAGTCGAACCTCGTTATCTCGAACTCGCTTATTTCGAATTACTGCTTATCTCGAAGAGAAAATCTTGTCCCTGTTTTAACATGAAACTATGACAACAGGTAACAAAATAATGTGGAAAAGAGGAGAAATTGCTCCTAAGGAGCAATTTCTCCTCTTTTCCATATTATTATATATATATATTTCTAACTTCAGGAGTCAAATTACATATTCATTTGTTAAATGTGGTTGTTCAATTTATTGTTTTCCTCACTCTCTCAACTCTGATATGTCGAAGTACGATTATCTCGAAGTGTTTAAGTGAGTCCCTTGGCTTTCGAGATAACGAGAGTCGACTGTATATACAAATGTCCGTGTGTGCGAGTGCGCGTGCGCATCGGCGTACGCTTCTTGTATTACTTATGATGCATCTACCGCGTCCAGGTTCAGTATATACCGGATGTTTTTTTAACGTTTCATCGACGTTGGGGCAACGTTATATACACGCGTGCAGTATTTACCGTAACTAGGTTAAGTACATACCCGGCGGGCATAAGGTGTTTATATAACGTCGATTCAACGTCGATACAACATTATCACGTTGTATCGAGGTTGAGACGACATTATATAAACGTCATGTACCCGCTGGGGATATGCCTATTGGTATTGTATACATACAGCAAAATTTCAATGACTTGGACACCGCTGGTTCCTTTACCGTCGTTTTTAAGTCCCTAGGAAATTCTTCCGATAGCTTAAGAAAACAGGTCCCAGTTGTTTAAAACTAACGATGTCGTTAGTTAACGTATCGTTAAAACTGTTTAATATGGAATATATGCTAATATTTTGCTGAAAAGAAAATGTGAGTAGCATTTGCTACTCACATTTTTTTTTTCAGAAAAAAATACATGTGAATTTGATATTGTACTTACTAGAACAGTTAACGTTTTCACCACTAACGAGCTCGTTAAGCTAACGACGCTTTGAACAACTGGGCCCAGATATTTAGGGATATCAGTAGTATAGGCTGCCACTATGAGGACGTATCCCCTTAGTGGCAGTCTATACTATTGATATCCTCGGGAAAATTTCTTATGTTATCATGAAAATGCATGTTATGTGTAGTCATTAGAATCGTCTCCTCGAGGGAGTTTCGTTCAAGAGAACACTTGAAATAATTTTATTCTATAGAAAATCAAAAAGACATCCTTAAATTATCCTTATCCACTTACTGCCCAGGCGTTATGATTACCATCACTGCCTCGAACTACCTATATCGAGAACAAAGTTCCATGGTAACAAAGTTGTTCGAGCCATTGAAGTTCGACTGTATTTATGAAGTGCAGTTGTCCTTTATTGCCAGCAGAATCAAGCGTTTCACGGTTGCGTTATATGTATAGTAAATCAGTGTGGGGAATCCACGTGACCAAATGACTTGGTACGCGGAGTTTTTTTTTTTTTTCTGTTTTTTTCGCATAAGGTAGATTTTTCAGAATATTTCTATTCATACAAAATGGAATTTGTTCAAATAAAGTGCAGAGTTTGCGGAAAATCAAGGTCTTTCTGGTGGTGTAAGCGCTATTCTGCGATCTGGTCTAATTCTCGATAACTTTCGGTTTTGCTGACAATCTGGGCCACCGGGACAATGTACATGACTTTTGGTGAAAAACATTCTCCGAATGTTCTCGAGAATCAGACCAGATCGCAGAATAGCGCTTACACCACCAGAGATATTCTAAAAAATCCTACCTGATGCGGAGCAAATAATAGTAACAAACTCTGTGCACCTAGTCAATTGGTCACGTTGATTCCACACACTGTAAATGCATACCACTGGTTACATGTATCTGGTAAACGCCATGCGAAAACGTTTCCATTACGAAAACATGCCTATTCAAATATATAGAAAATTTCACCTCCAAAAACTGAAAATTTTCAGATAAAAAAAGTCTGATATTTTTTCATATTTCTGCTCGAAACATAGATTGTGAGTACTCGTTAGAACCGCCTCGACGAGGCGGTTCTAACGAGTACCTCCATCCATGTTTTTGTGCAGAAATAAGAAAAATAATGTATACCCCTGTAAATCCCACTTTTACTATATAAAAGTGGGGTTTAAGAGGATCAATATTATATAGGTATGTTTTCGTGATGTTCAGGCATAGGCGACAGCGAAAACGCAGATCACCCGGATTCCATGTAGTCTGATCAGGGGCCTTCCCTGTCCGTTGTTAGGGTCTCTCACTCCTACCTCTGAATATCTGCCTTGGCAGATTACGCATAGCTTGTAGATGTAATATATTCAATCTCTGACAACTGCGTCAGGGATTTTATCCGGACAGACCGGGTTTGAATCCCACGATAGGCGGGAGTTTTTCAGCAATGCTTCATTCCTTCGTTACGACTTTTATGTCGTAAGGCCGCTAAAGAAATCTTTGGATACCACAAATTGTATAAATGGAGAGCAAAGGCCCGGATAATACCCTCTGAATCTGCGCATTCTGTGCATGCTCGAAGGCACGTTTTCGCTTGACGCGATCACGTGGTCCACCCGTTCAGACGTATTGTTTTAACCCATTCATTCCGAATGGACTCTTCTAATATAACTCTTTGGACAGGTCCATTTTCTATAGAAGGGATGTCTGATTAGTTTTTATTATTATTATGTTTTGTAGGACTATCTGAAATGTAAATAGTGTAGACTCTGATCAGTCCCTTTTACATGACGAAGACGTTAGGCATAAATGGGTTAATATTTAATTTGTCATTCAACCTTGTAGCGCATGACTGGAAACAGATTTTAATTCAATTCTAATCTCTTACACTCTGATCAATAGAATAGCATTCTTTATGATTCTATTCCAATCTGCTTTATTCTTACTAAAATGATAGGTGTTGGCTGTAGTGCAGCTTTATACATTACGAAAACACGCCTATTTAAATAAATATATATAAACCATTACGAAAACACGCCTATTCATATATACTGAAATTTTTACCACCAAAATATGAAAATTTTCAGATGAAAAATTCTGATAATTTTCATATTTCTGCTCAAAACATAGATTGTGTGTACTCGTTAGAACCGCCTCGCCGAGGCGGTTCTAACGAGTCCCCACAATCTCTGTTTTTGAGCAGAAATAAGAAAAATAATGTATACCCCTGTAAACCCCAGTTTTACTATATAAAAGTTGGGTTTAAGGGGGTCAAAATTATATAGGTATGTTTTCGTGATGCTTTCACCTCCAAAAACTGAAAATTTCATATAAAAAAAACTCTGATATTTTTTTTTATTTCTGCTCAAAAACATAGATTGTGGGTACTCGTTAGAACCGCCTCGTCGCATTTTGAGCAGAATTAAGAAAAATAATGTATGCCCCTGTAAACCTCAGATTTACTATATATAAATGGGGCTCAATGGGTCAAAATTATATAGGCGTGTTTTTGTGATGACAACAGTCACCTTTATGAGAAGAGCATGCAATAACTCCGTAATTTTCACAATCAGAAAAGAAGCTTTGCTTGAGAATCCTAAGTTTACAAGCAAAATACTTGACCGAGCGTGGTCAAAATGTAAGCAAAGGACATTGCATATCACTGAAAATGGCTCAGTCTATTCATAAATTTGATTGAATAACGCTTCCATTACGTTGGAACTCTCGCTATTGTTGTATTCAAAATGAATGACTACGCCTGGTAGATGCAGTCAGTTGTACATGGTATATGGATTTGTCACACAAGCTTCATCGTCGACGTTGACCATATAGCTTAACCCACTTATACTATTAAAAGTTTCTGCCTTGTTTATTGGAAAAGGTTCATATCTGATTTTAGGGATTTTTGAAGTTTATCTATTATTTTGTTTTTATCACAAATACCTGTATTTCATGTAGACAATGTAAGCCCTGGCCAAGTGATTAATGTTTTTTTACAGTACTTGTCGCAGAACTCATTACAAAAACAAGCCTATTCATATATGTAGACAGTTTCACCTCAAAAAACTGAAAATTTCAGATAAAAAAATCCGATATTTTGTCATATTTCTGCTCAAAACATAGATTGTGGGTACTCGTTAGAACCTTTGAGCAGAAATAAGATAAATAATGTATACCCCTGTAAACCCCAGTTTTACTATATGAAAGTGGGGTTTAATGGGGTCAAAATTATATAGGCGTGTTTTCGTGATGTCGAACTGAGAAGCACTCGATTCCGAGTCAGACATTAGAAATATCACTTTCACAATCAAACGTATTAAAACAGAAATTAGGATTGAAAGACAGAAAGAACAGTAAGAACCCTCAAGCGTCTGCTTGTTGTACGTTCATCATGCAAGCAAGCGATTAGCTCAATCAGACAGATTTTGCTCAGTTTCAGGTATTGTTTGTTAGAGGTGATAACTTAATTATAATGTAAATACCGATTTCATCTAAGGAAGTGCGTCATTTAACACTCCTCAATCAGAAAGAAATAAATTTAGTACTGAATGCATATGCATGCACGGGAAACAACTTTTGAATGACAGGATCCTTTAACTGTGGCTAAGCTTAAAGAAATTGATGCCACTTTAACAGAAAATGAGGCTACTTTAACAGAAAACGAGGCTACTCGGAAAGAAAATAAGTCTCGTTGGAAAGAAAATGAGGCTACCCTTATCGAAATGAATTTGCTTCCAGAAAGCAAATTCTTTTCTATAAGAGAGTAGCCTCATCTATAAAGCTATGAAAAAACTAGGAAGTAAGGCAACTTCCTCAAATGACGCCAAAATATTTCATATTTATCCATATCTCTGAAGTTTGCACATTGTTAAAGTCGTGTAGTTCCAACTCAATATAGATGTTTTTAATGTTATTATTTTCATCCGGGCTTCTGACCACGTGATTACAATGATATGCCACGTGACCAAAAACTGTGGATGGCAAAACCAAAT
Organism: Anodontia alba; assembly: GCA_964016985.1. NCBI lineage: Eukaryota > Metazoa > Mollusca > Bivalvia > Lucinida > Lucinidae > Anodontia > Anodontia alba. The sequence continues at coordinate 142,131,703 of OZ024822.1, read as the reverse complement.
ACGGTTCCATTGATATCAATTGGTACAAGCCAAATTTCATTTTGATAATAAATTCCTTTTGATTAATATTTAATCGCAATTTTTATCTAATATTTTAAAATAAAGCTTTAAAAGCAATCTGACTCGTTTTCTAAGACAAATACAAATGTTTCAATGATATTTTGCCGATATTAGCAGGCACACGCGTAACCTTAACATTGCTGTATGATGACCATTTTTACGCCTAGTTTTAGCTAGTATATTGTCAACACTTATGTCAATATTTGTGTTTATGACATTTAAATGATGACTCAATAAGAATCTCTTCTGAAAAGAAACGTTTGACGAATGAAACTGCTTTTTTTTTTTCTGAAGAAATATCGGCAATTATACTGATCTGGGTCTACACTGTTTGCCAAAATGTCCCTTCTATGGAACGCTAGGCATACATTACGAAAACACGCCTATTCAAATATATTGAAAATTTCACCTAAAAAAAAACTGAAAATTTTCAAAATAAAAACTTTGATATTTTTCATATTTCTCCTCAAAACATATATTGTTGGTACTCGTTAGAACCGCCTCGCCGAGGCGGTTCTAACGAATACCCACAATCTATGTTTTTGAGCAGAAATAAGAAAAATAATGTATACCCCTGCAAACCCCAGTTTTACTATATAGAAGTGGGGTTTAAGGGGGTCAAAATTATATAGGCATGTTTTCGTGATGAAATGGGTTAAAGATATTCTTTTTCAGTGATACAGCTCAATACAACAAATGCCACGACAAAAGACAATCTTGTTAATACCATCAAGCTAGGCGTTACTATTGGTATAGCGGCTCTTGTACTAGGAACTGTTTTACTGCCAATCATCTTTTATAACTGTAGAAGGTAATTATTTGAGCCGTAACGTGAGAAAATGTACCTTCTTACGTTTTAGTTTAGTTTAAACATGTTTTTATTTCCAATTTAGTACATGTACAAAACATACAGTGTCATAACACAAGCAAGATTAGACCGCAGGCTTTAATCTTATTTTGTTCCTATCCCTTCCGACGTTTTCTGATGTTGTGGTTCATATCGCTCTTATGTTAGAACGGGGTTGTTACCTTTAAGGCATCTAAAAGATAAGTTACGTTATGATACATTCATAATAATAACACAACTCAGTTACATTAATCTTTGAGTCGTTACGTCAGAAAACGTACATTCGGGCATGCGCGTCCAGCGGAGATTCGGGTCAGCCTGCGCATTCGCGCACTCTGTTCGGAATCTTTACTGGGCACATTTTGGATAGCCAAGGATGCACAGTTTCTTTATGCGAACAATGAATTCTCTAATCAGACAGCAGGCTGATATGAGTCTTCGTTGTTGACGTATGTGAGAAGGTACAGTGAAACCTGTGTAAGAGAGCCACCTTCGAAACTGACTTTAAATAGTGGTTGATGTGGATAAAGTTGTCTGGCTTATAAAGGTACATGTCATGTAATTTTGCTAGCAAAATTACATGACATGTACCTTTATAAGACAGCCAGCTTTCCACTCCAGCCACTAAAGTCAATCTGAAAAGGTGGCTGTCTTATACAGGTTTCACTGTACGTTTTCTGACGTTGCGGCTCCTTTGTATACTTGAGTATTGTCTTGGGACAATGTGACTTCCGGTCCATGCATACAGTTTTGATCCAGATCAACCCTTTGCTGTACATCAATATAATTATTTGAATAGTATTCCAACTTATCATATGACGTCGTTGTTATTCAGTGGATAACGTCATAAGAGTGAAAGGACCATATGCAAACGTTGCTTAACACTTGGTTACTGGCGCGTAACGTCATCACATCGTGCGTGACAACGTGATATATAATCAGTTTAACGGTTCAACTTCTACGGCCGTAAAATTCAGTTTCAAACTTAAATGATAGACAGTCATGGTCATTTCATATGTTAATTTATGAAACGAGTCAAAGGCTCGTTTCATAAATTTCCTAAGAAATGACCATGAATGGAAGATCCTCTATGTCTGGAGCAATTCTGTTAGCGGATAGCAAAGGCCATGTTCAGACTGTACAAGCTTATAATATGGGCCTTGGTTGTCCGTATATACTCTGAAGACACATTGCGTAGCTCGATTTAGAAATAAACACTGTGTGTGTGTGTGTGTGTGTGTGTGTGTGTGTGTGTGTGTGTGTGTGTGTGTGTGTGTGTGTGTGTGTTGTTACGACCGAGCATTCCTTCCTTCGATTATCTGCCTTGGCAGATTACGCATAGCTTCTAAGTATATATTCAATCTCTGACAACTGCGTCAGGGAGTCGACTCTCTGGCTCAGTGGTTAGAGCATTGGATTATTAACTGGGAGGACCGGGTTCGATTCTCAGGAAAAACGGAATATTTTTTCAGCTATGCTTCATTCCTTTGTTACGGCTTTCATGGCGTAAGATGGGGGCTAAGCCGGGATTGGACTTTATACGCCAAAAATGGCTTCACGTCATCATAAATGATGACTTCCTTGATGGGGGGGAGTGTTACGACCGAGCATTCCTACCTTCGATTATCTGCCTTGGCAGATTACGCATAGCTTCTAAGTATATATTCAATCTCTGACAACTGCGTCAGGGAGTCGACTCTTTGGCTCAGTGGTTAGAGTATTGGATTTTTAACCGGGAGGACCGTGTTCGATTCCTAGGAAAGACGGAATATTTTTTCAGCTATGCTTCATTCCTTTGTTACGGCTTTCATGTCGTAAGAGTGTGTGTTGTGTGTGTGTGTGTGTGTTACATAGGTGAAGTGTCCAGAATAAAGAAAAAACTGCATACGCGTATGCGTAGACAGAGCCGGGTCTTCACTCTCAGCATATGCCCCGATTTTTTTTTTCTCTCTTCATACAGTCGAACCTCGTTATCTCGAACTCGCTTATTTCGAATTACCGATTACCTTGAAGTGAAAATCTGGTCTCTGTTTTAACATGAAATTATGACAACAGGTAACAAAATAATGTGGAAAAGAGGAGAAATTGCTCCTGAGGAGCAATTTCTCCTCTTTTCCATATTATATATATATATTTCTAACTTCAGAAGTCAAATTACATATTCATTTGTTAAATGTGGTTGTTTAATTTATTGTTTTCCTCACTCTCTCAACTCTGATATGTCGAAGTACGGATATTTCGAAGTGTTTCAGTGAGTTTCTTGGAATTCGAGATAACTGGAGTCGACTGTATTTGTTTGTTGTTGTCTTTTTATTTATTTATTTATTTTTTTTTTTTCTTTCATATTGCAGGGATTGTATTATATATATAGCGTACTGAATATATCGAATTGTTTCCGCCATTACTTAAAGGGAGACAACTTTTATTACCTCCTGTTTACCTTCCTACGCACAAAGTCCCTTCTGAAAAGGGATGTTCTCTAAAAGGAAATAATTTGCTCCCAAGGGGATAGGGGTGGAGTAGAGAGGAGCAAAGACTTTCCTTTTAGAGTAGACCCCCCCCCCTACCCCTTTACAGAACGGAGGAAAAAAAAAAAAAAAACATTGTAAGGGAGTTGCTTCCTTTCAAAGTGTAATGACATTTACCCTTTGTTGTCATATTGAAATCTATATATTTTCAGACGAGGACAGAATCGTTTTAATAACTTCGCTAACGTGTCTATCAAATACAAAACGTCTTGTATGGGATTTGATAATCCAGCTTGTGAAGAAATTGATGGATACGACACAATAAGGTAAACTTACCATCAGGACGCCATTCAAATTGTTGCGGACCAAATTCTTATTAGCTCGCCTGTACTAAAGTACAGGTGGAGCTCTAGCAGTCACCAAGGCGTCGGCATCGGTGTCAACGTGGGCGTTGGTTAAATTTTTGGTTAAAGTTTTAAGCAGCTATATCTCCTGACCCTCGGGATGGAAGTAGTTTATACTTGCCCGAATATTACATACTGGCCAGAAGTTCTTCGCTGTACAATCTCAACCCACATAAGTGACTTTTAGGTCAAGGTCAATGAGTTTAATAATTTAAAAGTTTTGGTTAAAGCCTTTACAGGCAAAGCGCAATCCAAGCGATATACACTGTCCTGATATATTTGAATTGTTTATTCCTCAGAATAAAGCATACGTGCATGAACCCGTGGACGAATTCGTAAAAAATTCGTATAGACAATAGATAATTTTTAGTGCAAGGTAAAACTTATCTTTTCTTTCTAGTTCAGAAATGTTGCATTTTTTTTTTTGCATTACTTTTTTGGGGTCAGTCTATTATACGAGTAATTATTATTGTTTTTTTTTTTTTGTTTTTTTTTTGTTTTTTTGTTTTGTTGTTTTTTTGTGTTTTTTTTATCGTAGAAATCTCATGATTAGGCTTGATATTCCATGTGAATCCCAGTAGAAGATTATATCAAAATATCGAAACCCTTTTTTCTCTGAAAAGTTACCTTTATCATTCGCAGGTCAATTTTTCAGCAGACGACAAACTGATTATAATTTTTTCTTACTTTCCCAGAAAATAAGCTTTTACATTTCATGCAAATTGTCTCCTGGGGAGACAATTTGCATGAAATGTTAAAGCCTATTTTCTGCTAAGAATAAGAAAAATATTTCAAAATAGCGTCTGCTATTTTCGCCTTCAGTGCTAAGCGTTAAATGCAATTTATTATAAGGCCGTATGCGGCTGTTGTTACTTACTTCTATTATCTAAATGTGTCTGGATCAGTATGGATCCAGGAGGATTTGTGACGGGGTTCGATTTTATTAAATTACTGAACTTACTCCTCGTATTCGGAAAAACAAGCCTGAGTAGACTGTGTAGACCCATATCAGACGCCACAGATTTCAAATCTGTTGTAGTTTTGATTCGCGCTTTAAGGGTTAAATGAAGTTTGTGTGAACATCATTTAGCTTTCCTCGGGACATCTGTACCCAACACAGACTGACCTATTTATCAATCTCCGCAGTCTGGTCCGAGTCTTCACTGGAGGTTCTTTGGATGGCGACGAAGCTGGCTATGTTGAGTTAACCGAGACGTTCGCGGTCACTTTCAAACAAAAGCAAACTTTAAGTTATGTTGTAACAGTTTTCAGCGGAGGGTAGCGAACATTCGCAAACCGTTTGACACAACCAATATGGGGGCTTATCCGGGAAAAAAATTTTGTACTCTTGTTCGTAACAATAAAATGGAAATGTTAACTGGGTTACCTTCGATTTCTTAGTAAATGAATAATTGTTGATACAATTTATTCGATCTAATATCAAGTCTCGTCCAGGAGAATAGCGGCTGCTCTCTAATTTGAGGACACACACGCTGGGTTTACAATAATCTTTCAGATGATGCTAAACAGTATGATAGGAATTATCTCTAGTTAATTGCTTTTTTTGAACGCAACCGGGACAGAGAAGAATCTAACCAGACTGTGGATGCGCACTCTAATATGTGTCTTCACTGAACGTGCATGTTCATAGATGCAGATAAGACATTATTTTCAACCAAAAAATATTGATATTTTTGTTTTTATTTCTCCACGAAAACATATGTTGTGGTACTCATTAGAAGCGCCTCGACGAGGCGCTTCTAATGTGTACCCACAACATATGTTTTCGTGGAGAAATAAGAGATATATTATGTGGAGACCCCATCTTACCTGTAGCTATGGTGTTAAAAGCTACAATATCTGACATTTATTGCGTATCATGTTTGTGTTTTAGAACTTCGATGGCGAGTAATAACACACAAGGTAGGGAGTCGACTGTCACCATAGAAACCGTTGTGTATGACAGCCCGGAACAAGATTCTGTTGTCGCTGTGACAACGCCAAATCAAACTACGATAGAAAAAGACTTGGCTGATGCCATGAAATCAACAGACCGTGACATACATGACACCCGTTTGTTTGACACCTTGTTTGAAACGGACATGGAACATTACGACGGTTACATGAGACCTGTATCATTCAACTTAACAGAAAGCAATAGTGCCCTAGAGACCCATTCTGAACCTTACAGCGGATACATGGACCCTGTGCTACTGCCGAAAAGCCCAGTCACCATGGCGACGGAAATGGACGATGGTTATATGCAACCAGTACTACTGTCGGACAGCGTAATCACCATGGAAACGGAAGTGGAACCTTATGGTGGCTATCTGGTGCCGGGCGAAGTACTAGATCACTCTAATACTACACATATAGACCATGATGAGTCTGCTGTCCTGACTCTAGAGTCATGGCAGAGGGACAAAGTAAAGGTCCCTGATTCTTGAGGGGTAATTGCTTCTTTCAGGGCGCGGGGTGGGGGTGGGTGGGGGTGCTAACTCTTTCAAAATTGTTTTGGCTCTCTTCTGTACAATAAATTTGTTTAAATTTTACGACGAAAAAAACGGTAAGGTATTTGTACATTTAATATAAATATTCAAAGTTTGTTGATGCAATATGGGGGCTGGTGATTTACCGTGCCGTAATATGGGCCGTAACGTCAGAAAACGTACCTTCTGACATGTGCGCCCAACAAAGACTCAGATCAGCCTGCGCATCCGCGCAGGCTGACCTGTATCTTCGTTGTCTGCATGAAGAAAATTCTTGGCTATCCGAAATGCACCCCTCGAAGATTCTGGTCAGACTTTGCGAAGGCGCAGACTGATTTGAATCTTCAGTTGGCGCACATGCACGAAGGCACGTCTTCTTACGTTTCGGCTCAATGATATTGCAGCTGTAACACCCGTGATAAACCCGGGGCCTAGCTCAAAATTGCGTTAGCGATATTTTGCTCCAGGGCCAAATCCGGTGACTCTCCAGATTTTATAGTCAAGAAAGTGATAAACGAAGGGGTATGTCACAAAAAATGTTTTGAGTCACTTAAACAGTCAAACTTCAATGATTCGAACATCTTTTTCTTATGATCTTTGGAATCATAAGAAAATTTTCTAGATATGGGTAGTTCGAGCCATTGAGGGTTAATCACAGCGCCAGTTCAGGAGAAAAAAAATGGAGATTACGTACCATTCTCGTTTACAAAAAGGGACGTTGGAAAGAAGGAAGGAAAGCGTGTTAGATAAAGTCGGAGACAAGGGTTTTTAACGTTGCCTGTGAATACATGAACCGCAAAGCGCGGCCAAAGGGCCCGCGTGCAAAGCACACCAGCAGTTAACATGTAGCATTTAATGAAGTTCATTAAAATGTAAAGTTATAACTGATAAACTAAAAATTTTTGGACAATTAGGCGCCTTCCGTAAATAATGGGTTTACCAAGAATCAATATCGACTTCTGACTGACGCTCAATAAAGCCGGAACACAGAGTTCGCCCACAAATCTTTTCTCCATATTTCGAGTGGGGATTAAAATCGGTTTGGGTCGAATGGGGATTAAAATCTATTTGCTTCGCATTAAAATTAATCCAATAATTATCAAAGGTAAATTCCAAAATCAGAAGCTAAACGAAATGAAAGCTAACCGAATTGTCATCATACTGAAAAGAAGATAAATGCAAATCACTATGCGCGGGCTCTCTTTTCTGTGACCAACCATCCCTGCTTCAGCCAATCAACGTGCTGGATTCATGCAATTGACCGAGAATTCCACATGATTTCTGGGCTATGTGTGTATGACGAATTTCGATGGGTTGCTTTGCATGTTTCTTGGTACAGCCTAATTTCATATTAAAGCTCTCTGTTATTCTCTGTCGACTGTTATTTTTTTTTTTCCGTCTGAATGAAAGAAAATCCGCAGGAAAACAGATATCATCCCAAAATGACATCTTTTTCAGCGTCGTCAACGTATTTTCTGTGGTCCTGGGCGTCGCCATTTTGAATTTCTGCATCAGTTAGAAGCTTGCCTGTTGTTAAATATAGCAAAATGCGATTCGGAAACATTTGCGAAATTTTACATTCTAAATTTAAAAGCGATTTGCTGGTTGGTCAGTCCAAAAGGTCATTCGATGGTGACCCTTTGTAGGCTAAGTGTTAATCAGACCCTCCTGTTTAGGATATGACTTTAATTAATTCCAGTGCTATAGAGGTTAAATCATAGCCAAATGATGGTCCTTAACTATGTCACTGGAACTGTCTTTTTAGCTATGGAACAACCTCAATGACCCTGGAACTGGCTCATCGCTGTTTTTTGTTAAAATCCGCTGGATGGTACTTTGCGGCAGTATGTTTTTGGCCGATGGATAGTAATGCTTTCTTCCCAGTGGGCACATGACATTTAAGCGACGATGCAACGTCAGGTCGTTACCACAAGGTCGCATTGACATCGATGCAACGTCATGGCGTTTATACATCACATAAACGTCGAAGCAACGTCACGATGTTCCTATAACGTCACATTAACGTCGATACAACGTCATGACGCTTAAACAACTTTGCATTAATGTCGATGCAATGTCACGACGTTAATAACACGGTATATAAACATCATGTGCCAGCTGGGTCGTTATACCTGAGACTAGTGTTCCAGCCCTGTACACATTATGGTAAATGACAAATTATGCCCAAAGGTCTCTGTGTCTGCACAAAACTGTAACAATACATTCCGTTTTAAGTTTCTTTTTAACAGATGCAGATTTCAGCGGAAAATTTTAGTCCAGGATTTCCTTGCATGGAACAACATGACCAGAATGCTTCATAACGTTTTTGTTTTGTTTATTTTTATTTATTTTTTTTTATTTACAAAAAAAAGAAAGAAAAAAAAACACGATCTCGGGCATATGATATTATACATTGTCGTATCAATGTCGATGCAACGTCTTGACGTTGCATTGGCGTTGATGCAACGTTATCTCAACAAAGCATGATCTCTGATATAGCCCTACAACAAAATATCGATGACGCATTTTGAGCTAGCTCGAGTTTACCATCCGTGTATAAGCTAATTCTTCATGATCATTTTTATACACTCGGTTTGTAAAAAGATCATCAAAATCAATGTACAGATTTAACAGAATAATAAATAAATAAATATCGTAACACTTAATTTGACGGTGCTTACTTTGTTGTACAATGGTAAATTATATATAAGTGAAGATACCCATGCAACAATCCCGAATCACAGCCCTCTCGAGACACCAAAAGAAGGAGAGATGAGGAACAAATAAGGACAACACAAACACCACATATGAAACCACAGACGCACAAACAGAAAACATTACAACAGAAGAACTGCCTTTGAACGGTCAATGGGAAAACTTCCGAAGGGCTTAACCTTTAAAGCGTCAAGCAAAATTTGTAGCAGACGGCATTCTAAAAGTTTTCTTTTTTTATTTTTCTGAGAAAACAAGTCTTGATATTTCATGTGAATCGTCCGCATGGCAGACGATTCACATGAAATGTCAAGAATTGTTTTCTTCTGAAAATAAAAAAACTGTCGTCTGCTTTAGTTGTGATTGGCGCTTTAAGGGTTAAAACAGTTTTGTTTAATTCTGCTGCAACTCAAGATTACATATATGTTCGATCTGCATAGTGGTCCCCTACCTCATCTGGGAAACATCACAGTGAAAACACATACAATTAAAAACACTGTGATGAAACAAAGCAGAGGGCTCAATGGCGATCTGAAGCCAGAACACAAGAAAACCACGAACAGAACCTCCATGAGCCCGACCACAGACTTTGATAGTCAGGCATCGACCATCTGAAACAGATTGAGGAGCTAGCCGTCATTTAGTCTAGGGATCGACCCACTGTCGTGCCATTAAAGAGGGGAAGCAAGTTATCAAGCATAATTGGGCTAACGATCATAATTGGGCTATCTGAAGACACCAACTGTATGCGAATTTGTATCAACAGCCTGGCTCAAGTAATGTAACAGGCTTGAAAGTCAATTCGTTCTCATTTTGGTAAATTCGTACTCATCGATTTGGTCAATTCGTCGAGTGTGTGCAGTTTGCTTGGGATTCGCAACTTGGATTATCGATTTTGCCCAACAATAACCAGGGCCCAGTTGTTCAAAGCTAACGATGTCATGAGTTAACGATTCGTTAAAGTTTACATCGAGTGATACGCAAATGTGCTGAAATTTTTTGCTGAAAAATTGTGAGTAGCTTTTGCAGTGCAAAAGCTACTCACTTTTTTCAGCAAAAATATCAGAATATTGTATACTGAATCCGCTAAAACAGTTAAAGAAATGACCCTTAATGAGCTCGTTAAGCTAACGACGCTTTGAACAACTGGGCCCAGTATTGTACTATACTTAACTACTACGGAATTAATCGAATACCAAACTCCATACTTCAAACTCCAAGCCAGCTTCATACACTGTGATTCGTCTTCATTGTTTAGTCATTGTTTCTTCAACTCTTACTCATCTTTGTCAACTCATGTTCAATTTGATTAACTCGTACTTACGGCCGTGGTCGATTTGTTCTCATTTTTAGACCTCCTTTTGGAAATTACATATATTGAACAAAAAACGAAACGCAAACAAACAGACTCATTTTTACTGCCTTTCAATAACAGACCATGCGTAGACTTGCATAGAATGTTCGCGAGTATGTTGTCAGTAGATAGAGATAGATGCAAAGGATGCAATATTTTTAACTTAAAAAACCCTCTATGTAAAATAAAGCCATGATTGTTTGAGGTATTTAAACTTTATGCAGATATATTTAACGCCATCCCAGTCAGCATTCTACGTAAATCTATATCGGGCCGTCATCGGCCCGTCAGTTACCCTGACGGGCCGATGACGGCCCGATATAGATTTACGTAGAATGCTAGCTGGGATTAAAATGAGAGAGAGAGAGAGAGAGAGAGAGAGAGAGAGAGAGAGAGCATTGACCGCATGGTTTCAAAAAGGCTGCCATTAAAGTTGGCAATAGCTCTTAGGTCAGCTATCTGGTTGTCTATGAGAGTTCTGACTTTGGTGCCTTAATATTTTGCTACACTGATCCCAGTCAGCATTCTACGTAAATCTATATCGGGCCGTCATCGGCCCGTCAGGGTAGCTGACGGGCCGATGACGGCCCGATGTAGATTTACGTAGAATGCTACATTGATTGTATCATGGCCAGTATCAGTCCAGTAAATAAGCTTGAAGAGCCATTCAATAGCTAAACCACCAGGAAAGTGTTTACCATAACTCAGTAGAGTTGTCTTCTCTTTTGCCAAAACGGCCCTTCTCTTAGCTTGGCACTGCAAATTTCTTATTTCGCCCCATCAAGTGCAATGCTGTTGCCAGTTTCTTCTACAATAATTTCCATGCAGCGATTGTCCACCCTCAATCTGTATATATCACTTCTGTTGGCGTAGTAAAACCAGGGATGTTCACCTTGTGCTCTGCAGAACCTGTTGCTTTCAAGGACATACCCAGGTTTACAACAGTCAAATGTACTACAATTGTATCCATTACGAAAACACGCCTATTCAAATATATTGAAAATTGTGGTTGTTCAATTTATTGTTTTCCTCACTCTCACAACTCTGATGATATGTCGAGGTACGGATATCTCGAAGTGTGTCACTGAGTCCCTTGGAATTCGAGATAACGAGGGTCGACTGTATATACATTTCTGCAAATTTTATGAAGCCCATAGATTTTTATTTTATCTAACAGCAGCCTCATGTTTCACATTTACAGTCGACTCTCGTTATCTCGTTTACAGTTCGCTTATCTCGAATAACCACTTATCTCGAAGTGAAAATCTGGTCCATGTTTTCAACTCCTAAGGAGCAATTTTTCCTCTTTTCTACAATATTTTCAATATATCTCTAACCTCAAGAGTCAAATTACATAATTATTTGTGAAATGTGGTTATTCGATTTATTTTTGTTTTCTCAATTCTGCAAATCTGATATGTCGAGGTACGGATATCCCGAAGTATTTCAGAGAGTCTCTTGGACTTCGATAAAACGGGAGTCGACTGCATTTCGTTTGTGCTGCCACGGCCGTAAAATTTCTCTTCGTACATACATTTAATGCTGCTATTATTTTATCCTCAGGGATTGCATTTACATCTAATCACATCACGAAAACACGCCTATATGATTTTGACCCCCTTAAACCCCACTTTTATATAGTAAAACTGGGGTTTACAGGGGTATACATTATTTTTCTAATTTCTGCTAAAAAATAGATTGTGGGTACCCGTTAGAACCGCCTCGGCGAGGCGGTTCTAACGAGTACCTACAATTTATGTTTTGGGAAGAAATATGAAAAATATCAGAGGTTTTTACCTGAAAATTTTCAGTTTTTGGAGGTGAAATTTTCTACATATTTGCATAGGCGTGTTTTCGTAATGACATTCCTTCTCCTAATGACATCATTTACTACATTCTATGTTCAATTTTCTGTGTTCACCGCCGTTCTTATGTCTTTTACAACAACTGCATTCTTTATGTTTCTGTGGACAGGCATTAGACATTGCGATGTTTTGTGGGTTGGTGTTTCATTAGGAAAACACGCCTATTCAAATATAAAGAAAATTTCACCTCCCAAAACTGAAAATTTTGAGATAAAAAAAAAACTCTGATATTTTTCATATTTCTGCTCAAAACATAGATTGTGGGTACTCGTAAGAACCGCCTCGGCGAGGCGGTTCTAACGAGTACCCGCTATCTATGTTTTTAGCAGAAATAAGAAAAATAATGTTTACCCCTGTAAACCCCAGTTGTACTATATAAAAGGGGGGTTTAAGGGGGGTCAATATTATATAGGCGTATTTTCGTGATGCTAAACACTGTGGTATACAATGTCACCGTTATAAGTATATAACACACTTGTACTGCCTTGCGGTACAAGCCGGCTTTTATATCGACGCGGCAGAGTGTAGGATTTTGAGTCCAGCGGACCGGGTTCGATCCCCGGTCGGGGGAAAATATTATTTCCGTTTCTAGACCTGTTACATTTATAGTATTAGTTAAGGCTTTGCCTACAGTGTAAACTTTTCAGCAGATGACATACTGAAACACTTTTCCTATTCTTCTGATGTTACAAAAGATTCCTTATCATGAATCCAAAACATCACTTCATTACACTTTCTCACAAACTGGACCTGCTTGAGGGCTTGTTGTAGCTTGGTACCCGTCTTGGCCAACTTTGTTAGCAGTAGCTCCCTCAGCCTGTGACGTTCATCTAGTCTTGCCTCCGATAATATCTGAGGCAAAGTGGCCCTGTTCAATCAATTATGTTCCTGTGTTGTCAAGAGCTACGAAAGCACTGGCATCAGTGGAAACTTCAGCTTTGAAAACCCGGCCCAGTTGTTCAAACCTAACGATGCCGTTAGTTAACGATTCGTTAAAATTTACATTGAATGATACGCAAATATGCGGAAATACTTGGCTAAAAATATGTGAGCTCTTAAAAGCTACTCACATTTTTTCAGCAAAAAATATCAGAATATTGTATATTGAATCCACTAAAACAGTTAACAAAATGACCCTTAATGAGCTCGTTAAGCTAACGACGCTTTGAACAACTGGGCCTAAATGTTTCCGTACCTTAGATTGTAATTTAGTAGGATCTGTATAGATTTCATCTGATGCTGTTTGCAGTTTCTCATAAATCCAGCTTTCCAGCTCATCAGCATCCCTCTTGAAGTATTAGTAATCTTTAAGTTTGTTCCAATGATCTGCAATGGCCTGTTTGATGGCTCCATATCTGCCTAGCACATGCTCTTTCTTCTGCTGGATGTTTTAGCAATCTCTAATAGTTTTATACCTCGTGGCTGTGCCTCGGTCATGCCTACTTTTTAATTGGCAAACCAGTCTTTTTTGCAGTTTGAATAACCTCAAATATTTGACTAAATTCAGACCGTTTCCCTTCTAATTAGACAGAATATGTTGGACAAACTGGACGAGCCATTAAAACAGGATTTTGTGAATATGTCTTTAAAATAAAAAGTTTAAAAAATGTAATATTCTATAAAGAAATTGTTGACAGACCAGTCACTCTCCGAAAGACATATCAACCAGTGGAAAAATATATCTCCAATAAAATGCATCTATGAAAATTAAAAATCATCAAAAAAAAAAAAAAAGTCATGAAACTGAATTTTAATGGATATAGAATTTACAAACTGCGTTTCCACTAGGTTTAAATGATAATACACAAATGGTAAGTAAACGTTAATGTTTAACGCAAATCTCGTATTGAAATGACTCCATCTGAACTTAAGAACATTTTAATCATGCAAGACGACATTCCATTAGTTTTCTCTCTGACCGTTTCAAGGCGGTTCCTCTGTTGCAAGTCTTCTGTGTTTGTGCGTCGGTGGTGACAGATGTGGTGTTTGTTTAGTCATTATTTCCTCATCTCTCCTTCATTTGGTGCCTCGGAAGGGCTGTACTTCATGATTGCGGTATTTCCTGTGTATCTTACATATATATATATATATATATATATATATATATATATATATATATATATATATATATATATATATATATATATATATATATATATATATATATATATCTTTATATGAGGGTCACTGGCCTTAGGTCTAATGGGGCGAAACTGGCCAGTCCGGCCCAGACTACTTCATACATCACATGTTTTTGTGTGTGTGTGTGTGTGTTTTTTTTGTTTTTTTTTGACTATCTTCATTGCTCTCAAAGATCAAACCTTTTAGAATCTATTGGATTCGCAAATACACGCACAAAAAAATGAAAAATGAGCCAGCGCTAGACAAAATCTACGATGAGACCTGTACGACCGTCAAAAGATTCCGATCGGCCTGTACATCCACAAAGTATGGCAAGGGTTCTTGCTCATCCCTCTTAGGATAGCCTGGCGGCTGTAGAAGGCACGTGCGACCTGCGAAGACTCTGATCAGACTGCGCGGATGCGCAGTCTGATCAGATTCTTCGCTGGTTGCATGTTCTTATTCTGGATTTCGTCATGCGCTGCCTCAAATAATCATATGAACTGCAACGTGTTCCAAACAAAGATTCAGATCAGCCTGTACATGCACGCAGTCGAATTGGAGTATTCATTGTCCTCATGAGGGAACTTTGCTTCCTTGGCTTTCCAAAATGTGCCCAGTAAAGCATCTGATCATAATGCGCGAATGCACAGGCTGGTCTAAATCTTCATCAGGCGCCAATGTCCAAAGGTTGTGGCTCAGATAAGCTTTCACCCAGTTTATATGTTTACTTTCTTTCTTTGTCAGCACACAATGAGTCATGCGGAAACGTGTCTTCAGAAATATGCGGATAGCAAAGGCCCAGATCAGACTGCGCATCCGTGCAGTCTGAACTGGGCCTTTACTGTCTGCTAACAGAATCATTGATACTACAGAATGTATGAATGGAGAGCAAAGGCCCGGATGATACATTTCGCATGCGCAGGATAGCCCCAATATGTGCATTTTGCGCAGGTTTGAATGCAAGTTTTCGACTGACGCTATCCCAATGGTGATCAAGGTGGGATAAGAGCCTATTAGTTTAGAGGCCTTATGTTATATCAAGCGTTGTGTTGCACCCTTTCCCGCACCCCCCGACCCCCCCCCCCCCCCCCCCCCACAACCTCCCCGCTTGGAAGAAAAAATTCTAATGCTTCCATTTGTCAGGTATGTATCCATAGTTACCAGGGTAACGTAATTTACTGTCCTATTACAGAAAACTGACCAATGATAACTTAGTACAACATTGGTTTCCAAGTCCTATTGAGGCATAACCCAGAAGGTACATGACGTTTATACAACGTCGCATTAACGTCGATGCAACGTCATGACGTTGCATCGACGTTTATGCGATTTTTATAAATACAGGATCTTACATGAGTGGTCATTTCATATGAAATTTATGAAACGAGTTTGGGTAATTTCGATATTTTGCGAGCTTTAGCTTTAGCGAGCAAAATACCGAAATCACCCAACGAGTTTCCAAAATTTCATATTAAATGACCACGAATGTAAGATTCTGTTTATCATATGACCCTTGCGATGACAAAAATGCACAAAATATATTAAGATAACGGCTTTCCATAACTAAACGGAACAACTCACTACCAAAGATTCAATAGTAAAAATAAAAAAAAAAAAAAAAAAAAAAAAACATAGCTCGCATATTATTTGATAACTACCGACAAGATAAATATGCCATTTATTACTTCAGTAATCTGTAGGAATTAATGGTGATTTTCTGTTTGAGCTAATAAATATTTCATTTGAATAAATGAATTAAAAAATAAATACTATCTTCAACGTCATTCAGCGAGGCAATACGTCACTTAGAATCAATAGGGAAATCCCCCGGTCAGCTGTCATATTTAAAGGTCATTGACCTTCATCAATACATTTTATACGGTGATTGATACACCCAAGTAAATAGCATATTTCAAGAATATAAAACATTTATATAAAACTGTAGTTTGGATTTTAATTTGACACATTTATTTCATTGACTGACGACATCGATATTGAAAGTGCCTCCAAATATATTGCCGGAAACATCGAATTTTAACCACAAGAATATTTCTGGTGACCGTGTTATTCATACTGTGATTGTGTTGTGTCGTCCTCTTCCACCAGTCTGACATTTATCGTTCATCTCAACATTATCTCAACACTGAAGGCAGAATCTGTTTCAAAAGTAAACGTTGTATCGGCAAACACGGACACCATCTTGGTTGCTATCAATAAGTGGAGTAATACGAATATTAATGAGGGTAATTAGGCTAACCAATGGGAAGCCTTGCAGGTGTTATTACATGTGAGGTTATATGATTTTTATGACATAGTTATTTCACTTGACAGTCATGTGATAAACGTAATGTGTCCGCTGGGCAACATTTGAAAAAAACTTGCTTATATAAAACTTTAACGCATTGTGATGTAAACGGGAGTTGGAACGCGGACAACCATAGTGAATACAACAGATCTCCTTGTACATTCTACAGGTAAGTTAAAAAGGAACTTGATTGTACAAAAACAAATACTCAGACTTTCTAAGATGAGAGTCCATTGTTGACAATTACAAAGTTTGTCTGTCATGTTTGCAGTACCAAAGCGTCTTAACCCTTCTTTTGCTGAACACGTCATGCCATGCCTTAGCAAACAGTGTAGACCCAGAAGCCAACTGATCTGGATCTGCACTGTTAGTTATTAAATTTATGTGATTTTTTATCAAAAACCCAGATCAAGTAATCTGATTGGCTGGAAATTAGAACTGGGCGTGGCATCTTAATTTATTCAGCATGAGAAGGGTTAAAAAGACCATATAAAGCACACTATCGCAAATTCTAGTTCATACACTGCTACTGAACTATGGGCCACGCCAAGCGAAAATGTGTCTTCGAACATGCACAAAATGCAGAGTTTCAGATTCATCCCACGCATGCGCAAATCCGGTAATTTGCTTTCCATTCATACATTCTATGGTATCCAATGATCCTGGTAGCGGACAGCGCAAGTCCTGATTGGAGTGAGCGGATTGATTTGGCCTCGGCTGTCCGCATATGCCTGAAGACATGTTTTCACATGGCGCGGACCACTATCATAATCATTAAATTCTTTTCTGATTGATATTAAAACCATATTAAGTACTATAAGACAGTCCATAAGAGGTCCGGTAAAATGTCTTTCGGACAGTATAAAATCCTTTCCTACTAGAATAGACCCCTTTCCTGAAGGGAACAAAACCATTTTGATAGAGTTGTTTGCCTCGAAATGTATCAGCCCGCCTTGAGCCTATCAGTTCAAATAATATTGTTGCCATGCACGTGTCCTATATAATTTGTATGAACCTTGACGTACTAGCTGACTGGTATAGATGAGTCTCTTCTAATTTAATAGTACCCTCTTACTACGGGATATCAGGGGCGGGCCCAGAGTGGGGTTCGGGGGGTTAGTAGAACCCCGACGACTAAAACTTTCATTTTCAAAACCTAAACTTGATAAATTTTTGATACCACATTTAACCTAATAAATATTCGCTAAATTTTCTCTTTACCTTATACATCTAAACTTTTAAGCAGTCCATTTTACTATCTGTGAACGCGCCTCAATTGCAGGATGGGTGGCAAACAGTATAAACCATGATCAGACGCCGTGTTCTGCGGCGTCTGATCTGGATCCAGACTGTTTGCTCAGGCCTGTCTGCCCGAATACAGAGGGTAAGTATATATGTTAATTTAATCAAACAGACATCCTCATCATTATGAAAACACGCCTATTCAAATACATGTATATAGAAAATTTCACCTCCAAAAACTGAAAATTTTCAGATAAAAAGCTCTGATATTTTTCACATTTCTGCTCAAAACATAGATTGTGGGTACTCGTTAGAACCGCCACGATGAGGCGGTTCTAACGAGTACCCACAATCTATGGTTTTGAGCAGAAATAAGGAAAATAATGTATACCCCTGTAAACCCCAGTTTTACTATATAAAAGTGGGGTTTAAGGGAGTCAAAATTATATAGGTATGTTTTCGTGTTTGAACCTCATGGTAAATAATCCTGGATCCGACCCTGTGATATGACTCATACAGACCACCGTATCATTCTAATCTCTGCCGACGAGTGCTTGTAGAATGCGTTTGAAGTTGAAGCTAGTATCCTCCTTGATGTATCTCCACAGAGTCTTCTTGGTCATCTGGAGAAATTCTTGTTTGATTTGGACCATGTCAATCTGAAAATAGACGTTCACAATGCTCATACAGTCGCATTACGTAAACACGCCTATTCAAATATATAGAAAGTTTCACCTCTGAAAACTGAAAAATTCCAGATAAAAAAATTCTAATATTTTTTCATATTTCTGATCAAAACATAGATTGTGGGTACTTGTTAGAACCGCCTCGGCGAGGCGGTTCTAACGAGTACCCACAATCTATGTTTTGAGCCGAAATAAGAAAAATAATTTATACCCCTGTAAACCCCAGTTTTACTATATAAAAGTGGGGTTTAAGGGGGTCAATATTATACAGGCATGTTTTCATGACGACTCTTGTGTCACCGGATGAGGGTTCAATCAGGGCAACATACACACACACAAGACATAATGATGATGGAATGATGATTTTAATGATGATGCTGATGATTATCACTGGTACAGATATCTGTAAATATATACGAGGGTAGTTCAATAAGTTCGTACAACTCGGTATTTTTCTATACAATTCAAGATTTCTGTTTTCATTTTTGTGCAGTGTAAACCTTTGTCAGTTGAATGATAAAAGCCGTTCAGTCAACACGTACATTTTTTGGTTCTTACTTTTTATTTGAAAACCTATACCCATAGTCAAAAATGGAAAGTCAGAATATTGAGTTCAGAGCAGTAATAAAGTTCCTCACTAAGGAGGGTGCAAAGGCCAAAGAAATCCATTGGCGCATGGCTGATGTGTATGATGATAGTAGCCCAAAGTATTGCACAGTGGCAAAGTGGTCAGCAGAATTTAAACGTGGGCGAGACTCCTTAGAAGATGACCCAAGGCCAGGTCGCCCTACTGATGTCATCAACCAGGAGATGATCGACCGTGTTGAGAGACTTGTGCTAAACAATCGCCGAATCAAAGTTGCCGAACTTGCTTCAGAATGTGGTATTTCTAATGGAAGTGTTTACACTATAATCCATGAACATTTAGGCATGTCAAAAGTATCTGCCAGATGGGTACCCAGAAACCTGAACATGCAAGATAGTCAGCAAAGGGTGGAGTCAAGTCAAGAACTTCTGGAAGTGTACAATGCCAATCCAGAAGACTTTCACACTCGTCTTGTAACAGGAGATGAAACTTGGCTTCACCACTGGGACCCAGATACTAAAAAAGAGTCCATGCAATGGAAGCACCCTGGCTCACCCCCACCTAAGAAATTTCATACCCAACCATCAACCAGCAAGGTAATGGCCACGGTGTTTTGGGACTCCAAAGGGGTTATATTGATAGATTACAAACCTGCTGGTACTTCAATTGCAGGAGAATACTATGCCAATGATATTAAACAATTAAGGGTTGCTATTAAAGAAAAACGAAGGGGAAAACCAGCTGCTGGTGTCCTTCTTTTGCATGATAATGCCCCTGTGCACAAGTCCAGAGTTGCACAAGCGGCTATTCGTGAGTGCAAGTTCCAGCAGTTAAATCACCCGCCATACAGTCCAGACCTGGCCCCAAGTGATTATTATCTGTTTTGAAATTTGAAGTCCCACTTGCGTGGAACGAGATTTCGGGACGATGATGAGCTCAAGGCTGCTACAGAGGCTTGGTTTGAGGACCAAATAGACGACTTTTATTTCAAATGCATAGACTGCTTAAAAGAAAAGTGGACCAAATGCATTGAAGTAAAGGGGGATTATATTGAAAAATAATGTTGAAACCATCTTCCAATCTGTGAGTTAAACCCCGAGTTCTACGAACTTATTGAACTCCCCTCGTATATAGAATACATTTACTATAACACAGCAACCATAGTAAAGTACCAACTTTACTGGTGTCTACATGGCGAATGCACTGATCCATGCATTAAAACATGCATAAAAGGTGATCCGGTTAGTACATAACGGTACATGCTGTATTAGTATTATGACTATTTGTGAGGGCGGGAGATGAGATCTGTAAAGGGAAAGAGTTGAATCTGGGGAAACATCGGTACTTAAACCTAATAAAATAAAACGAAGACATCAACACATTTCTTGAATTTTATTTTATTGTACAAAACCCGACCTATGACACTTGTTATTTTGACTTAGCTTAACACGAATAACCGCTAATCTCGAGGTGAAAATCCAGTTCCTGTTTAAAAATGAAAATCTAACAACAGGTAACAAAATATTGTGCAAAAGAGGAGAAATTGCTCCTAATTAATGAGCAATTTCTCCTCTTTTCCACAATATTTTCAATATATCTCTAACTTAAGGAGTCAAATCACATATTCATTTGTGAAATATGGTTGTTCGATTTATTTTTTCCTGAATTCAGCAAATCTGAAAAGTCATGGTATGGATATATCGAAATAATTCAGAGAGTCCCTTTGACTTCGAGATAACGAGAGTCGGTTTAATAACATTTACCCTACTGTCCTTTCGATATCACTCGGACAGATTCTTTTTGTCAGGCGTTTTGTTTCAAATGAAAATATTTTGTTCCGGATGACCATATCTTAACAGAAACCATTTGTCTTTTCTGTTTCTGGGTTTTGTTCTCAACTACTTACCCTTAAAATAAATTAATGGCGAAAAACTTGTATGCCCTATGCAATATCTATGTCATCACGAAAACATGCCTATATAATTTTGACCCCCTTAAACCCCACTTTTATATAGTAAAACTGGGGTTTACAGGGGTATACATTATTTTTGTTATTTCTGCTCTAAACATAGATTGTGGGTACTGGTTAGAACCGCCTCGTCGAGGCGGTTCTAACGAGTACCCACAATCTATGTATTGTGCAGAAATATGAAAAATATCAGAATTTTTTATCTGAAAATTTTCAATTTTTGGTGATAAATTTTCCAATATAGTTGAATAGGCGTGTTTTCGTAATGTTAAAGTGATGTTTTGGATTGTTTATCTAAGAAATGTTTTTTTTTTTTTTTTTTTTTTTTTGTTTTTGTTTTCTTTAGTAATTGTTATTTTTTTTTAATGTTTTAGGACAATATTGTGAAACTCTTAGAAATTTTGAGGAAGAGGAACTTGTTGAAAACCGGCCTTAAGGTTACCTACCCTACCGATTTCTGCATAATTTGCAATCATTTTTACTTGGGAAAGTTAAAAATATTCCAATTGTTTAAACCCAACAGCTAGAATAAAACGTGTTGTGTCTAATTTGTTACGACAAATGGTTTTTACTTTAAATCATAACAAACGTTTCCAAAGTTACTTCTTTTGTGTAAGGCGGCAGTCAAAAAACGACTTACAGAAAGATATTGAAAGGATAATTAGTTTGAGAACAGGGTTCCGGAAACAGTTTAGATCCAGATCAGATGTCGCATTCAGAAGGGTATGATCTGAGTCTAAACTGTTCGCAATTCATCAGGGAAATTCCATCAGCAGTTATCAGTATAAACGCTTTCAATTTCAGGACAAGGAGTTTTCCAAGAATATGTATTTAGGGCAAAATGACACTAACCAGCCAATGAAGTCCTGGGCCCAGTTGTTCAAAACTAACGATGTCGTTAGTTAACGATTCGTTAAAATTTTAATCAAGTGATACGCAAATATGCTGAAATTTTTTGCTGAAAAAATGTGAGTGCAAAAGCTACTCATATTTTTTCAGCCAAAACTATCAGAATATTGTATATTGAATCTGCTAAAACAGTTAACGAAATGACCCTTAACGAACTCGTTAAGCTAACGACGCTTTGAACAACTTGGTCCTGGCTTTTAATCCATTTGTGCCTAGACATCAACAAATATGTAGACCCTGATCAGACGCCGCAGAACGCGGTATTAGATCAGGATCTACACTATTTGTATTAATATACAGGAATTTCTATAAAAACAAGGATCTGACATTTCATGCACATCGTCTCCACTGGAGACAATTCTGTTTTCTGGGAAAAATAAGAAAATATATAACCAATTTGTCTTCTGCTGAATTAGCCTAGAGAGTGGTAAAGGTAAATAAGTTTATCAGCATGTTAAGGGCAGCCAACTCAGTGAACTGATTTTGCTTTTCTTCTGAAAAGGGGTCTACTCTAAAAGGAAAGAATTTACTGTCAGTGAGAGAAGAACATTTCATTTAAGATTAGACCGTTTCTGAAAAGGGGTGAAGGGATTCGGTGAGTAGGGAACACGTCTCCTTTGTAAATGTGCAGAAACTCAAGAAAGTATATCAATTCACTCATATAAAGACAACTGGTATTTGCCATTCTGTTACATAAAGTATTGGCATACACGTGTAATTTAAACACACAGCAGTTCCTCTAGTTAACCTATTGAAGATTGGATACCCCTAAAAGATAAACTGGCAAACAGTGCAGACCCAGATCAGACGCCACAGACTGCGGCGCCTGATCAGGAACTCTACTGTTTGGAAATAGTTCAACTTTTTTTTTCTTTAAGAATATTTTCATAATACAGCCTGACATACATAAAATCGAAAATGTACTCTTCCAATATACAGTGTGGGAGAGTTAATTAGGCTTTTAATGGGTTAAGACACATCCTAAATAGTTTGTTTCTTATTTCCCCATGAAATCATATTTTATGGGCACTTATTAGACGGCCAAACCCAACTGTGTTACTAATGAGTACCTATGATATACGTTTTAGTGGGAAATAAGAAAATGTCAACAGTTTGTGGTTAACCCATTTATTCCTAGCGTCCTCTAAACTGGACATTGCCAAACAGTGTAGAATGTGGAGTCTGATCAGGGTCTACCATGTTTGGATCAATTACAAGAATTTCCATTAAACATGATTATAATGAAAGCTAATCAGGCACCCCTCTTTATTAGGAAATGGACCTGTCCAAAGAGTTGACATAGAAGAGTCAACTCGGCATAACATCACGAAAACATACCTATATAATTTTGACCCCCTTAAACCCCACTTTTATATAGTAAAACTGGGGTTTGCAGGGGTACAATTTATTTTTCTTATTTCTGCTCAAAACATGGATTGTGGGTACTCGTAAGAACTGCCTCGCCGAGCCGGTTCTAACGAGTACCCACAATCTATGTTTTGAGCAGAAATATGAACAATATCACAGTTTTTTATCTGAAAATTTTTAATTTTTGGAGGAAAAATTTTCTATATATTTGAATAGGCGTGTTTTCGTAATGAATGGGTTATATTAGAGTATTGAATCAGACTCACCTCTGATCTTGAGGCAACTATCCGTATCAAGGTCTCCTCATCAGTCCCCAAGCCTTTCATACTCTTCATTAATTTCTTAGCAAAGTAGCGAGGACGATTCTGAACACATTCAACTGAAATAAGAAATAGAACTAATATATGGGCAGTGTCAAGTGAAAACGTACCTTCAAACATGCGCAAAATGCGCATGCGCGCAAAATGCGTATGCGTGCTAAATGCGCATGCGGGCCTTTATTTTCCATTCATACAATCTCTTCAGTTAGTGGACATGGAAGGCCCTGATCAGACTGCGCGTATGCGCAGTCTGATCAGGGCCTGCCATGTCCGCATATGTCCAAATACACGTTTTCGCATGGCGCGGCAAATGAGAAATATTAGGGAAGATGCCGAGAAATCGCCACAGATCTTAGCCTATTAATGACACCAAGAAAAGGAGTAAACAATCCAAGATAGACATACAGCTACACGCCAACGGAAACCAAGGCAATCAGTTACCGTTTTCCCAAACATGGTCATTGCAATGCTAGGACCCATCAAAAGCAACAATAATGCGATAAACAGGAAAACAAGACGTCATAGAAGTAGCAGTAGTAGTATTATTACTGCTGTTGTCGTTGTTTATGCATTTTTACCTATATTTATACAGTGAAAACGTCAATAGCTCGAACACCGATGGCTCTTTTACCGTAGCTGATTCAAACTCGGTTTTGAGTCTCTAGAAAATTCTTCCAATATCTTAAACAAAACAAATAATTGTTTAAGAATATTTTAGGATATTTTTATATAATTTATCATGAAAATGTATGTTTTGTGAAATTCGTCTCAAAGAGCTTCGAGACATAAAAATTCGCCTGTAAATGCATAATAAGTAAAGCCGGTCTTTGGTAAGTGTTTTACCTATAGCTTTAAGTCCTCTCCGAAAGTTCCCTGAAGTCTCTCCATCTACGGCATTCCGAATATCTGCTTGTGTAAGCTGAAGATAATAAAACATCAGTTCAGAGTCACGTATATTACGAAACGAAAACACGCCTATTAAAATATATTTAATATTTCACTACCAAAAACTGACAGTTTTCAGATAAAATTATCAAAAACATAGATTGTGGGTACTCGTGCAAATCAGAACGATAAAGTCTTGATAACAACGAGTCTGTTCTTTTCATTTCTTCGATATGTTTCCTCGCTTACACAGCATCCGTCCGTTTAGAACTTAACATTACAAAAACACGCCTCTTCAAATATATTTATACTTCTGCTCATAACATAGATTGTTGGTACTCGTAAGAACCGCCTCGGCGAGGCGGTTCTAACGAGTACCCACAATCTATGTTTTGAGCAGAAATAAGAAAAATAATGTATACCCCTGTAAACCCCAGTTTTACTATATAAAAGTGGGGTATAAGGGGGTCAAAATCATACAGGTATGTCTTCGTGATGATATTATATAGGCATCTTTTCGTGATGATTTGTCTGTTCTGTTTCTGCGTTTTGTCTTAAATATTTACCCTAGAATTAAATTTACGCAAAAATAGGTCTGGCCTAATCAATTTCTATACTAAAGTAATTTTTAAGCAAATATTTCACTTTTTCTTGTCGATTTGTAATTATTGATGCTTCACAACAATACTGTGTAAATTTCAGAAAATGTGAACAAACGAAATTTGATGAAAACCTACCTCAAGTCTACCTACTCTGTCATTTTGCACAACTTGTTGCCAGTTGATTTTTTTAAACTAATGAAAAGAATAAAACCTCTTGTGCATAGGATTTTACGACAAAAAGTTTTGCATTAACCCAAAACCAATACAAATTCAATTCTGTGTAAAGCACCAGGCGAAACATAAACACTTTTTTGGAAGATGTCGAAAGGAGAGTAAGACTTCAGTGGTGGGTATTAGTGAACAAACGAATGAGGTTTCAATCACGACTGGAGTGGTTCTACAGACTTGAATTCTAGCAGCAGTGATACTTTCCATAAAACTTAATATTGTGGATATTCCTAGACATCTTCTATACTATATTCCATATTGCTAACTTTCCTGAAGTCAGTTTACTGTAAGCTAGAGCCTTCCAGTTATTAATCAATGGTCTAAGATATTGTCACTACAGTTGACACTCGTTATCTCGACCTCGCTTATCTCGAATAACTGCTTCTGGAAGTAAAATCTGGTCCCTGTCTAAAAATGAAAATCTAACTACAGGTAAAAATATTGTGGAAAAGAGGAGAAATTGCTCCTAAGGAGCAATTTCTCCTCTTTTTCATAATATTTTCAATATATCTCTAACTTCAAGAGTCCAATTTTTTACATTTATATTTGTTAAATGTGGTTTTTCGAACTATTTTTTTCCTCAATTCTGAAAATCTGATATGTCGAGGTACGGATATCTCGAAGTATTTCAGAGAGTCCCTTTGAATTCGAGATAACGAGAGTCGACGATAATGCTTAACGAATTATGGGATTACAATATCTCTGAGGTGCGAATCTGGGCAGATTGATTACGTTTGCCAGAGAATACCGATTATAGGTCACCCTAACTTAAACATCTTAACAAATGGATTATGGGCGTAGACAATCGTAGAGTTTAACCCTTTTCCTGCTGAATAAATTAAGAAGCCACACCCATTTCTAATTTTCAGCCAGTCAGATTACTTGATCAAGGTTGTTGATATAGATTCACATACTTAATGGCAAACAGTGCAAATCCAGATCAGTTGGCTTCTTCAGAAGCCAACTGATCTGGATCTACACTGTTTGCAAAGGCAGGGTACATCTGGGTTCAGCAGGACATGGGTAAATATTGCTCCTGAAACAATTTATGAAAGGTGATGGACTGGTCTTATGTTACTTTCAATGGATTGCTCAACGTTGTTATAATCCAAGTATTAGCTTTCACAAAAAGCTTGGTCTACGCTAAGCATAAGCCTTTTGTAAAAGCTGATACTTGCATCTTAGCTGCTATCTGACTGATTTGTATCGCCGTCTAACTGAACTTAGTCTGAGTTACTAACCTTCACATATTCGTTGTAGGTCTCTCTTAGTTGATAGAAATTTCTGGTGGAAAAGATCAAATTGAACGTCTGTTCATCCGTCCCCCACCTGGCCTCACCAGCCTTAAAAAGTCTACTGGCGTCCGTTTTGGCCTTTTTCGCGTTACAAAGCTTGCTATAGTTTATCTCAAACATGCCAGTTCCGTCTCCATTAGCATTTAGGATTTCCTCGACGGCTCCATCAAGTTCTTCCCGGGTAATTTCATACCGATTTCCCTAGAATAGTTTACTCACACATTTAATATACAATTTACCAGTATGGCTAAATTAACCCATTTACGTCGAGTGGACTCTTCTACTACAACCTCTTTGGACCAGTTCATTTCCAATAGAAGGGTACAGGGTTAGTTTTATCATAACCGCGTTTTTTGAAATTCATGTTGTTAATGCCAAAAGTGCAGACGCTGATCAGGCGCCGCTTTCTACACTGTTTGACGATGCCTTTATTTTGGGATGCTAGGCATAACATACGAAAACACGCCTATTCAAATATACGGAAAATTTCACCTCCAAAATCTGAAAAAAAAAAATCAGATAATTTTCCTATTTCTGCTAAATACATAGATTGTGGATACTCGTTAGAACCGCCTCGACGAGGCGGTTCTAACGAGTACCCACAATCTGTGTTTTTGTGCAGAAATAAGAAAAATAATGTATACCCCTGTAAACCCCAGTTTTACTATATAAAAATGGGGTTTAAGGGGGTCAAAATTATATAGGTATGTTTTCGTGATGATATTCAGATCAAACACCGCAAAAAGGCGTCGCAAAACGCGGCATCCGATCAGGGTCCGATCAGTGTCCACGCAGTCCAAACTGTAATAATAAAAACAAACCAGACACATCTTCCATTAGACATGGACAAGCCCCAAAGAAAGAGGTGGAACAGTCCATTAGGTATTTATGAATTAAATATTTAGATACTGGCTTTTGCTAAATGGTTTATTCCAACGTAAATGTGTACCATTCCTTTACTGATGAAAACACAGGTATTTGTAGGTTAACCTAATCCTCTCGGATGCAAATTAAATCTTGAAAATGTGTCGCAAAAATGCATTTTTATAAATTACTCGAGAGGATCCGACTGGTGATCAGGAGGTCGCGGGTTCGATCCCAGCCGGGTCTGGCAACGAGCCGTATCATCAGGATCTACACTATTTGCCAATCTGTTACTGATTTTTGACTGAAACCCTTATTTGCCACAACAAATGGACGACGAGCCCATTCCAGAATCTCAGACATGAAAGGATTAACCCTTGTCATGCTGAATAAACTAAGACGCCAAGCCCACTTCTAATTTCCAGCCAATCAGATTACTCGATCCGGGGTTTTGATAGAAATTCACATATCTAATGACAAACAGTGCAGATCCAGATTAAAAGCCAACTGATATGACTCTACACTGTTTGCTAAGACAGGGCATGTCATGTTCAGCAAGTGAAGGGTTAAGAGATTTTAATGGTTTCAAATATCCAGTGGGCAAGTTCCTGTCTATACAATTTGCCTACCGTTTCAAAATGCCGACAAAGTCGTTACAAGTAGTCATTCCTGTAAATGCATACAAACAAAATAACTAATATGTCTTATTCATACAAAATAAACATATGTTTAAATATGGGCCACTTCAAGCGAAAAAGTGCGTTCGAACATATGCATAATGCGCAGATTTAGATCTTTCTGAGCATGCGCAAAGTACCATTCGGGACTTTGCTTTCTATTCATACATTTTCAAGTATCCAATGATTCTGTTGACGGAGAGCGAAGGTCCTGATCAGACTGCGCGGATGCGCAGGCTATCTGGGCCTTCGCTGTCCGCATATGCCCGAAGACACGTTTTCTCATCGCGAGGCTTATTTGATATTTCATAAAAAGCTTTAAAGATAAGGATTTAACAATTCAAAGTTATAAATAAGTTATACAGAAAGGCCACAATCAGGATGGCACAGCCTTCCGGAGGCAACTTACATATACAATAGCATATCTAGTTATTTTTACTTGGCCTCAAGGATAGCTAGAGGCCAAAGTGGGACAGAAATCGCTCACCTGAATGAGGCTTATCATGACACGTTAGACCCTTGGCTATCACATCAGATTGCCTTTAGCAAATCTGAATCTGCATGTTGCATTGATGACAGTTTTTGATCAGCTCAGTCTGACTTAGGATTCAGGAGATGATGCTGGTGTAGAGTGGAGGGTAATGTGTATAAGACACTGTATGAGGGACTTTTCCCTGTCGTCTATTTCTGAATATCAGAACAAAAGATTTTAGCAATTTTGAGACTCCATGACGCCCCGATGCCTCCCATCAAGTTTCAACTAAATCAAACCTACGGTGTGGGAGGGGATGTCGTTTAAAGAGTTTCAAGATGGCCACTCTGGCTGTCATTTTGGATATCGGAACGCGGTGATGCCTCCCATAAAGTTTAAGCTCAATCTGACTTACCGTTTTAGAGGAGACGTGGTTTGAAGAATTTCAAGAAAATCATTGTGGAGGCAATCTTGGTACGGAACAATTTTAGCAAATCTAAATCTCGATTACATCCAAATGTCTCCCATCAAATTTCAGCTCAATCCCACTTACGGTTTGGGAGATAGCGTTTGAAGAATTTCAAGACGGCTGCCATGGAAGAAATTTTGGATATCAGAACGGAATATGCAATTCTGAGTCTCTCTGTCACACCAATGCCTCCCAACAACTTTCAGCTAAATCCGACTTACTGATTGGCAACAGATGTGGCTTGAAGATATTCAAGATGGTCGCTATGGTAGCCATCTCGGATATCGGAAATGAACGACTTAAAAAACTCTTAATCTCCAGGTTGCCCCGGTGCCTTCCATCAAGTTTCGGCTCAATCTGACTCACCGTTCGAAAGCAGATAGCAATTGCAAATTTTCAAGACTGCCGCCACGGCGTCCATCTTGGGTAACGTAACAAAATGATTTTAGCAATTCTGAATCTTCATGTCGCTCCAATGCCTCCCATCAAGTTTTGGCTCACTCAGACTTACCATTTGGGAGCAGATATAGTTTTGAAGATTTTAAAGATGGTTGCCGTGGCGGCCATCTTCGATATTGGAACAGAACGAGTTTCGCTGTTCTAAATTTCTATGTTGCTACGATGCCTTCCATTAAGTGTCAGTTCAATCATTCTTATGGTTTGTGGGGAAATAGCGTTTAAATTGACTTTAACGGAACGACTTTAGCTATTCTGAATCCCCATGTCTCTCCAAAGCCTTCCACAAAGTTATTTTTCAGAAGCAGATGTCGTTCGAAGATTTTTAAGATGGCGACCAACTTAAATGCGATCATCTTGGATATTGATATAGAACGATTTTAGCAGTTCTGAATCTACATGTCCCTCCGATGCCTCCCATCATCAGACCAGCTAAAACTGACTTACGGTTTGGCAGGAGATGTGGTTTAAAGAATTTCAAGATTGCCACAATGGCGGCCATATTGGACTTAAGGTTAGGGAGGAGATGTCGTCTGACCAAGTTCAAATTGGCCTCCATGGTGGCCATCTTGGATATCGGAATGCAAACATTTTAGCAATTCTGAATCTCCATGTCCCCTCTATGCCTCCCATCAAGTTTCAATTCTATCCTACTAAAGGTTCGAGAGGTCCGACAAGGTTCGGGAGGAGATATCGCCTGAATAATTTCAAGATAGTCACCATGGCGGCCATTTTGTAGATCGGAATGCAACAATTTTAACGATTCTGAATCTCCTTGTCCCCTTGATGCGTCCCATTAAGTTTTAGTTCAATCCTATCTAAGGTTCGGGAGGAGATGACGTCTGAACAATTTCAAGAGGGCCATCATTGAAGCCATCTGGGATATCGTAATGCAATGACTTAAGTAGTTCTGAATCTCCATGTAACTCAAATGCCTCCCACCAAGTTTCAGCTGACTCCGACTTACCATTCTGGAGGAGGTGTCGAAAATGTGAAAAGTGAACGACGGACGACAGACGGACGGACGTCGGATGTCGGACGACAGGCATGGCTTTAGGTGACCTTGAGCAAAGCAAAGCTCTAGGTGAGTTAACAAAAGACAGAATGAAGGTAAAATATCTTGTTCTCTAAAATTTAAATAGGCAAATGTCATTTGTGAGTATTGTCAGATTCCTATCTCCCTGTATAAACGCAAAAGGGTTATAGGAATATGGGTATTATTGTCCATACAAAAATGTGTATTAGTGCAAAGTGTATTAAAAGTAAGATGAAACGTCAAGACGTTGCATCTACGTTGTTACCATGGTCATAATGTTGTGTCTATATTGACATTACATCGACGTTGGTACAATGACTACAACGTAGTTTGTAAACAGACACAAAACTTTGTAGCTATGGTAACAACGTCAATGTAACGTCAAAGATAGATAAAGCGTCAATACGTTACATCGACGCTGTTACCATGGCTACAACGTTGAGATTCTATATCGACGTTACACTGAAGCTGTTACCATGCCTACATTGTTGTGTGTCTATCACCACGTCACATCGAAGCTGTTACTATGGTTACATCTTTGAGTGTCTATATTGACGCTACATTGAAGCTGTTACCAAGGCTATAGAGCTTTAAGTGTCTATAATGACGTTACATCAACGGTTTACCATGGCTTTTACGTTGTGTGTCTATAAACACACAACTTTGCAACTATGGTAACAACATCAATATAACGTCTTGATGATTGTATAGACATAATGCATTGTAACCTTGGTAACAATGTCATTGTAACATCTTGACGCTTCATGTATTTTTATTTGGAACTGTTTCAGTGTCACATGTCGGCTGGGATAAAAAATTAATAAAAAATCAGTGAAACTATTGAGACAAATGTAACAGCCCA
This sequence comes from Anodontia alba, assembly GCA_964016985.1. Taxonomy (NCBI): domain Eukaryota; kingdom Metazoa; phylum Mollusca; class Bivalvia; order Lucinida; family Lucinidae; genus Anodontia; species Anodontia alba. Next base: position 142,100,149 of record OZ024822.1, on the reverse strand, counting down.
TTAAACATTTACCGTATTAACCCCAACAGTTTTTAAACACAACATCATGTAATCAACTTCGCCATGCGAAAACATTCCTATGGGCACATGCGGACAGTGAATGCTAAGATCAGCCTGCGCCTCCGCACAGTCTGATCAGAGCATTTGCTATCCGCAAACAGAATAATTGGATACTAAAGAATGCTTTAAAGGAGAGAAAAATGTCCGGATTAGAATCTGCGCATGTGCAGAATGATAACAATCGGCACATTTTGCACATGTTTTGCGCATGTTCGAAGGTACTTTTTGTTTTCATTTGACCAAGCCAACATGGACTATTTCAAATTGTAGGACAATTATGGAAAGTATGGAAATTCTGTTCAAATATTAAGGCCAAACACAATAATACCAGTTAAAGTGTGTAAGTCATAAACAAACGCTTTATAAATAATTTTGCGTCGGTTATATAAAATCCAAAAAAAAAAAAAATATATATATATATATATAACTAAAATATAATTAAAGATGCCCAGGAAATGTCGCAAAACATAGCCTTTCTGAGACACCGGAGGAAGAAATGATGAAGAACAAACAATGACAAAACAAATGCCAGATATGAATCCACCGACGGATGAAGAAGCATTGCAACAAATGAACAGCCTTACAACGGTTAGTACAAAAACTGCCGTATAGGTTTAACCCTTGTTCTGCTGAACCCGGATATACTCTGCCTTTGCAAACTGTGTAGATCCAGATCAGTTGGCTTCTGAAGAAGCCAACTGATCTGGATTTGCACTGTTTGCCATTTACTATGCGAATGTATATCAACAATCTGGATCAAGGAATCTGATTGACTGACAATTAGAAGTGGGCGTGGCATCTTAATTGATTCAGCATGATAAGGGTTAAACTAGATTTTTACTCGCGCAAAGCCTCGCCCTTAATTCAAATTGCAAACGTATATTCTATCAACCATTATTATAGTGTAGTTTACATTTTCTGATATGTTTTGATCACTGAGCCTATTCCGAGTTTTTTTGTTCTTTATATATATATATATATATATATATATATATATATATATATATATGAGGGTCACTGATGACGCCTAACTGGCCGAAACTAGCTAAGTAAGTAAGTATTTTGTTTTGACCCAGAAGACATCACGAAAACATGCCTGTATAATGTTGACCCCCCCCCCCCCCAAAACCCCACTTTTATATAGTAAAACAGGGGTTTTACAGGGGTATATTTTCTTATTTCTACTATAAAGCATAGAATGTGGGTACTCGTTAGAACCGCCTCGCCGAGGCAGTTCTAACGAGTACCCACAATCTATGCTTTGAGCAGAATATGAATACTATCAGAATTTTTAGTAGAAATTTTTCATTTTTGGTGGAAAACTTTTCAATATCATTAAATAGGCTTGTTTTCGTATGGTTGCCACTTAAGCTGTGTCTTGTTATTGTTTGATCATCATGTCTTTCGATGCTACGTGTACGTAATTGTGGCCTTTCCTGGGTAATTTCTAATAATTTCCATTTATGTATGACCAAAGTGTAGAGAAAGGATTCTGAGATTTATGTGAAAAGAAGCAAACAATCTAAAACATTGTGCCAAGGAATAGCAGTATACAATCCCAGTATATAATAATAGTATTTAGTCCTTGCCATGCTGAATAAATTAGGATGCCAGGCCCACGTCTAATTTCAGCCAATCAGATTACTTAATCCAGGTTGTTGATACAAATACACATTACTAAATGACGAAAGAGAACAGATCCTGATCAGAAGCCAACTGATCTGGATCTACACTGTTTGCAAAGGCAGGGCATATCCGGGTTCAGCAGGACTAGGGTTAACACAGTAAAAGACATTTTATTCACACTGAGGATCACTCGGTATAAAACCTGTGATGCCGATATCAAAAGCCGCTTAAAATCCCCGCCAGTATCTCCTTCCAAGTCTTTTTCTACCAGAGTATCGTATGTAACATTATTCGGGCGTGCGACTGGAAAAGACAGCAGTATTCCGAGGCTGGATTCAGCAGACGAAATTTTGAAATATATTTTCATAGTTTCCTTGCAAAACAGGATTTGACATTTCATAAAATTGTCTCTAGAGATTTGCATGAAGTGTCAGATCCTATTCTCAAGGAAAAATCAAATAACATCCGTTTATCGTCGGCTGAACATTTCCATATCATGGTGTGTGTGTGTGTGTGTGTGTGTGTGTGTGTGTGTGTGTGTGTGTGTGTGTGTGCGTGTGTGTTTGTTGTTTGTTTTTGTTTTTTATTTATTTTTTTTTAACAGTATTGATATTTTTTTCCTTTTTTCTCCGCTAAAGCATAATTTGTAAGTATTTATGATATATACATTGCAATGTCGCCTCTGCGTAAAAATAGCTGTGTTTCCACCAATATGCAGAAAAAAAATGGAGAAACTTTTTTATTTTCATTTTTTTTCTCCAGAAATGAACAGGTACGGGCCTGTAATTTTATGAAATATTGGTAATTTGTTGAGGGTGGTGCTTTACTTTTCTTTATTTTGCATTTTTACTGATAAAAATAGAAGGGTCGGGTGTTTGAAACAGGGTCGGTCGGGTTAGTGGAAACACAGCTATTTCCTTTTTTACGCCTAATGTGTACCTACAACATATTGATTCGTAGAGAAATAAGAAAAAATATTTACCTGATATCGCATCTTATCTAGAGCTAGGAAAAGGTGTTGACTAGTTAAGCCACATCTTGTGTGTGTGTGTGTGTGTGTGTGTGTGTGTGTGTGTGTGTGTGTGTGTGTGTGTGTGTGTGTGTGTGTGTGTGTGTTTTAATTTTACAACAAATCAGTATATATAGCCTCAGCGTCAGAAACGTACCATCAGACATATTCGCCCAGCATTCGTGCAGACCGATCAGAATCTTCACTGGGCGCATTTTAGATAGCCATTGACACAAAGTTTCTTCATGCAGACAACGAAAACTCTCTTCCTTGGTCGCACATGTCAGACGGTATGTTTTCTCACGTTGCGGAACATTATTGAGAAAATAATAGTCAGTAATCGGACAAAGTTCTGTCAAAGTTTATATGTACATATCCAAAATTTAATTTTGTTTTTGATTCTCTGTCAAAATATTTTATACCAAAAACTAGGTCAATTGTTATTGCTTTTTTTTTATTTTTCAATTCATTTATTCATTTATTTTTTTCTAAAATCGTGGAAACTGCCATTAAACAAAGCTCGATTTCTTTCTCTTTTTGTTTCAAATCAACAGTGCAAGCAAATGTCGGACCGAAGCGTAAAAACAGTACGGACTATTTTGCTCTTGGTTTTGGTTTATGGTCAAGTCCACTTCTTTGTTTCATTCATCACAGTGTGGTGATAATATTTCGTCTTTGTTGATCCAATGTCAAGCTTCGCTAGTATTTTTTTTTTCTATGACAGTAGCATAAATGTTTCATTTTTGTTTGGAAAGGGGAAATGGGCCGTGTCATGCGAACACGTATCTTCGGGCATAAGCGGACAGCGAAGGCCCAGATTAGTCTGCGCACACACGCCGTCTAATAAGGGCCTTCACTGTCCGCTAACAGAATCATTGAATTGGATACTATAGATTGTATGAATAAACAGCAAAGGGCTGGATGATACTCTGCGCATGCGCAGGATGATCTGAATGTTTTCGAATGTACTTTAGCTTGACCATATAATGTCTGACAATAATCATCGGACAAAAGAATAAAATATAAGTCGACTTCATTATGTTTCAATGTCTGCCTATGCATGAAGCCTATGTATGAAGCTTCAGTGTCTAAGCATTGCTAAGGTGCGAATACGGCCAAGGAGAAAGCATAATATGCCTTTCCAATCATTCGAATAAGAGGCCATAGTAATTCTTATCGTGGAACAAATACATCCAGAAAAACATACTTCTGCTACAACGACAATACAAGAAAACTTCGATGACTCGAACACCGATGGCTCATTTGAACTCGTTTTTGAGTCCTTAGGAATCCTTCCGACATCTCAAGAAAACAAATATTTAAGGATATTTAGCGAAATGTTTTAATTTTATCATGAAAAATGTACGTTGTATGTACTCATTTGAATCGCCTCATTGAGGCGATTCAAATGAGTACACACAACATACCATTATATTATAGAAGATCGAAAAGACATCCATATTTAAAGAATCCCCAATGCCTCCTGAATTGGTGATGCGATTAACACTTTCAACCCTGTATACCAAAACATATACCCTTGCCAACAGTGTAGTTCTAGATAACACGGATCATAGTGTTTGTTTGTGTTGAGGTTTTACGGCCCAGTCAACCCAATGGGGTCATGTCGAGCGCGGTCACTTTACCTAACCACACAGTACTGGGCAGGCTTAGTCCTCTAAGCGGTTAAACAGTATTGTGCACATTCTTTCACCAGAAACTGACAACTGCCCTTCTTGAATCAGCGGAAGGGAGAGAATGACCGTAGAAAATATTTCATGATCAATCTCCACGAAAGAATGTTACCGACCTCGGCGGGGGTTGAACCCGCGACCTCCTGATCTCCAGTCGGACGGCGCATCCAACCGAGCCACCAAGGCCGGATCATAATGTGCTGTCTCAACAAGATCTACACTGTTTGTCATTCTGTTATCGATTCTTGACTGAAACCCCTATTTGGAACAATGGACAGGTACAAATTCAATGATGAAACAGTCCGCATCAGAAACTCAGACGTGAAAGAGTTAAAATTCAGTGGTTCGAAGTACCCATATCTAGAATAAATTTCTATGGCCCAAAAGATGTTCGAGCCATTGAATTTCTTCTGTATTTTGAAATGAAAGCTACAACAGAGAAGATGGGGCAAAAGCAGGAATTAAATCGCTAGAGGTCTACCACTACCAAATGCTAGCTTCTATTCGAACCTGAGAGGCTGAGACTAGCAGACGCTTGAAGTCTCCACTTGTATCCCCTCGAATATCGTCCTCAACAACAGTGGCACGGGTTTTCTTATCTGGACGAGCAACTGTAATAGTTAATATGAAATAAGGGCACTGCCTTTGATGCAAATATATTCAGTCAATTTTTCTGATATGCATAATATTTATCAGCAATTTGTTTACAAACAAAGCTGGCATCACGCGCCGGGGTCGAATGAGGTCACGTGATATGTTCAGTATTATTATTTTTTTATTTTTTTTTACTTGCATTTTTTAGGTTTTGTTTAAATTCAGCAGAGATAATATCTATTCAAAGATTTTTAAATTTGTTTGTCAATTTCCCATTTTTGACATTAATTATTAATTTATCGGTCTGCTTAACGTGATGCTAAATTAAAGATGGCGAACGAGAAGAAAAAAAAGTTCGCAACGAGATTCCACACGACATTTGGGTGTATAAGTATATACAAAGGCCGCGTCAAACGAAAATGTCTTCGAGCATATGCAAAATGTGCGGATTTTAATCATCCTGCACATATGTTTAATGTCTCATCCGTCCATTGAAATATTCTGTTGTATCCAATGCTTCTATCTGCGGCCAGCGCAGTCTGATCTTGGCCTTCGCTGTCACGCCATTTTCTTCCGCTCAGATTAGAATTCATTTTAACCTATTTACCAGGCGCCTTCGTGACAGATTTGTCATCTCAATCAAACATTGTTGATTGTTCTCTATGTATTACATACCTGAAGCTGTTTTAGTAATTTCTGCGGGAAATATATGTTTATAATTACCGGAAGGAAATGTGTCCTTCAGAATGCTATCGCGCCGCACGACCAGTGTAGATGATGTAGCGTTGCAAAACTTATTGACGTCATTTGAATGTGCGTAAACCATTGAGTCCGAAGAAAACAATGATATGTTATTAAAAGTTTGATACACACTGAGTTTAAAATACAGGAAATATTTTCTCGAGACTTGCTATGCACTTGTTTGTTTATCGGATTTGCAAATATCTCGGGAAATATTTCATTTCTATGTTTTAATGCCATGCCGTTGTATCGACATTTATGTGACGTTGTATAAACATGACGTTGCATCGACGTTAATTCGGTGTCGTATAACGTCATGTGCCCGCTGGGAAGTTAACACAACTGTTGTAGAAAAATTAACGTCTGTACCGACATTTTTAATAAAACTGATGCACAGTGAATAATTTAGCTGATAAGGTATCAGCTTATATTATAATTTGTACAATTTTCAAAGGCAGGGAGAATTTTTTCTGAGTTTTTACAAGACGTAGAAAACCTTAAATAATACAAACCCAAAGAACCTATGACGCTATACAATGTCGCATGGACGTTGCGCAACGTCATCACGTTGCATCGACATTCATTCGACATTGTATAAACGTCATGTGCCGCTGGGAAGGCATCATTAAACATATCTCTAGATAATAGGATTACTGGGTATATGTTTTTCTTATTTTGCCTCGAAAAATAACGTGTGAGCACTCATAAGAGTCCTCAAATGAATACCCACATCCTATGTTTTTTTTTTTTTTTTTTTTTTTTTTTTTTGTTTTTGTTTTTGGAGAAATAAGATAAATATCAATATCAAAATGTTCGGTTGAATACAGCAATTTACGAGGGTCCTAAAGTTTTGTCACTGGGTTTGGATTGCTTCAGTGCTACGTTTTATCAAACATATTTTATTACAAACCTTCAAAGTATTCCCCCTTTACTGAAACACATTTTTATAACCGTTTTACCCAGTCGCGAAAAGCAGATAAATAGTCTTCTTTTGGTATCTGTTGGAGATACTGATAAATAGCGCTGCCAAGAGAACTTTTAGAGGTATAATTATTTTCAGAAAGCATTTTCTTAAGCCTTGGAAATAAAAAGAAGTCACAGGGACTCAGGTCAGGTGAATAAGGTGGATGGTTTAAAACGTTCACCTTTTCAGAAGCCAAAAAAGACTTAACAACCTCACACTTATGAGAAGAGGCGTTGTCATGTAAAAGGCTGACTCCTGACCCTCCTTTGCTTGGTCGTGTCTTATTGTAAAACTCTTTCATTTTCTTCAGTACAGAATTCTTGTAGAATCGGCCAGTGATTGTATGACCAGATGGACAAGGCACTTGAACGACTGGCTCACTTGAATTAAAGAAAATTGCGTACAACATCTTTTTCGAACTTATGGTTCTCTTGGCAATACATGCGCGTTTTTGATCTTTTCGCTTCCATTATTGTCAACCCTTCTTTGTGGCTCAAACATGTGCACCCAGGTTTCATCACCTGTTAGCAAGTTAGAAATAACCCGACTATTACAGCCTTTGTATGTTTTCAAAAGTTTCCGGGCACATTTAAGGCGTTGTGTCTTTTGCTCCTCAGTGAGCAAATGAGGTACCCACCTAGTGCAAACCTTTCTCAGGTCCAAACGCTTTTTCAGAATTGTTTGCACACTGCCTTCTGATATGCCAGTACAACTAGCTATATCTTTGACAGACAATCGCGCATCCTGTTCGACCACAATCTTAACAGCAGCGATGTTAGCCTTGGTAACAGAGGTTTTAGGCCTTCCAGGACGGGTATTATCTTCAATAAAAAAATTTCCCAGCTTTAAAAGCTTTAACCCACCTAAAAACTGTGCGCATTGAAATGGTCTGAGGTCCATATATACCACGCAATTCATTAAATAAATATCTTTTTTGAATCTATATTAAGCCTAATGCGGCATTTAATATAGCTACGAATTTCAGTCTTCTGTTCCAATGTAACAAGTAAATTGGTTAGTGTGTATGATTGCATCTATTTCAATTTGAAATAACTCGGTCAGTTGGAAAGCAATTTGCACGAAATAAAAGGGTATCGTTAGCTATTCAAAACACCATTCAAGTGCAGTGAAGCATTTTAAAATATACCTGGGAAAAAACCAAGGAAGCCTATTAGTGACAGAACTTTTTGCACGACCCTCGTATCAGGAGCTACATATACATGGAAGGTTAAATCAAACTAGATAAGTAACCAGTGGGCCACGTATACCTCCAGCCGTACCATAATTTTCAAAATCCTAGGTCCAGAGAAATCTTTGACGGAAGAAATAGTTTACACACATAAACACACACACACACACACACACACACACACACACACACACACACACACACACACACACACACACACACACACACACACACACACACACTGACACATTGTTACGGAAAAGACAAAAACCAGATACCCCCTACATAATTAACATCATGTGCCGGCGGTATAAAAACAATATATGTAATATAAGACATCTTGATACCTTCTCCATACACTTCTCTCATTTCTTGTATCTGTTGATTTGTTCTCGTCATAAAAATCTCTATGAGGGCTTCTTCATCAGTTCCCAGGCCCTTTAGAACACAAGTTATACAAATAATTATAAGATCATACGAGACGCTTCCCAACAGACACATGACGTTTATACAACATCGAATTAACGTCGGTGCAACGTTATGACATTTGTACAACGTCGCACTAACGCAGATACAAAGCTATGACGTTTATATACGTCTTGCGCCTCAACGTCATGACGTTGATACTTCTCATTGACGTCGAAGCTGCTTCATGACGTTCATTCAACGTTGCGTTAACATCGATTCAACGTGGTAACGTCTAAACTACGTCACAATGATGCCGATGCAACGTCAAGGTATTGCATTGATGTCAGGTTGACCATCACGAAAACATACCTATATAAATTTGACCCCCTTAAACCCCACGTTTATATAGTAAAACTGGGGTTTACAGGGGTATACATTATTTTTCTTATTTCTGCTCAAAAGCATATATTGTGGGTACTCGTTAGAACCGCCTCGCCAAGGCGGTTCTAACGAGTACCCACAATCTATGTTTTGAGCAGAAATATGAAAAATATCAGGGTTTTTTATCTGAAAATTTTCATTTTTTGGTGGTAAAATTTTCAGTATATTTAAATAGGCGTGTTTTCGTAATGCGTTGTATAAACGTCATGTGTCGGTGGTGTTGCATATAATTCTGAGATCTATGACATAAAACTCCAGCTCAACTCAACTCAACACTGTGGTTTAAGTGTATTTATTATATACCTTAACAAGAAAAACGCGTAGCAACATTATGGACGTTTTTTTTTTTCAAAAAGGTTAACCAAAAGGTAAACATCGGACGTCAGGGGAGATAAGTACATAATGAAAAAAGTGAGAGCTGTCTCTTATGCATGTGACACGCCTACTAGTCCTCCTCTTTATGCCTACCAAATATGAAAGCAATCCACTGAAGAATAAAGGTTAACATTTAACTTTAAAAAAGGTTAAAGGCTCCATATTCCTCAAAAATAGACATTTTATTATCCAAGAAAGATTTAATAAATTGATATATGATATAAAAACAATCATAAAACGTGACATCTGACAGCCTGTAAAATTTTAGTCTGTCTCTCGTTCGTGAAATAAAATGTTCTTTGATTTTTTTAATCGTACCTCTGAATTAATGTTGCCATTTCATTTTTGATCCAGTTCCATAACGAGAGACTATTCTGAAATTGTACAGGCTGCCAGATGCCACATCTTATGATCGTATTAATACTATATATCAATTTATTAAAACTTTCTTGGATAAAAAAAAAATGTCTTTTTTGAGGAATATAGAACCTTTAACCTGGGACGACGCCCGACGCCAGTCCGCCCGAAATGGAAAGGTAGAGAACAGGTGACAATGTGAAGATTCACGTATATTTTAAAATAGACTGCCAAACCACATATGGCACAGACTAAAACTGAGACATGAAACTACATTTGCAGAGTAAAAGTACCCTGGTTTGACAAAAAAATGTACTTCTGATGGCCTTTGAAAGTGACTCGGGTTGAATTCCATATTGATTCCAGCCATGTTTATACACATATTGTTTACAAGATTTGTATGCCATGTGCAAACTTGTGGGTAGACTGGCTCCAGTCTCCAGTGACTAAACATTTTTCTCATAATCCTGTTTGATAATCCACTAAAATAAACCAAAAAAATATCATGACTATAAAGGCTGGTAACAGCCTTTATAGTCATGATATTACTTTGGTTTTATTTTAGTGGATTATTTAACAGATTATAAGAAAAAAAATTTAGTCACTGGAGACTGGAACCAGTCTGAATTATGGGGTGTATTAAGAGAAACATTGTGGGTTCAGGAAACACAGTACTGAAGAAGTAACTAACAAAAAATGAAATAGGTAATCAAAAAAATGGCCAAGGAGAGAGAGAGAGAGAGAGAGAGAGAGAGAGAGAGAGAGAGAGAGAGAGAGAGAGAGAGAGAGAGAGAGAGAGAGAGAGAGTCCATTATCATAGTTCTTGTACTTTGCAATAATCAATGTAATGCTATCTTTACAAGTCATCACGAAAACATGCCTATATAATTTTGACCCCCTTAAGCCCTACTTTTATATAGTAAAACTGGGGTTCACAGGGGTATGCATTATTTTTTCTTATTTCTGCTCTAAAACATAGATTGTGGGTACTCGTTAGAACCGCCTCGCCGAGGCGGTTCTAACGAGTACCAACAATCTATGTTTTGAGCAGAATTATGAAAAATATCAGAATTTTTTATCTGAAAAGTTTCAGTTTTTGGAGGTGGAATATTCTATATATTTGAATAGGCGTGGTTTCATAATGTCTTCAGAGGCGGATCAAGAATTAATTGATAGAAATTCCTGTGAGGGTTCTGAGCAAACAATATAGACGCGGCGACTAATCAGGATCTGTACTGTCTGACACTAATCCAGCAATTTCAGACAAGTTCTTAGGTAATATGATAATCTTGTAGAAATTTTAGAAGTATAAGGTAACAAGTAAGGCGTGTGGATATTTTGGAGTAAATACGGTAACCAAACTAAACTTTTGAGTCAAAGTGGTGGGGGTTCGACCGGACCTCTCGGACCCCCTTTGTTCTAGACTTATCTACATGCACTTACATATATAGCCTTCTTAATACAGCGGGCATCGTAGTAGGCAGGAGAGACAAAACAGGCCAGGATAGCATCTTTGTAGTCTCCACTTAACTCACTCTTTATGTCTTCTATCAGGTCCTACGAATTAAAGATAAAATTCTTATAAAGCACAATGCTTGAATATAAAAAGATAGAAATTAGTGTTAAAAAAATATAGCATTGAACAATATCTTACAATGCTTTTTAAATGCCTGTAAATAGCTGCAGTAAACATCTGAGATATTTTCAGCACATATTCCAAAGTTTCAGAAATCTCCATCCGCCACTTGTCAAACATCTAAGTATGAAAATTTTTCGATCCCAATTTCAGCCGCGGAACAAGATAATATGATAAAAAATTGCTCTTGTTATTAAAGAAAAGTTGGAATTATAGGGACTCTTGTCTCTTATCAGGCACGATTAAAGTTTGTTGTTGTTTTTTTTTTTTGTTTTTTTCTATCCTAGAATGAACACATTAGACATTCATTTTTACCATATTAATTTAAGTATTCGGAAAAACATAGCTGAGCAAACAATGCAGACCAAGATCATGCGTCGCATTCTGCGGCGTCTGATCAAGGTCTACACTGACACTCGTCCAGCAGTTTTTTATTCACAGCAACAGGTGTTGAAAGTTTAGGACACGAGTATGCTAAGAAGTAAAGGTTTCCGAATTCTTCGGGTAAATTCGGTACATTGTAAGCTTCGCCATGGCAACCTCGATCTGCCGTTTTATCAGCGCATGTGCATTTCGTCCAAACAATGTGCATTTCATCCAAACAATATTTATTTCTTGCAATATTTAAAATCAGCGTACATGTTTTATCCGACAGATGTAAATATATTAAATAAAAGTCTAAAATATTGCCTTTGGAAACAAATAACACAAAAGAACGAAAATCGTAGAAAGTCTTGTCTGTCCGTGCGCTTGTCTAAACAAACAACAGCAGACAAAATCGTAAAAATCATAGACGATAAAGTCTTAATAAAAGCGAGTCAGTCTGTTCTTTTCATTTCTTTCATTTGTTTCCTCGCTTCCGAAGCATCCGTCATTTAGAATTTAACATTACAAAAATACGCCTCTTCAAATATATTGAAAATTTTACAACCAAAAACGGAAACTTTCAGATAAAAAAAATCTGATATTTTTTTTATCTTTTTGCTCAAAACATAGATTGTGGGTACTCGTTAGAACCGTCACGTCGTGGCGGTTCTAACAAGTACCCACAATCTATGTTTCTGAGCAGAAATAAGAAAAATAATGTATACCCCTGTAAACCCCAGTTTTACTATATAAAAGTGGGATTTAAGAGGTCAAAATTATATAGGCGTGTTTTCATGATGAATACAGTAAACTGTCAATGACTCGAGCACCGATGGCTCGTTTACTGTTGCTGAGTCTGACATTTTCGAGTTCCTGTACTTATTTTAGCACAAGAAAACAAATATTCAAAGGATAGTTCATGGAAATTTCTCATTTTATCATGAAAATGTATGTTCTGTGTACTCATAAGAACCACCTCATTGAGACAATTAAATGAGAACACACAACGTACCATAATTTCAAAGAAGATCGAAAAGATATTCTTAAATTACCTACATCTGACTCATGACTCTGACCAGGGTCTACATTGCATTAAGTTCAGGATATCATATAAAACACATTCATAATAAAGACTAATCTGACACCCTGCTACTGGAAATAGACCGGTCCATAGAAGTATAGTAGAATAGTCCACCAGGCGTAAATTAGTTAAATTAGGGCTAAATTCGCCTGTAAATTCAGTTTCATCTTACCCGTCCATACATTGACTTAAACCGTTTCTTGAGCTCCTGTCTCTGTGCATTACACCGGGTTGAAACGATATGTGTGATGATATTTTCATCTGTGCCTGTAAAATTAAAACATACATTACACATCTGAGGCTATTTTAGTAAGCTTTACATCAAGAGAACATACCTATATAATTTTGACCCCTTTAAACCCCACTTTTTGTAGTAAAAGTAGGGTTTACAGGGGTATACATTATTTTTCTTATTTCTGCTCAAAAACATAGATTGTGGGTACTCGTTAGAACCGCCTCGACTGGCAGTTCTAACGAGTACCCACAATCTATGTTTTGAGCAGAAATATGAAAAATATCATAATTTTTTATCTGAAAAATTTCATTTTTTGGTGGTAAATTTTTCAGTTTATTTGAATAGGCATGTTTTCGTAATGATGGAAAATATAATTCATAATTCCCATGAGTCTGCCCGGGCCCATCAAGTGAAAAAGTGCATTCTAACATGCCTAAAATATGCTTTCATATGTGCCTCGCGACGAGTGTAGAAGACGTAATGTACCAAGACTTATTGCCATTATTTGAAAGAACGTACCGAATCTGAAGAAACAAAAATATTTTTTTATGATCTATGTAATATATGATTTAATACACATTGAGTTTAAAATACTGGAAATAGTTCCCTCGAGACTTGCAAATCTTATAAACAAACTTGTGATATGCGCTCGTTTGTTTATCGGATTTGCAAATCTCTCGGGAAGTGTTTCCTATATTTAAACACCGGGTGGAAAACATAATTATAATTCACAGGAGGAAATATTTCCTTAAGAACGCTATCACGCCTCGTGAAAAGTGTAGTTGACGTAATGTCGCACGACTAATTGATGTTATTAGAAAAAATATGATCTACGTAATATATGAATTAATACACACTGAGTATACATAGGAAATATTTCCCTCGATACTTGCGAATCTTATAAACAAACTCGTGCTATGCGCTCGTTTGTTTATCGGATTTGCAAATCTCTCAAGAAACATTTCCCGTATTTTAATTTGTTTGTTTTATAGGATTTGCAAATCTCTCGGGAATTATTTAAAACGCAGGGTGTATAAACCTCTGTATCATAATTGCACAAATACTCAAAGTCTCATGAGTCTGCGCGGGCTCATCAAGTGAAAAAGTGCATTCTAACATGCCTATAATATGCGGATTCATATGTGCGAAGTCTCATCTGGGCATTTGCTTTTCACTGAATTTTTTTTAGAATCCAGTAATTCTGCTTGGGGATAGCGAATACCTTATCAGACTTCGTTGTTCATATACCCGAAGACACATTGTTATTGGATTTCACTGTGCAGCTGGTGTCAAGTGCCGTGTAGCGGACGTAAAAATCTCCCCAAATTTCATCATAGTGCAGTTTTGGTGTCGATTGTTTTGTGGATTTTATCGATGTATTAACTCGGACGAATCACTCACAACTTATTTAGTTTGTGGGTGATTCGACGGAACTTACACATATAATATAGTAAAATTCATGCCTATTCAAAAACGATCTTGTGAAATTTTAGAAGTAACAAGTGAGTTGTGCGAATATCATTGAGTAAATACGGAACCCAGACTAAACCTTTGAGTCAAAACAGTGAGGGTGCAACTGAACTCCTTGAGCCCCCTCTGGACCCATACATTACGAAAACACGCCTATACAAATATACTGAAAATTTTACCACCAAAAAAATGAAAATTTTCAAATAAAAAATTCTGATAGTTTTCACATTTCTGCTCAAAACATAGATTGTGGGTACTCGTTAGAACCGCCTCGGCCTCTGCTCAAAACCGAGGCGGTTCTAACGAGTACCCACAATCTATGTTTTTGAGCAGAAATAAGAAAAATAATGTATACCCCTGTAAACCCCAGTTTTACTATATAAAAGTGGGGTTTAAGGGGGTCAAAATTATATAGGCATGTTTTCGTGATGCTTGTAATTACCTAATCCTTTCATAGCCTTTCTTAAGTATTCACAGTCTGCCTCTGCGTTCCATCTTTCTCCAGCCAAATCTTCGTCCCTCTCTTTCTTGTAAAACGCCACCACAGGGTCGCTTTCAGGATAGGTTGCCATTGGTACCACTGTTCCTGAGGCCATTTCAAAAGTCGCAGACAGGCGATATCGCCGCCATAATTCGTCCATAAAAATATTCCGCATTTTAGTTTTAATGTCTTCGTCAATTTCCTTGCCTTTCGTTACCTCCTATTCATAATAAAAAACAAATAATAATAATCTCAGTCTAAAAGGCAAAAGCTTTGGAAAGATTTATGATCCAGATGAGATGGTTTCGTCCTTAAAGGTGAGGCGATACAAGTCCAAGAATTATCACTGTGACAAGAGAAGCATTTACAATACAGCCTATTTTTTTTCACCAATTCAAAACGCGTCAAATTTCTGTTTCTATAAAACAGAAAATATACAGAAATTAATTGAAGCTCGACTGATTTTACGGAAGATCAAAAGACATTCCTAATTATACTCATTTGCATCCTGGCCTGGTGCAATGATTAACCTTCGGTGACTCGAACTACCCATGTCTAGAATTAAGGCTGGCTAATCGGAGCTGAAAAGATAATCGATTATCAGTCTTGCCATTGTGATCGATAATCGATTATCAGTCCTGCCATTGTGATCGATAATCGATTATCAGTCCTGCCATTGTGATCGATAATCGATTATCAGTCCTGCCATTGTGATCGATTAGTAATCGCTGGAGATTTGGTCATAATATTACCTGTCCGAGCATGACTTTTACCATATGTTATACTTTATTCTATATATTCGGTCAGACAGGCCTGAGCAAACAGTGTAGACCCTGATGAGACGCCGCAAATGCGGCGTCTCATCAGGGTCTACACTGTTTGCCACCCATCAGAAAATATATATACAGAAAATAATAATACAGAAAATAATAATCTTGCCTAAGAATACAATGCAGCCAATAGGTAATCTGATGCATTTTTTTTATTTATTTTGTGTGTGTGTGTGTGTGTGTGTGTGTGTGTGTGTGTGTGTGTGTGTGTGTGTGTGTGTGTGTGTGTGTGTTGTAACTAATTGATTGAATAAGTGGGCTAAGCATAAGTTAGACATAACCTGGAGAAATAAAACATTATTTTACACTTCCTTCAGTCCCTTTTTAGGCTGTTCAAATTTTTTTAGCAGGATCGAGTGACCAAACTATGTGTTTGGACTGTTACGGCCTATCTTATGTAGGTATACATATTCATTCGCTGACAACTGCGTCAGGGAGTCGACTCTTAGGCTCGGTGGTTAGAGAATTGGATTTTTTTTTCCGGCCAGACCGGGTTCGAATCGCACGATAGGCGGGAAATTCTTTTCACCTATGCTTCATTCCTTTCGTACGACTTCTATTTCGTAAGAGGACAGACAGGTCTAAGCAAACAGTGCAGACCAAGATCAGACGTTGAAGAGCCCGGCGTCTGATCAGGGTCTGCACCGTTTGCCACTCATCCAGCAATTTTAGGCACACGTAGTAGCATGGACGTGAACTTTGTTAGAAGTACAAGGTAAAGAGTTAGGTGTGCACGTGTTCTGGCTATATACAGTATCCAAAATTAATAAGTGCGTCCAACTCGAACCGCACAGCGGTTCGGCGTGCAGACGCACTACACTAGCTAACTATGCGACCAGGGATGAGTTGCATAAGGCGAGCGTTACAGAGCGCTTCGTAGTGCTTCGCTATGCAACGGTACGTTACCAAAAAGCACTTTGTGGCGCTTCATAACTGTGTTTGGAGCTGACTCGCTGTCTGAAACAGAGCGTTGCATAGCAACCAGACAAAAAAATGGCGGCGCCCAACGTAGCCAGTGCCTGTTTTAAAAAATAATTTTTGTTGTTGTTGTTGTTGTTGTTGTTGTTGTTGTTGTTTTTGGACAAAGTGCATTGTGCATAAATGACCACAGAACATAAAACCAGTCGCTGAAGCAAGCACCGCTAGCTTTTTACGAGAAATTGCCAGTTTGAAAATCGTGTCATTTTGGCAGACATTTTAAAAAGCGCTCCAATCAAACGGACCGCTGCATAGCAAGAACAACAGTAAAACCCCGATGACTCAAACACCGATGGATAGTTTACCCTCGATAATTCAAACATGTTTTAGAGTCCTTACGAAATTCTTCCAAGAGCACAAGAAGAATACATAGGGGATTTTTCTGACCTTATCATGAAATAGTATGTTGTGTATTTTCATTAGAAACCACTCATCGAGGCGATTTGTTTCCTTACCTGGCGCCATAATTAAACCTTAGTGGCTCGAACTAACTATGTCACGAACAAGTTTCTATGTTCCTAACGATGTTCGAGCTATTGAAGCCCGACTGATTTTACATAAGATCAAAAGACATTCCTAACTATACTCATTTGCATCCTGGCCTGGTGCAATGATTAACCTTCGGTGACTCGAACTACCCATGTCTAGAATTAAGGATGGCTAATCGGAGCTGAAAAGATAATCGATTATCAGTCCTGCCATTGTGATCGATAATCGATTATCAGTCCTGCCATTGTGATCTATTAGTAATCGCTGGAGATTTGGTCATAATATTACCTGTCCGAGCATGACTTTTACCATATGTTATACTTTATTCAATATATTCGGTCAGACAGGCCTGAGCAAACAGTGTAGACTCTGATGAGACGCCGCAAATGCGGCGTCTCATCAGGGTCTACACTGTTTGCCACCCATCTAGTTATTGTTAGACACAACAATGGGTAGTAAATTGTACGCTTGTTCAAATTTAAGATTATGTATGGTAAGGAGTTGAGGTGTCTGAATACTAAGGGTAAATACGGTAAAGTAGCAAACACAGAAATTAAATGATCGATTATTAGCAAATCAGTAATGATAATCATTTCTGAGGAATTTATCGATCAATTAAATGATTATCCGATTAATCGCGCAGCCAATAAAGTTCCATGGCCCCAAAGATGCTCGAGCCATTGAAGTACGAGTGTGTGTTTCCATAGTGAAGTAAGAAACATACTGATATGGCTATACAGACTAAATTTGATGTCAGCTTCACACTGAAAATGACCACTATGTTATACAGTACAGTTTGCAAAATGGGAAGTTGTTGAAATTGTACATCGGCAATCAGCTGGCTGCATATCAAGGCAGTCGGTTCAAACAAGCAAGTAAAGAAATCAAACATATTTCGAGATTGGAAAAACTTATCATTTGAAAGGTAGGAAATGTCTTTTAACATTGCTACTTCGTTATAGATTATCTATCTGACAATTTCCTTTCTGGAAAACGAAAACTGGTGCTGCATCACTGGATGTGTTTCTCGAGATGTGTCAAGATCTTTTTTGGTGTAATCCCGCATAACATTTTTTTTAGTTTTTTTTTTCTATGCACAATGCAAACAGTTCATTTTTTTCATGATATACATGTACATATACTCGTTTTATTCTCAGCAAGTTCCTGTACGAAATTTACAGAACGTTTGTCTGTGTCCTATAGTTTAGACAAGTCAGCAGTAGGAAGAGATTTTCTGTACAATCAGCTGCAATACTTTATCAAACTTCACCAGAAAATGGCACAAGTAGCGTATTTATGTGTTTTAGGCATTCTCCACTTACAGAAAGGGAAATACTTTTCAATATGTCAGCAGTTGTTGAAATCCGAGCATAAAGTGTGTTGTTCATGCATACATCACGAAAACACGCCTATATAATTTTGACCCCCTTAAAACCCACTGTTATATAGTAAAACTGGGGTTTACAGGGGTATACATTATTTTTCTTATTTCTGTTCAAAAACATAGATTGTGGGTACTTGTTAGAACCGCCTCGCCGAGGCGGTTCTAACGAGTACCCACAATCTATGTTATGAGCAAAAATATGAAAAATATCAGAGTTTTTTTATCTGAAAATTTTCAGTTTTTGGAGGTGAAATTTTCTATATATTTGAATAGGTGTGTTTTCGTAATGGAATAGAAGCTCAGGTCGAGAAATATATCACTAAATCTAAACGTAAGCACCCTGCTTCTATACGACAGCACTGACGTTTTTATTTGGGGTTTAAGCCTTTGAATGTTATTTCACGTATATTGAGGTGGTCTTTTTTAATGAAAGCTGGGCGAAAACAGAGTACCCGGAGAAATACAACCTGACTTCCTGTTGCAGAACTTGGCGTCGCTCAAGTGATCCAGGCGAAGCTGTAAGCCCACAGAGGTAACAGACCTAATGATTGCCAGCCATGTTAACCACAGGCCGATAGTGTTAACTTTAGCTCACAAATAAATTCAACATCGGCTGGGATCAAATTATATCTCTGTAACAATTTATTTATCTGCCATGCAAATCACCTTAGGTTTTTAAGGTAATAAGTCTCAAAATCACAATCACAGATAAACTCCGTTAACTTTAAAGTGGAAGGAAGTTGTGGGGATAAAAAAAAATAAGAAATAATTTTCCTTAAGTTCTTACCATGTTTTATCGTGATCGGCGGACAGATCACAAAATAACAACGAAATCCAAGCCGGTGTGAATTAAAATTCGCATCTGCCCGATAACAACATGTGTTAATCACAAATACAGTTGACTCTCATTATCTCGACCTCGCTTATCTCGAATAACCGCTTATCTTGTAGTGAAAATATGGTCCATGCCTAAACATGAAAATTTAACAACACATAAAAAAATATTATGGAAAAGAGGAGAAATTGCTCCTAAGGAGCAATTTCTTCTCTTTTCCACAATATTTTCAATATATCTCTAACTTCAAGAGTCCAACCACACATAAATTTTGTTAAATGTGGTTGTTCGAAATATTTTTTACTTCAATTCTGCAAGTCTGATATATCGAGGTACGGATAACTCGAAGTATTTCAGAGAATCCCTTGGAATTCGAGATAACGAGAGTCGACTGTACAATGGTAGGACTGTAAATTTTTATTCTAACATGACCCAGAAAAGAAAGGCACAGCTTAAGCAATGTTTTTTTTCTGACATTTTATGTCGACATAAACACTCGTAACAGCTGACGCCATCAAACACATGTTTGTGCACACGCTACGTTGGCAACGTGCGTTTATGGAAATTTTCACACGGCAGAGTTTCCTAAACGTTTATAAGGAGAAAACGAAAGCTCATGTTAGAATATACGTTATTTTTAATGTGGGTACTCATTAGAACCGCCTCAATTGGTTGGGTTGGGTGCGGGACTACATACAAGCATCCGAAGTCCCCATTTGTGGCAGAATGGAGATAACTGCAAAAATATAATGATAATTGGGCCGACGCAACAAAAAAACCCACAAGAAGACCTGTGCGATCAGCAACCACTGGTAAGTCAACGACCAGCCGCGCTGACTGATCAAAGACTTTGCTTTTAGCAAACCTCTGAGTTACACAATGTTGTTTTTGTTTGTTTGTTTGTTTGTTTTAGTTTTACGTCCCACGAACAACTAAAGTCATATGGAGACGGGACCCTCGTTTAAAGACCCATCCGAAAGTCTGTATAGGACCTAGACAAACAGTCCGTAAATTCCATACAGGAACTTGCTGAGAATAAAACAAGTATACACTCAAAGAATAATGAATGATTTACATTTATGCATGGTAAGAAAACGAAAATGTCATCCGAGATTACAACAGCAAAGAAATTGTCAATCTCGATACCTCTTGAGGGAAACATTCTGTGATGCAGCGCCAGTTTTCGTTGTCCTGAATGAAAATGGTCAGATAGAGTATATAAAAAGAAGTATGTAAAAATACGTTTGATTTCTTTACTTGTTAATTTCAACCGATTGCTGTGATGTGCAGCTAGCTGATTGTCGATGTACGGGTATAGTTCAGCAGCTTCTGATTTTGCAAAATGTCCGGTATAACGTAGTGATGATGTCATATCCGGTCTGTAGCTTACCTGTTGTGGCTCCGCCTCTACCTGCCGGTGGTCTTCCTCTTGAGCCTCTTCTTGTGTTACCTGTGGCGCTGACGGTTTCTAGGTGGAAAGAGTCCTCATTCAGATTCGTCATTAATCTGGGCCGAGGCCCAATATTTCCTACAGGATTGAATATGTGCCCAGCGAAGCCTCATTCTAGCCATCACAAAACATACCTGTATAATTTTGACCTCCTTAAACCCGACTTATTATAGTTAAACTGGGTTTGTAGGGGTATACATTATTTTACTTATTTCTGCTCAAAACATAGATTGTGGGTACTCGTTAGAACCGCCTCAAAGAGGCGGTTCTAACGAGTACCCACAATATATGTGAGGCGGTTCTAACGAGTACCCACAATCTATGTGTTGAACAGAAATATGAAAAATATCAGAATTTTTATCGGAAACTTTCAGTTTCTGGTGGTGAAATTTTCAATATATTTGAATAGGCGTGTTTTCGTAATGCAGTCTTCGCTATCCGCTTGAAGGCGCTTTGGATCCTCAGCTAGATGTAACCACCGACAGAGTGTCCTGGAAGAGTCTGATCAGACTGTGCGGATTCGCAGGCTAGTCTGAGACCTTGCTGAGCGCATATCAGCTTTCCCCGGCTCATTTGATATTTGAAAATATTGTCTAGTAAATTTGTGTATTCTTTAACATTTACCACGCTATTGGCAGATTCAGCAGACGACAATTTGGTGGATTTTTTTTCTTTTTTTTTTTCCTAGAAAATAGGATATGACACTTCATGCAAATTGTCGCCTAAAGACACAATTTGCATGACATGTCAGATCCTATTTTCCATGAAAGATCAGAAAAAAAATCAAAATGTCGTCTGCTGAAATTTTACCAAGAATGCGAAGTGTTAAAAGATAGATCTATTAATAGCAATGACTGTCACTTTGGCTTTACCTCCATTCTAACTATAATTTGTAGTAGCAGTATTAGTAATAATAATTCATTATTATTTTATCAAAGTGAAAAGAAAAATCTCAACAGATTTGAAATTTCACTTTCATGTGACATCATATCTTCGAACTGATATAGCATAAGCACTTTGCCAAGCAGACGCTTCATATGAAATGCCAAGGTTTATTTTTATTTTATTTTATTTTATTTATTTATTTATTTATTTATTTTTTATTTTTTTTTATTTTTTTTTCATTTTTTTTATTTTTCTGATAAATAATAAGTTAAAATAAAAACGTAAACGTTAAAACTCGGCTCTATCGTGTGGCGGGCAGAAAACTCTGTCAAAAATCGTCAAACTTTGCCCATTAGCAATCCAAAATCAGACCTCCATAATATCAATGCACATACCAAGTTTGGCGAAAATCGACTGATATTTACTAAAGTTGTCATCCGGAAACGAAAATACTGATGAATTGTCAAATTCTGTGTTCTGGGAAAAATAAGAATACTAGTATGTCGTCTGCTAAACATTTTACCAAGAGTGCTATGCGTTAACCTTCCTTTTAGAGCAGACTCTTTTTCAGAAGGAACTCATTGATTGAAAAACAATCAAGTACTTCTGCGTAAACATCACGAAAACATGCCTATATAATTTTGACCCCCTTCAGCCCCACTTTTATATAGTAAAACTGGGCTTTACAGGGATATACATTATTTTTCTGATTTCTGTTCAAAAACATAGATTGTGGGTACTCGTTAGAACCGCCTCGGCGAGGCGGTTCTAACGGGTACCCACAATCTATGTTTTGAGCAAAAATGTGAAAAATAACAGAATTTTTGTCTGAAAACATTCAGTTTTTTGGTGGTGAAATTATCAATATATTTGAACAGGCGTATTTTCGTAATGGAATGGATGGCAATGTACAAAGTGTGTCAGTCCTTCTCAAAAAGTTCTTATTACCTGAGGAGCTTGGTATCCCATTTGCTGAAAAAGAAGAATACACCTTGTCAAATAACATAAACTTTCATCTTTAACGTAATAAATTAATCTTTACCACTCTCTGGGCTTATTCAACAGACGACCAGTTGGTGATATTTATTTTTTATTTTATTTTCCCAGAAACAGGATTTGACATTTCATGCAAATTGTCTCCGTTAGAGGCAATTTGTATGAAATATCAAAACCCATCTTCTGGATATATATATATCAGCGAATTATCGACAACTTTGCTGCTGCCAGATATCTGATAGCAGCAAATATTCATATAATTTTCTGCAACCAGACTTCTTGTGTAATAGTTGCATAGTCGTCAACTTAATTCGATTGGAGAGTTGAAGAACAGAGGATATGATCGAACTGACGCAGGAAAAGTATGAACTCAGAAAATAATTAACAAATAACATTCGGTATTTGATAGAACCTCAGCTCTTTTCCTTAATTTATTCTAGGTTGGAGGTAAGGGTGGGGATAAGAAATATATTTTTCATCTTCCTTTCTAAATTATAAATATATTAATGACATAATAATGTATACCATGTACTATTAATGCTAACGTATTTGGGTTATGGTAAACAGGTTGTGGAATTTTTCTTTATTATTTTAACCAAAGTTGAAAGAAATGGTTGCCCAGGAAAAAACACGAACGAACACTGTAAACAGCCTTCTTAAGCCACCGAAAGAAGAAAAAGAGTTAGTGGCACACACACACACACACACACACACACACACACACACACACACACACACACACACACACACACACACACACACACACACACACTAGGACGTTCTTGTTACGATATAGTGTGGGTACTTATAAGATTCGCCGCATTCAAATCAAGAAGTCAGTTTATGTTGCAGTATAGTATAAGGTATAGAAAAAAACCATTTGTACAAAAACAAACCTCATTACAATTTTTAATTGAGTAAAAAAGGTTTTTTTTTACCAGATCTTTCATATACGTTACTATATCAGCGTATTTAAACATATTTTCCCCTTTACAACTCTATGGGAAAATTCAGCAGACGACAAACTGATGATATATTCCTTACTTTCCTCAGAAAATAGTCTGTTTGTGTTGAAATTTTACGGCCCAGTCAACCCAATTGGGGTCATGTCGAGCGCGGTCACTTTACTTTACCTAAACACACGTTTACTGGGCAGGCTTAGTCCTCCTCTAAGCGATTAACCAGTATTGTGCACATTCTTTCGCCAGAAACTGACAACTGCCCTTCTTGAATCAGCGGAAGGGAGAGAATAACCTTAGAAAATATTTCATGATTAATCTCCGTGAAAGAATGTTACCGAGCGACGGGAGTTGAACCCGCGACCTCCTGGTCTCCAGTCGGACAGCGTATCCAACTGAGCCACCGAGGCCGGCAGAAAATAGTTTGACATTTCGTGCAAATTGTCTCCTTAGTTTTCATGAAATTTCAAAGTCTATTTTCTTGGAAAAATACGAAAAATATTTCAAAATGTCGTCTGCTGAAATTTTTACCCAGCATGCTAAGCGTTCAACAGTTGTTAGGCAATGCAAGAAGTTAAAGATTGAGCCGGGACACAGCGATTCCTACAAGATGCATGTCCGTCAAACAATGACAAAGGCGCAGGCTGGTCAGAGTCATTGCTTTGCGCTCTGTTGGTAGCTGAGCTTTCTTTAGACACATGACAGAGATTCTGCTTAGAATTGTTGATGCTCATGCTGATCTAAGGCTTCGCTGCACGCAAACGCAATATTGTAGGAACGCTGTACCCCGGCTCAATTTCGAGACTTAAGTTAACCCTTAAAGCGCCAGTCACAACTATTGTCGTCTGCTTTGTCTTCTGCCGGTTACTTTAAAAGTCATTAGGAGCAGTCTGATCTGGGTCCACACTGTTTGCCTATATGCAAAATGTAAGTTTGAAAAGTTTGCAAGAAGATGCAGCAGACGACATAAGCAGACGACATTTTCAGATGCAGATTTTCTTGGCGCTTTAAGGGTTAAAGGTAGATGCAGTAATTATTACCTGATAGAGCATTCGTTGCATTTCCATTTCCATCCGATACTGTGCCTGGGGTGACATGTTCATGGACGGGGGTGGCTGCAACGGCTGTAGTGGGGGCTAAAGGCGTAAATAATACAACTTTATAACATCACAAAAACATGCCTATATAAGTTTGAACCCATTAAACCCAACTTTTATATAGTAAAACTGGAGTTTACAGGGAGTATACATTATTTTTCTTATTTTTGCTCGAAAACATAGTTTGTTGGTACTCGTTAGAACCGCCTTGGCGAGGCGGTTCTAACGAGTGCACACAATCTATTTTTTGAGCAAAAAAGTATTGTGAAAAATATCAGTTTTTATCTGAAAATTTTCAGTTTTTGGAGGTGACATTTTTTAAATATTTGAATAGGCGAGCTTTCGTAATGAGAGAGACGAAACTGGCCTATTAACCAGGACACGTCCACTGTTTGATTTAGGCATGGCAGTTAAAAATCCTGCATTCCACGTGAGACAGCTCTTTGCTCACCTATACAGGTGATATCTGTTTAGCCAGTAACGCTATATTCATAAATACAGTCGACTCTCGTTAGCTCAACATCGCTTATCTCGAATAACCGCTTATCTCGAAGCGGAAGTCTGGTCCCTCTTCTAATATGGAAATCTAACATCAGGTAACAAAATATTATGGAAAAGAGGGGATATTGCTCCTAGGGACAATTTCTCCTCTTTTCCACAATATTTTCAATATTATCTCTAACTCCAGGAGTCATATTCATTTGGGAAATTTGGTTGTTCGATTTATTTTTTTCCTTAATTCTGCTATTCTGATATGTCGAGGTACGGATACCTCGAAGTTTTTCAGAGAGCCCCTTGGACTTCGAGATATCAAGAGTCGTATGAAGTGTATTATAATGTAAAGATCAAAGCGACAGGTACATTTGGTCGGCCTATGAAAAATATTTGGTTAAAGTAATACATTTACGTTGCAGCTGAAACATTTGAGTTGTATATATGCAATAAAGGAGAGAGGATCTGGGCGGAATCTTGGAGCTCATCGAGTTCGTTTCCTTGTTTGATATTCAGTCCATACAAGATTGCGAACATGACAAACATGCACATATCTAACCCATTTACGTCGAGTGGACTCTTCCACCACAACTCTTTGCACCCGATGATTGCAGGGTGTGTAGTAAGTTTTTTATTACAACTATGTTTTATACAAGTGCCTGCATTGAACGCAAACAATGTAGATCCTGATCAGTTGCCGCGTTCTGCGGAGTCTGATCTGGGTGTGCACGTTTGCAAATTGCACTTTTTGGGGTTTCCCGACTAAAATGGGCCAATGTACATATGAACGATACCAATACCAACAGATATGACATGCTCTACTGAGAAAAGGAGAAAGATATGGATAAATATTACTTAGGCCTGAGACAATAAATTTGTTTTAAATGCTTCTAATTTATCTTATTGAGTACGTACTGTTAATCACTTCCATGAATATATAGTGGAACCTCGATAATTTAAAGTCCAAAGGACCAAACACTTTTGTTTGAATTATTGAGACTTTGAATAACTGATGGTTAAAATGCATACATATATTAAAGCCGGGACTTCAAAATGATTTTGAATTATTGAAAAGTTTGAATTATTGGAGTTTGAATTATCGAGGTTCTACTGTTTATCATATTTACATAAAACATATCAGAAAAATAAAATCATAGGCAAAATGTTCAGACTGGACCCCACGCAAGGATAAATAATATTTAACAATCGACATGCGGAATTAACAATCAAGAAATAAACAAAATAAGGATATATCGTATTTACCCCACTCTGCTTTCAATATCTTTCAGATAGTCGCTTTACGCAGAAGAAGTTAAAGTTCAAACTTCTGTCATAATGCGAAACCTTTTGTCATTTCTATTTATGCATAAAAGGTTTTATTCCATTCATCGGTGTTTTAAGAGTCGAGTGTTTCCCTTTCCCCCACAGTAATAAAAACGTAAAACGATAATACCTCGCCATTATCGTGTCATGGGGAGATAACGTTGTCAAAAGTTGATGTACCCAACAGGAACCCTTAACCAGATCTCAACAATATCATGCGCATATCAAGCTGGGTGTAAATCCGTTGAGATTTGCTTAAGTTATTGTCCGAAAACGAGAATGTGTATGTGTCGCGGGCAGATAACACTGTCAAAAATTGACGAAACTTGTCCATTAGCAATCCCGAATCAGATATCCACAATAGCAATGCACATACCAAGTTTGGTGAAAATCCACTGATATTGTCCAGAAATCAACATATTAATTTGTTGCGGGCAGATACTGTCAAAAATCAATGAAATCTGCCTATTATCAATCCCAAACCAGAGCTCTACAATATCTATGCACACACCAAGTTTGGTGAAAATCCAATGAAACAAAAAATCAGAAGTGTCGCAGGAAGACAACTGTCAAACATTGGCGAAATTTGCCCATTAGCAAACCCAAACTAGATCTCTACAATATCAATGCAAATACCAAGTTTGGTGAAACTCCATTGACAATCACTCATATTTTCATCCGGAAACGAAAATACGGACGAACAGACGGACGAACACACGGTCATAAAAATTAAATTTAGAGTAAAACAAACTACAGAAACATAAGAAATGGTTTCTGATAAGCATAAAATATTTTCATTAAGATAAAACGCCAAACAAAAAAAAAAAAAAAACTTGTTGCGATGTTGAAAAGACAGTAAATATTTGGACAGACAGACCTGAAGAAACAGTAGACCGAGGGTCTGATCAGTGTCAGCACTCTTTGTCACCCATCCAGCTGTTTTACACATATCAACAGATAGGGGATACAACGCTGTCAAAATTGTTTGCCCACTTCTAAAAGGATCTACTCTAAAAAGGAAGAATTTTCCCCCATCTTGATTGCAATCTTTAGAATAGAACCCATTCATGAATAGAACTGGCGTGCAAGCAAACAAACATAAAATCACAAAAATCGTTTGCCTTTTAAAAACTAGCGGAATACAAAAAAAAAAAAAAAAAAAAAAAATCTCAATGACTCGAACACGGATGACTCATTTACCATGGCTAATTCGAACTCGTTTTAGAGTCCCTAAGAAATTCTCTTGATAACCCAAGAAAGCAAATATTTATTGATATTTTGGGGAAATTTTCTTATTTTATTATGAAATGTATGGTATGTGTGCACTCAACATATCATAATTATATAGAAGTTCGATGACATCCCTAAATTATATTCATTTGACCCCTGACCTGGCTCTATGATTATTCGAACTACCCATGTCTCCACTTCACTAAACAGTAAGAATCTTAGTCAAACTGTGACGTCACACGAACCCATTGATGCCTAGCGACCCATAAAATGGATATTGACAAACAATGTTGACCTAGAAGAGATTCTGCAGAACGCAGCGTCTGATCAGGATAAACGTTGTTTGCATTAATTTTAGGAATTTCTATCATACATAGTAGTAATAACAGAAGATGTCAGAAGACAACGCAGCTCGTCGGAAAGGCGTGATCCGATATGAAAACAATCTTTGGAAGCAGTTGCGTAAACTTTTCAAAACTTAAACGCAGAACTTGAACATGGGTTAAAATGACAAAGTATGACCTGACCTTGACCTAGGCAGAAACCGAAAGGTCTTACCGTAGGGTAGGGTAGGTATGCGCCAAATACTGAAACGGTATCTTGCATACTTCAGCAGTTACGTACACTTTTCAAAACTTTTTAAAAGCAGAACTTTAACAATGGAGCCCAAGACAAAGTGTGAACAGACCTTGACCTATACAGAGGGTATAACTTGGGGTAGGGTTGTGGGGTGGAGGTATGTGCTATTGAAAGGTCTTACCCTGTGTTAGGCGTAGGCCATATATGAAAGCAGTACCTTAAATAAAAACTTTGCACACCTTTGAAAACTTAAACATTGTATTAACGCGGATGCCGACGCCCACGCAGACCTGGACAGATGCCGACGCCAACGACTGGGTGATAACATAAACTCTCCAGGGACATAATCCCAGCGAGCTAAAAACTATTATTAAATCGAGTGTGTAAAGTTGGCTTGGGATTAGCAACTTGGATTATTGATTTTGCCCATCCATTACCAGTACTTTACTATACTTAACTACTACGGATTAAATCGAATACCAAAATCTTTACCTCAAACTCTAAGCCAACTTCATACACTTTCTTAAATCTATTGCAAACGGACTTGTCCAGAGTGTTGAAGTAGAAGTGTGTACTCGGCATAAATGGGATAATGACAACTGACCTGATTTCCAAGAGGATAACTGTTGTGCATACTTTGAACTGCTGGTGTCCCATACCCAGGAAAACCTAAAGGGAATCAACAGTTATATACAAAATGTCTTAGCTCCATGCAGATAAAGAGCTTTTTCCAGCAAAAAATTTTGATAGTTTTCTAATTTCTCCACGAAAACATATGTTGTGGGTACTCATTAGAAGCGCCTCGCCGAGGCGCTTCTAATGAGTACCCACAACATATGTCTTCATGGAGAAATAAGAAAAATAATTGCCCGATACCCCTTCTTATCTGGAGCTATGATACAAATAATAAACCCAGCTAGCATTCTACTAAATCTACATCGGGCCGTCATCGGCCCGTCAGCTACCCTGACGGGCCGATGACGGCCCGATATAGATTTATGTAGAATGCTGACTGGGTATCTTCATTGTTCGATATTGGACGGTTTATAAGAAGCAAATGTTTGCTTTTTCTAGTAAGATTTCGTTTCGTTCAGCTAAATAAAATTTAAAATCAAAACAAAAATTATTTTCAATATTGGACGATTTATAAGAAGCATACTTTCGCCATTTTTTTTTTTTTTTTTTTTGTAACTAGAGTTCGTTTCTGTCAATAGAACAAATAATATAGAACGAACAATTTGACCTTTAATTTAAACGTTCATCAGGACACGTCCACTGTATTATATAGGTATGATAGTAAAAAAATCTGCGTTCCACATGCGACATCTATCAGCTCACTTTATGGTAATATCTATTTTACCCTGTAAACGCATACTTAAAAACATAATCAAAAGGTCATTTTGGTCAGCCGATAGAAGTAATAATAATAATAACAATAATAATAATAATAATAATAATAATAATAATAATTACCAATACTGAAAAATGCATATTATTTTTGTTATTACTATTATTATCATTATTCATATATTATCATTATTTTTCAATTATTGGTATAATTATTATTATTATTATTATAATTATTATTATTATTATTATTATTATTTTCAGTATTGGTGGGAACAATATAAGAAAATGAAGTGCACAAGATGAAACACCGTGAGCACGTGCTGAGAAAAACATGCTTACCATATATACCCTAAATACTGGGTCAGGCCTGAGCAAACAGTTTAGATCCAGATCAAACGCCGCGTTTTGCGGCGTTTGATCAGGATCTGCACTGTTTGTCACTCATTCAACAAGCTTTCGACATTTAAATAGGTAGTAAAATGAATGTTTAGCTCCCGAGTAGTTTTCCTACTGACCGTTCGAGGGCGGTTCCACTTGTGCGGTTTCACTGGTGCGGTTCCACTGGAGCGGTTCCACTGATGCGGTTCCACTGATGGGGTTCCACTGGTGCGGTTCCATATGTGGCGTTTGTTTTGTCATTTTTTGGTCCTTATCTCTGCTTCTTTTGGTATCTCGGAAGGCTGTGCTTCGTGATATTGGCATTTCCCGGGCATCTTCACTTATAATTTTTGATCCCCTTAAACCCCACTTTTATATAGTAAAACTGGGGTTTACAGGGGTATACATTATTGATTCTTATTTCTGCTCAAAAACATAGATTGTAGGTACTCGTTAGAACCGCCTCGGCGAGGCGGTCCTAACGGGTACCCACTATGTTTTGAGCAAATATACGAATATTATCAGAGTTTTTATCTGAAATTTTCAGTTTTTGGAGGTGAAATTTTCTCTATATTTGAATAGGCGTGTTTTCGTAATGAAATTGTAAAAGTGCGAGAAGTTCAGGTGGTCAGATATGTAGAATAAATGCGGTAGCTGTTATTGCGTTCGTAAGCCGTCCTCTATCACGAGTTACAAAGTAGGGTTTGACAGTTTACTAATCTGTTTAAGAGTCGTTGGAAGCTTCATAAAGCAAGCCGCATTGTAACAAAACGTACCTTCTGACACATGCGCCTTAAAAAGGCTCAAATCAACCTGCGTATCCACACAGTCTGATCAGAGTCTTATCTGCATGAAGAAACTTTACATCCTTGGCTATCAAACACGCGTCCAGTGAAGAGTCTGGTCATACTGCGCGAATGCGCAGGCTGATCTGAATCTTCGCTGGACGCACATTTCCGAAAGTAAGATTTTTTTAAGTTGCAGCTCATTACAAGTCATTACGAAAACCCGCCTATTCAAATACATAGAAAATTTCACCACCAAATCTTGGAAGTTTTCAGATAAAAATTCTGATATTTTTCATTATTCTTATCAAAACATAGGTTGTGGGTACTCGTTAGAACCGCCTCGCCGAGGCGGTTCTAACGAGTACCCATAACCTATGTTTTTTAAGCATAACCTATGTTTTTTAAGCAGAAATAAGAAAAATAATGTATAACCCTGTAAACCCCAGTTTTACTATATAACAGTGGGGTTTAAGGGGGTCAAAATTATATAGGTATGTTTTCGTGATGACGGTATCCTCCTAGAATTACCAACATGCTGTTAATGAAACATAAAACAGGAAATCATAAATTCGTTTCCTCTCTGAACCTACCATAGGGTGAACAGTTGGTGTAAGAGGATCCGGGATAGGCAGGCTGGCCATAGAAGCTCCCCGGGGGTGGCGGAGGCCCCGAACTCACGTAATGCTGCTGATATCCATAACTGCTGTACGACTGGGGATAGTTGCTCTGAAACATAATTAAATACTCGAAACATGAATAAATGGGCCACACGTGAACAGTTAAGATCCACATCGGCCAGCGAAACAATATAGTATGAGCCGGGGCACAGTATTTCCTAGAAGACTGCTTGTGTGTCCAGCGTAGACTCAGATCAGCCTGTGCATCCGCGGAGTCTGATCAGAGTCTTCGCAGGGCACCCTGTGGGCAGCCAAAGATCCAAAGTATCTTAGACGGACTGCGAAATCACTTGCAGTCTTGAAGGAAATCCTCTGACTCATATCTGCTAAGGATGTTTTTTTATAATATGTCGTTATAGTCCATACCTTGTTTAGCCTAGTAATCGTGTAAGCGGTCAGGAAAGGCCTTGGTCAGACTGTGTGGACATCACGAAACCATGCCTATATAATTATGACACCCTCAAACCCCACTTTTGTATAGTAAAAGTGGGGTTCACGTAAAGAGAATCAAATGGCAAAAAGGAGATTATCATATTATATTACAAAATAGAGATGATCATACAGTATAGTTTCAAATTAAAATTCAAATTAAAATTACCAACAAATATTCTGACATATGTTTCAACCAGAAACATTACACCGCGTGCACACTTCATCGCGCGTGCTCGTGTGCATATTGTATGTATTGTTTGTTTCGGTTTTGTTTATTTTCTTTTATTTATGATTCAATCGCTTAATGCCGTGTTGGTCTGAAAAGGTGTCTGATCAGGGACAAACTGCTTGATATTCATTTAGCAAGTTTTAGATACACAAACAGGTGGTAAAGTAATGTAGTTCAAGTTTTAGGAAAATTTTGGTAAGCTGTTATAGCAAATATTTAGAGTTAACCATTTATGCCTAGCGTCCAATAAAAAACACTTTGGCAAACAGTGTAGACTCAGATCAGACGCCGCATTCTGCGGCGTCTGATCTGGGTCTAACTGTTTGCAGTAAATTAAAGAATTTCTATAAAACATGATAATAACATAAAACAAATTACTAGACCACTTCTATTATTAATGGTACTGTCCAAAGAATTCAGATGTATTCGTCGTAAACAGTAACGTTAATATTTAGTGTTAAAATCGGTACGTATTATTTTACAGGTCAAAAAGTAAAGGGACCACTTACCCCGTACCCATACATTATGGTGAATCTGTCTTATTATGGTGAGGACTCAGGTCAACCTGCAAAAGAAAACATCAAACAGTAAAGCTTCAATGACTCGAACACCGATAGTTCGTTTACCGCCGTTATCGTTTTTGAGTCTCTAGAAAATTCTTCCGACAGCTCAAGAAAACAAATATTTAGGGCTATTTTTAGGGAATATGTTTTATTTTAACAGTTTGTGCGTACTCATTAGAATCGCCTCATCGGAAAAGGCATCCCTAAATTATCCCCATTCGCCTCCTGACTGGCACTATGATAACCCTCAGTGACTAGAACTACCAAGGTAAAAAAAAAACAAACAAATTTCCATGGTCCCAAAGACATTCGAACAACTGAAGTTTGACTGTAAGTATGATTCAACATTAGATAAAAGCCCATTGCGGGCAAGCGTCCCCCGACGTCATGGCTTTGTCAGTAAAGGGTTACGACTTTCAAATCGGTATGATAGGAGGATAACCCCAAAACCACACGCACATCTTCAGACCATGTAGAACAAGTATGCCGCATAGTTTGAAAATGATGGGTGGGAAACTCTTGGATGAGTTGCACCCACGAGGTACCTAAACTGATACTAATTGGGACCTGAAATACGTCGATAAAAAGGGAAAAAGTTGATAAAAATAAATGATGGGAGGATAACCCCAAAAGAACATGCACATCTTCAGACCATGACAAAACACCTGCAAAGTTTCAAAAAGTTTGGTATAAAACTATCGAGGAGTTGCGCCTACAAGTTTCCCATGCCACAACTGAAAAAAACTAACCTGAAAAAAAAAGCAAAATGTTGAAAAAAGATAATGGCAGGATAACCCCCAAAACCATATGCACATCTTCAGACCATGTAGAACAAGTATGCATAGTTTCTAAGTGATACGTGGAAAAGTCTAGGAGGAGTTGCTTCTACAAGATATCTATTCGAATACGTACTAATCGGACCTGGAAAAAAAAACTAAGTCGAAAAAAGTAAAAAACGTTGATAAAAAATAATAGGAGGATAACCCCAAATCACCTGCACATCTTCAGACTATGTAGAACAAGTATGCATAATTTCAAAATAATCGGTAGAAAACTCTAGGAGGAGTTGCGCCCACATGGTATCGATTATAATACTAATCAAACCAAGAAGAAATTAAGTCGTAAAAGTAGAAAAAATTATGAAAAATTAAGAGCCGATAAACCCTAAACCACGAGCACATTTACAGATGATGTAGAACAAGTACGCATAGTTTCAAGATGATCGGTGGAAAAACTCTAGGAGGAGTTACGCCAACAAGGTATCTATTCCAAGAGTAATCGAACCTGGAAAAACCTGGAAAGTCGAAAAAGTAGGAAAAATGATAAACGAAAACAAAACAAAACAACAATAACAACAACAAAAAAAAACAAAAAAAACCGGGAGGCTTACCCTAAAACCACATGCACATCTACAGACCATGTAGAACAAGTATACATGGTTTCAAAATGATCGGTGGAAAACTCTAGGAGCACATGCGCCCACAAGGTATTCTAATCCCAGTCAGCATTCTACGTAAATCTATATCGGGCCGTCATCGGCCCGTCAGGGTAGCTGACGGGCCGATGACGGCCCGATGTAGATTTACGTAGAATGCTAGCTGGGATAGTAATCTGACCTGAAAAAAAAATAAAAATAAAAATCTAAGTCGAGAAAGTGGAAAGTTGATTAAAAAAAAAAAAAAAAAAAAAAAATAACGGGAGGATAACCCCAGATGCACATCTTCAGACCGTAACAAAAACACCTGCATAGTTTCAAAAAGATCGGTTGAAACTAAAAGAGTTCCGTCTACAAACTACCCATTTCATTGTGTCTACGATGGACGGATGGACGGACGAACCCATTTTAATATCCCCTTCTACTAACATCGGGGGACAAAAAGGGTCATTATCACGCATGTGTACACAGAATTGTCTACGCATGTGCGCAATCTGTCAAAGATCATATAGTCTAAAACAAATTTGAGTTGTCTACCCTGAAAGTAGGGTTAT
Source organism: Anodontia alba (assembly GCA_964016985.1). Classification (NCBI taxonomy): domain Eukaryota; kingdom Metazoa; phylum Mollusca; class Bivalvia; order Lucinida; family Lucinidae; genus Anodontia; species Anodontia alba. Next base: position 142,065,492 of record OZ024822.1, on the reverse strand, counting down.
GAAAATGTCAAATTTTATTACTTGTCCGCTGACAAATAAATAGTCAAAATCTACTTGTCCAACCACAGCTCTTTCGTATTCAGTCTCTTAACGCTCAGCATGCTGGGTAAAATTTTCAGCAGACGACGTACTGAAATATTTTTTCTTAATTTTCCCAGAAAAAAGGATTTGACATTTCATGCAAACTGTCTCCATGGAGACAGGCCTGAGCAAACTGTGTAGACCCAGATCAGATGCCGCATAACGCGCCGTCTGATCATATTCCACGCTGCTTGCCACTCATGATCACCAAGCACTTTTGCACATATTTGCAGGTAGCTATTGAATTTATAAGGTAAAGAGTAAGCCTAGCGGGCAAATGACGTTGATACAACGTCGGCTCAACGTCGATGCAACGTCATGACGTTGCATCGACGTTGAGTTGACGTTGTATTAACGTTATGTGCCCTCTGGGAGGGTCCGAATATTTAGGTTATAAACGGTTTTCAAATTTATCAAATTTATCCAAAATTTCACATGAAAATGAAATGCTGAGTGCCTCCCTCCCTTTCTTTTTGTGTAGACTCGGGTATAGTGTGCATGAAAGTAAACAGAAAGTCACAAACATTATATCCCTTGCAAGTAACGGCTGAAAATCTACTAGTATGTCAAGTCGCCTTAACTAGAAACAAAAAAAAAAAAAAACTAATGAAGGTTGCCAGATAGCCTACAAATTTATATGTTTACTGTTTTTGTATCAAGTTTTCTGAGTAAACAAGACTTATCATTAATGTGAATCGTCTAGACGTCTTATTTTCTCTGAAACTATATAAAATAGATGAAGATATCGTCTGCTGCGAATTTGCTTGGCACTTTTAGGGTCAAGTTTACATAGCGTTTGAATATGTGACAATTTCAAAATGCAAGTTTAATCAATGTGAAAATAAATAAATAAATAAATCCATAAATATTACACACAAAAAGCTAATTGAATCGTGATGTAGAATGTTAAGGATGTATGAATGTATGAATTTAAATTCATTATCTTTATATGCCTGTATAAAATATACACTAATTAGGCCATAGCAACAGATAAATCAATTTTAACGAAAAATATCGTTGCTGTTTCATTGTTTTAATTTTTTTTTTTTTTTTTTTTTTTTTTTTTTGTTGTTTTGTTGTTGTTTATTTTTATTTATCATTTAAATTCTCTCCAAAAATATGTTTGGGTACTCATCAGAAGCGCCTTGCAGAGGTGCTTATAATGTGTACCCAGAGCATATTTAAATGAGTACCCACATTATTAGTTTTAATGAATACCATTGTGTTGTTGTTGTTGAAGAAAATGTCGGTTACTCGGGGTGGGGGTTGGGGGACGGGGGTAACATCCTATATATGGCATAGTATGGATGTGCGTGCTGAATGGCCCCTTTTTTTCAGCGCTGCCAAGTACATGATTAGCCCCTTTTTTCAGCAAAAAGTATATGATTGGCCCCATTTTTCTGGATTAGTATATGAAAAAAAGGACCCGCTTTTCTGATGTATCCCGGTACATGCACATATTTTTTCGTTCAGAGATTTTACGAGGCTGCTTTGTTCTCTTGGGATTCAATGAATTGACTGCTATACTATTTGTCTAACTACAAGCAATAAATGTGTACAAAAAATCAAAGGGCAGTATATGAATAGGTCAACATTTCAGACGATCTAGTATATGAATGGGTCGTTTTTTCAAATGCCAGGTATATGAAAGGAGTAGGTCTCGAAATACTGGCTCGAACACACGTACCACAATTACCCCCAAGTTACCTCTCCTCCCCCCCTCCCCCCCCCCCCCCCCCCCACACACACACACCACCATCACCACCACCACCCCACCGAGGTTGGTTATTAAGCATCTAAGATAGATTTATGGACTAAAACTAAATAGCACACTTAAAATTTCGTTTAAAGCACTGAAAAAAAAAATCTAAAAAAAAAAAAAAAAACGTAAATAATGTAGAAAGAACCCTACCCTGTTTTCACTATATACTATGGGGAAACACTGTGTGCACTTTCTATAGACTTGTTAACATAGCAGTCAAGTGGGTTAGCATTAATATAATGAGTGGCTGGACACACGAGTGCATTTTCTGGTCTGGTGAATAAAAACAGAACAAGAATATGTAACTTTAACTTACCAATGTTATGTTCCGGTCTGTCGTATAAACACATATATCAATACTCCACCATAGCGACAAGGTAAACAAAATGCATTCGTAAATAGCCGACTGCCATTGCAAAATATTACCTGTGTATTCAAGTTAAGCTGTTTAAAGTTGTGCATAAAATGTCAATATTTGGCATGGTATCAGAAATGGCGGGAGAAGGGACAACATTAAGGGAATCAAGTAATGAGGACATGCGTACACCATATAAGGCGGACAACTTTGGCAAAAATTTGTAAACACGGTGGCCTTTTGTGTCTCTCTTATCCATGTGCAAAAGCATAATCGTATTTACTCTAAGTATTCGGACAAAAAGACCTGAGCAAACAATGTAGACTAAGATCAACACTGTTTACCACTCATCCAGTTGTACTTTAGAAACATCAACGTGTAGTAAAATGGACCAGTAAGGTAAGGAGTTCAGGTGTCCGAACCGAGAGAGCGCATGCGTTTATACAACGTCGTATTTACGTCTATTCAACGTCTGACTTTTATACAACGTCGCATTAACGTCGATGCAACGTTCGAGTTGACGTTTATATAGAGTTTATTTGGCTGTTTTGATCGATTACGGAGAAATAATTCACAAGTGTTCTAAGGCTTGCGCGTAAAAACGAGTGAGCGAAGCGAACGAGTTTTTTTTTTTTTTTTTTTTTTTTTCAGCAAAACTTTGAACACGAGTAAATTATTTCTCCGTTATCGATAAAAACAACAAAATAAACTGTTTATTACATTTTCACATTCACGTTTTACCTTTGAATTTTCCCATTCAGCCGTTATAATTTCCACCCAAAACAGTTCCAGTCAGTGCATGAATTTCAGGTGGCGTGGTTTAGTTTGAAAATCAGTCGCCATCTTGTTTTCACTTTAATGCAAAAATCATCCTGTGCGTGGAATACAGACAAAACAAAGTCACGAAAGTTGAACTGGTTTGTCAAGAAAATCATATTTAATATATGCGTTGCAAGTCTTTCCTCGAAAACGCCAAATGGACGTGACTATTGTTCTTGTTGTTACCAAAAACGTTAGCAACGTCGCCTAGCAATTATGACGACAATACGTTCAAAATGAAATATTTCACTCTGTGCATTATACAGCGTCGCATTAACGTCAGTTACGTAGTGATATTTATAGTGGCATTATCGTCGATGCGACGTCATGAACATACAACGTCGCATTAACGTCGATGCGACGTCATGACGTCGCATCGACATCAATGTGACGTTGTATAAATGCCATGTGCCCGCTGATGATGTCGCATCGACATCAATGTGACGTTGTATAAATGCCATGTGCCCGCTGAGACTATTTAAGGTAATATACAGTAGTAAGGGATTTTGCAATAATGGAACTAGGATTTTAGCAACGTTTTCTCGTTCTGCTATGAAATCTCAGAAAAGAAGTGTGTTGTGTTCCGATTCAGTAATTATAAGTATTCCACGCCACTCTCGTGGGGAGGGTGTGGGGGGGGGGGGGGGGGGGGGGGGCGGGGTAACTTCCTATATATGGCATAGTACGGATGTGCGTGCGGAATAACCCCCTTTTTCAGCGCTGCCAGGTATATGATTGGCCCCCTTTTTTTCAACAAAAAGTATATGAATGGCCCGATTTTTCTGGATTCCTATGTGAAAGGTCCCATTTTTCTGACATCCTGGTATATGCACATATTTTTCGCAAAGAGATTTTTTGAGGCTGCTTACCCTTTTGGTATTACATGAATTGACTATGATATTTGTGTAATAACCAGCAAAAAATGGGTACAAAAATCAAAAGGCAGTATATGAATAGGTCATCATTTTGGATGATCAAGTATATGAATGGGTCCGTTTTTTCGAAGGCCAGGTATATGAATGGGGTAGGTTTTGAAATACTGGCTCGTACACCCGTACCAAAATTACCCCTAAGTTACCCTCCATCCCTTCCCCCCCCCCCCCCCGCACCCCCAGCCCCGGGACGCCACTCCACTACATCAAAGGTTCTTAGTGATGAAGGACTTGCCTAATCATTGCTATAAACTTGTCTGGGCAACCATATTTTTCCTTAAATGTTCCAGAGGCCCTCACGACTGACTGAATCTAAAGCTCTGATCAGGTCCGAGAGTGTTATGTAGAGGTCCTCGGGTGGGGTTGGGCTGGGGGAGGGTGATACAGAAGTGTTTAATTGGGTTCAGTCCAATTTGACTTAAAACTTCGTTTCCTGGGAACTTTGGATAAATTTGAAATATTTTGGGATACCGTATTTACCCTTAATATTCACACCCCTTACTCTTTACCTTATACACCTATCTGTGAAATCCCTGGATGAATGGCAAAAAGTGTAGACCCTGATCAGACACCGCCTTATGTGAGATCTGATCTGGGTCTACACTGTTTGCTCAAGCCTGTCTGTCCGAATATGTAGAGTAACAACGATAATTTGATTAATCACCCCCTTTTAAAATAATCCTTGATTCAGATGGGACTAAGGGTTTAGTTGAACCCTCGGACTCAAAATTTCATTTTCATGGGAGATTTTGCAAAAAAAAAAAAAAAAAAAAATTGATAAATTTGAGAAACCATACTTACCCTAAATATCCCTTACTCTTTACCTTATACTTCTCTTCAACAAGTCAATTTTACTACCAGTAAATGTGAGTAAAATCGCTGAGCGAGTGGCAAAAAGTGTAGACCCTGGTTCTGATCTGGGTCTACACTGTTTGTTCAGGCTGGAGCTGTCGTGCAGTGATAATCGTATTACTGCTCCTCTGTCCTTCCTATTTCTTTTTTTTTTTTTTTTTTTTCATCACGAAACCATGCCTATATAATTTTGACCCCCTTAAACCCACCTTGTATATAGTAAAACTGGGGTTTACAGGGGTATACATTATTTTACTTATTTCTGCTCAAAAACATAGATTGTGGGTACTCGTTAGAATCGTCTCCTCGCCGAGGCGGTTCTTACGTACCCGCAATCTATGTTTTTGCCGAGGCGGTTATAACGAGTACCCACAATCTATGTTAACGAGTACCCACAATCTATGTTTTGAGCAGAAATATGAAAAATATTAGAGGTTTTCATATGAAAATTTTAAGTTTTTGGAGGTGAAATTTTCCATATATTTGAATAGGCGTGTTTTCGTAATGTTATTATTATTGATTGGAGTTTCATGACCCAGTCAACACTGTTAAGGTCATGTCGAGCAATTCAGTTAACCTGCTTACACTTTTCCTGGGTGGGATTAGTCCGCTAAGCCGTTCACAAGTTTTTGTGAGCATACTTGTGCCAGTAATTGACAACTGCTCTTCTTGAATCAGCAGAAGGGAGAGAATGACCGTAGAAATTATTTCATGATCAGTCTCCGTGAAATTTACGTGACCGAACAGGGAATCGAGCTTTCAACCTCTAGCTGTGCACTAGGATGCCCGGCTGCTGAATCCTTACTGTCTCTGGTAGAAGCATGCATTATGAAAACATGCCTATTCAAATATACTGGAAATTTTACCACCAACAAATGAAAATTTTCAGATTAAAAATTCTGATATTTTTCATATTTCTGCTCAAAACATAGATTGTGGGTACTCGTTAGAACCGCCTCGACGAGGCGGTTCTAACGAGTATCCACAATCTATGTTTTTGAGCACAAATAAGAAAAATAATGTATACCCCTGTAAACCCCAGTTTTACTGTATAAAAGTGGGGTTTAAGGGGGTTCTAAATTATATAGGCATGTTTTCATGATGGCAATTTCAAGGTGCTTATTCAGGTGGATCCGTAGAAGAGAGTTCGATGGCTTCTCTTCATCGAGCTTCTCTTCTGCGAATCTTATTTTTACTTCTGTAAATTTTTTGTCAGTATTGCACGGCCCGCAGAAAAGTAGACTGATTGAAAGGTTGACTTTCGAAGAGTGTCCTATTATCACATTGCGAGTCCATTTGTCCGTCCGTGGTCAGTTAGCAAAAGTGGTCATACCGCTTAAACCTGGGTATACTTTGATAAGTTTTGGCATGCCAATAGATACCGATAAGATCAAGCCAATACGCTTGCTAAATGCCACTTTTCTTTGACCAAGACAATGCCGAAGCAAACAAGTGTGAAAATATAAAAATCGCCGTGTCTTCAGCCATATGGGATATTTTGATAAAACTTTTGTATACTGATAAATATTGACAAGGTCCACGCACGCACGCACGCACACACGCACACATTAATGCTGACAAGATCTAGCCAAAGGAATCACCAAAAACCTGGGGCTAAGTAGAGGTACAGACAAGAATGAGGTGGGTCACGCACCTTAGCGATAGTTGATTTCATCTGTGAGGCACTTCTTATGAATACCAAGGTACAGACAAGAATGAGGCGGGTCGTGCACCTTAGCGATAGTAGATTTCATCTGTGAGGCATTTCTTATGAATACCAAAGTACAGACAAGAATGAGGCGGGTCAGGCACCTTAGCGATAGTAGATTTCATCTGTGAGGCACTTCTTATGAATACCAAGGTACAGACAAGAATGAGGTGGGTCGTGCACCTTAGCGATAGTAGATTTCATCTGTGAGGCACTTCTTATGAATACCAAGGTACAGACAAGAATGAGGTGGGTCGTGCACCTTAGCGATAGTAGATTTCATCTGTGAGGCACTTCTTATGAATACCAAGGTACAGACAAGAATGAGGTGGGTCAGGTACCTCAACGATAGTAGATTTCATCTGTGAGGCATTTCTTATGAATACCAAGGTACAGACAAGAATGAGGTGGGTCAGGCACCTTAGCGATAGTTGATTTCATCTGTGAGGAATTTCTTATGAATACCAAGGTACAAACAAGAATGAGGTGGGTCAGGCACCTTAGCGATAGTTGATTTCATCTGTGAGGCATTTCTTATGAATACGAAGGTACAGACAAGAATGAGGTGGGTCAGGCACCTTAGCGATAGTAGATTTCATCTGTGAGGCACTTCTTATGAATACCAAGATACAGACAAGAATGAGGTGGGTCAGGCACCATAGCGATAGTTGATTTCATCTGTGAGGCATTTCTAATGAATACCAAGGTACAGCCAAGAATGAGGCGGGTCATGCACCTTAGCGATAGTAGATTTCATCTGTGAGGCATTTCTTATGAATACCAAGGTACAGACAAGAATGAGGTGGGTCACGCACCTCAGCGATAGTTGATTTCATCTGTGAGGCACTTCTTATGAATACCAAGGTACAGACAAGAATGAGGTGGGTCAGGCACCTTAGCGATAGTAGATTTCATCTGTGAGGCACTTCTTATGAATACCAAGGTACAGACAAGAATGAGGTGGGTCAGGCACCTTAACGATAGTAGATTTCATCTGTGAGGCACTTCTTATGAATACCAAGGTACAGACAAGAATGAGGTGGGTCAGGCACCTTAGCGATAGTAGATTTCAACTGTGAGGCATTTTAAATGAGTACCAATAGCAGGCTTTTTGTGAAGTTTGGTTAAAACTTTAGCTTATCTAAAGCTATGGCTTTGTCTGGCTTCTTGTTGGTTGTGTTCAAGCCCAAATCAGCTATAGTATTCTCTGGAGATTCCTCATACCTATTCTTCTCAAAATAAACTTAACCCTAGTCCTGCTGAACCCGGATATACCCTGCCTTTGCAAACAGTGTAGATCCAGATCAGTTGGCTTCTGAAGAAGCCAACTGATCTGAATCTGCACTGTTTGCCATTAAGTATGTGAATTAATAGGAACAATCCATATCGAGTAATCTGATTGGCTGAGAATTAGAAGTGGGCATGGCATCTTAATGTATTTAGCAGGACAAGGGTTAACACACATGTATTTCGAGATGTATGAGGTGCACAGTGTTATAAGATGGGTAAAAATGTAAGCTGATAATATTTTGAAATCTTTTTCCTATTTTTCCCAAAGAATAGGGTTTGACATTTCATTTCAAGACAATTTGCATGAATTGTTTGTGTTGAGGTTTTACGGCCCAGTCAACCCAATGGGGTCATGTCGAGCGCGGTTAGTTTACCTAACCACACAGTTACTGGGCAGGCTTAGTCCTCTAAGCGGCTAACTAGTATTGTGCACATTCTTTCACCAGAAACTGACAACTGCCCTTCTTGAATAAGCGGAAGGGCGAGAATGACCGTAGAAAAGATTTCATGATCAATCTCCACGAAAGAATGATGCCTACCTCGGCGGGTGTTGAACCTGCGACCTCCTGGTCTCCAGTTGGATGGCGCATCCAACTGAGCCACCGAGGCCGGCTCAATTTGCATGAAATGTCATACCAAATTTTCTGGGTAAATAATAAAAATATCATCAATCTGTCGCCTGCTGATTTGCCTAGTCAGTTCTAAAGGTTAACCCATTTTAGTCTGGAGACCCCTAAAAGGGTAATTGGCAATGAGTTTTGACATTCTTTTCTAGGAATACCCAAATCACATCACCTGACATACCTAAAATTGAAATTGGAACTCTTCCAATATATAGTGTGGGAGAGTTTTTTCAGTCGAAAATGGGTTAATGGATGTTGATAACCAATGACCTTATATCTGTTGTGTAAAAAAATGGTTACAAACACTCCAGATCTATTTGGGCGAGCCATGCAAAAATCATGCTGACAGCCAAGCTTTAAGGCCCAGATCAGCCTGTGCACTGGCACAGTCTGATCAGGGCCTTAGCTGTCCACTAACAGAACTAATAAATGGAGAGCAAATGCGCAACAAAATCATTGACACCATGGAATTTATCAATAGAGAGCAAATGCCCAACAAAATCATGACACTATAAAATTTATCAATAGAGAGCAAATGCCCAACAAAATCATTTGACACTATAGAATGTATCAATGAAGAGCAAATGCCCAACAAACTCATTTGACACTATAGAATTTATCAAAAGAGAGCAAATGCCCAACAAAATCATTTGACACTATAAAATTTATCAATAGAGAGCTAATGCCCAACAAAATCATTTGACACTATAGAATTTATCAATGGAGAGCAAATGCCCAACAAACTCATTTGACACTATAGAATTTATTAATAGAGTGCAAATGCCCAACAAAATCATCTGACACAATAAAATTTATCAATAGAGAGCAAATGCCCAACAAAATCATTTGACACTATAGAATTTATCAATGGAGAGCAAATGCCCAACAAACACATACTACACTATAGAACGTATCAATGGAGAGCAAATGCCCAACAGAATCATCAGACAATATAGAATGTATCAATGGAGAGCAATATGCCCAACAGAATCATCTGACACTATTGGAGGTATCAATGGAGAGCAAATGCCCAACAGAATCATCAGACAATATAGAGTGTATCAATGGAGAGTAATATGCCCAACAGAATCATCTGACACTATTGAAGGTATCAATGGAGAGCAAATGCCCAACAGAATCATCGGACACTATAGAACGTATCAATGGAGAGCAATATGCCCAACAGAATCATCTGACACTATTGAAGGTATCAATGGAGAGCAAATGCCCAACAGAATCATCAGACAATATAGAATCACCTGACAATATAGAATGTATCAATGGAGAGCAAATGCCCAACAGAATCATCTGACACTATTGAAGGTATCAATGGAGAGCAAATGCCCAACAGAATCATTGGACACTATAGAACGTATCAATGGAGAGCAATATGCCCAACAGAATCATCTGACACTATTGAAGGTATCAATGGAGAGCAAATGCCCAACAGAATCATCAGACAATATAGAATGTACCAATGGAGAGCAAATGCCCAACAGAATCATCTGACACTATTGAAGGTATCAATGGAGAGCAATTGCCCAACAGAATCACCTGACAATATAGAATGTATCAATGGAGAGCAAATGCCCAACAGAATCATCTGACACTATTGAAGGTATCAATGGAGAGCAAATGCCCAACAAAATCATCAGACAATATAGAATGTATCAATGGAGAGCAATATGCCCAACAGAATCATCTGACACTATTGAAGGCATCAATGGAGAGCAAATGCCCAACAGAATCACGTGACAATATAGAACGTATCAGTGGAGAGCAAATGCCCAACAAAATCATCAGACAATATAGAATGTATCAATGGAGAGCAATATGCCCAGACGAGACTTTGCGCATGTGTAGGATGATGTGAATCTACACATTTTGTGCATGCTTGAAGGCAGTGTTTTGCTCAACAAGACCCATTTTGTCATCGATCAACAAAGGACTCAGTTGTTTGGATACAGCTCAAAGAGAACATTCTAAGTGAGAAATTTTGGCTTGATTTGGAGTTTAACAAACCAGACAACACTACTAAGGTCATCTCGAGTCAGTCAGTTTACCTGACCATACTTTTCCTGGGCAGGCTTAGTCCTCTAAGCCCTTAACTAGTACTTGTGCACATTCTTTTGGCAGAAATTGACAACGTCAGCGGAAGAGACAGAATAACTGTAGCAATCTCCACAAGGGAATTGCCAGACCCGGCTGGGATCAAACAGAGTAAACAGTGTTTATCTCCTTTTCTAAAGCGGAACACTCTTGTTAAAAAATAACCTCATGGAGGAATCCCTTCTAAAAAAGGGCTTAACCTATTTATACATAGTGTACCATAGAAAGGTCTGCAGCATCTGATCAGGGTCTACATTGTTTGTATTAAAGGACAGCCCCCTTTGAGAAGGGAAGCAAACATTTTCAAGCCACAGTGATCTCCTCTGCAAGTTACATACCGTATTTACCCTAAGTATTCGGACACCTCAACTCCTCACCATACATGTTCTAAAATTTGAACCAGTACAATTCACTACCCGATGTTGTGTCTAAAAATTGCTGGATGAGTGGCAAACAGTGTAGACCCAGATGAGACGCCTCGTTCTGCGGCATCTCATCTGGGTCTATACTGTTTGCTCAGGCCTGTCTCTCCGAATACATATGATAAATACGGTACTGGGAAAATATTTCAGTAGATGACATTCTGAAATATTTTTCTCATTTTCCCCAGAAAACAGACTTCGACAATCCATGAAAAGTGTCTCCTTATGAGACAATTTGCATGGAATGTCAAAGTTTAATCTCTGCTAAGTATATCAATTTGCCTTAATGCTCTGCATGCTGGGTAAAAATTTCAGCAGATGACATTTTGAAATATTTTTCTTATTTTTCCAAGAAAATACGCTTTGATATTTCATGCAAATAATGTGCATGAAATGTCAAAGTGTATTTTCCAGAAAAACAAAAAAATATCAATATCATTACGAAAACACGCCTATATGGAGAGCAAATGCCCAGACGAGACTTTGCGCATGTGTAGGATGATGTGAATCTAAACATTTTGTGCATGCTTAAAGGCAGTGTATATCATTACGAAAACACGCCTATTCAAATATACTGAAAATTTTACCACCAAAAAATGAAAAATTTCAGATAAAAAATCCTGATATTTTTCATACTTCTGCTCAAAACATAGATTGTGGGTACTTGTTAGAACTGCCTCGTCGAGGCGGTTCTAATGAGTACCCACAATCTATGTTTTGAGCAGAAATAAGAAAAATAATGCATACACCTGTAAACCCCAGTTTTACTATATAAAAGTGGGGTTTAAGGGGGTCAAAATTTTATAGGCATGTTTTCGTGATGGAATCAGCCCAGAAAGTGGTAAAAATGAAACAATACAAGTCAAGGGATTATTCTTTTATTTCTCCACAAAAAACATATAAACCAATTCCCATGAAAATCAGCCATAGTGCCTTCTATTTTATCCTAAATATTGGGACACCTTAGGACCCTACCATAATTGTCCTAAAATTAGAACAAGTCCCTCCTACTACCTGTTGATCTATATAAAGACTGCTTAATGAGTGGAAAATAATGTAGACCCAGATCAGATGCCGCATTATGCGGCATCTGATCTGGGTCTACACTGATAATGCGGCATCTGATCTGGGTCTACATTGTTTGCTCAGACCTGCTTATCCCAAAATTTATGATTACAGTAATGGAGACAAGAAATACCCAAAAGTCATTGAATTTCTGATCTGGGCTTCACCATTTGTATTTGTCTTATAATATGGGCCCTTTTCTTGTAGTGCCCATTAATTTGTCATACATTTAACTTTTTTGTCCTTTTTTTAACTGGAGTTTTAGAGCCCAGTCAACACTGTTTAAGTCATACAGAGCATTTCAGGTAACCTTTTCGCACTTTTCCTTTCAAACTATTTTTTTTATTAATAAGTGGCAAATTTGTAATTGAGAACTGCATACTTTTGCATAAGAAGCTGAAATACATGTTCAGAAAAACTGTACATAAGACTATAGGTGAGCCTATGCTAATGTCCTAATCCACCATCATTTTGCTATTCACATTACTTTAGTATCAACAGTTGGCACTATCTTTTCTACTAATGTCATTGATCACAATGTATAAAGTGTTCATCTATTATTCTAATGTTCAATATGACTGCTGGTTATTAAAATTTGGTAACTTAAACTAAAGGTCTCATAGCACTACCAGCTTTATTCATAAACACACGATTTTCAGGAACGTTTTACAAAACACCTGAAAAAGAAAGTAATATATGCTTAGCACGTTTGGTAAGAAACTCAGATGATATTTTGAAATGTTTTTCTTTTTTTTTTTTGCAAGAAAATAAACTTTGAGATTCCATGCAAATTGTCTCATAATGGAATATCAAAGGTAATTTTTCTGGGAAAAATAAAGAAATCATCAATTTGTTATCTGCTGAATTTTCTCCAAGAGTGGTAAAGGTTAATTAAGATACAAGGGCAAATAAACAATTCAAACCCATTTACATGACTATAATGTTTTTGTTTGTTGTTGTTGTTTTTTTATTTATTTTATGTTTTTGTTTTATGTTTTGTTGTTTTTTTTGTTGTTGTTATTTTTTGTTTTTTTGTTGGCTTGTTACTTGCTTTTTGTAAAATTTCTTTTATCAGGTTTTTTTATTGCTTTTTCTAAAATGAACTTTATCAGGGATATAACTGATGGTAATGTTAAGACTGAGAAATAAATAACTCCAGTTTATCTGCCATTTAACCACCTAATAAAAGTTCTTTCCGGAACTATAACTCATCTTAACCTTCAAACTTGAGACATATATTGACTTTCTGTTTATCTGCCATTAAACAAACACATAAATTTCCTTTCAACCTGATGGAAGATATGCAAGTCATGGCATTAACCCTTAAAGTGCCAATCACAACTGCAGCAGATGACATTTTGATTTTTTCTTATTTTTTTAAAGAAAACAAGTCTTGATTTTTCATGTGAATCGCCTCTACACAGACGATTCACATGAAAAGTCAAGACTTGTTTCCTCTGAAAAATAAAAAAAAAAAATATATATAAAATTTAGAATGTCATCTGCTTCAAATTTCCCTTGGCACTTTAAGGGTTAACAATTTTTTTACAACCCTCATAACTACTGAAACAAGCCTATATATTCCCATACAGAACATAAATAATACTAGTACACTGGTGTTGTCCCGATGATCGATTAGAATTGATCATCAATATCGATCATCAATATAACTGATCACCAATGAATATAATCGATCATCAGTCACTTTTGCCTGTCATGACTAAAGATCTGAAAGAATTTTCATTGTCAACTATGCTGAAAATTCTATTTTTAGGAACATATTTTTTCTCACTTTTCATTTTAATAGCAAAGTTGTAAAAATTAAAATCCTTAGTGGTCTTTTTGTGTCATTTTAGATTTAACCACAGCACCAGATAAAAGTAGTGATATTCTTTTTATTTCTTCACAAAAACATGAGGTGAATACTCACTAGAAGTGCCTCACACAGGCACTTTTAGTTACCCACAACATATGTTTTCATGGAGAAATAAAAACAAATATTTATCAGATACACTCTATTACCAAGAGCTATGGGGCACACAGGATTCAATAAAAGAATGTTTTTCATTTCTCCATGGAAACATAATGCCACTTGAAATTGTCTTGTACATTTTCTGCAACCAACTGATGAAGAATTCTTTTTATGAAAGATGAAGATCTGGGCTCAATTGTTCAAAGCGTCTTTAGCTTAACGAGCTCGTTAGCGGTCAAAATGTTATTTAACTGTTCTAGTAAGTACAATAAATAATTCACAGTTATTTTTGCTGAAAAAATGCAAAAGCTACTCACATTTTTTCAGCAAAAATATTAGCCTATATGCCATATTTAATGATTAAAGTTTTAACGATACGTTAACTAATGACATCGTTAGCTTTGAACAACTGGGCCCTGAACATGGCATATGAGTAAATGCGTAAGAGGTTACATAAAAACAAATGAATGGTTATATTACAACAGGGTATCTTTCATGCTACACAGATGTATACTATATTGGCTCTTTAACACAAAATGTTCTCAAATATCTTATTAGATACATGTAAATATTAAAACCAATACGGTTAAGTCCCATGATACAGTATAATATCGGACACTTTATATTGTGAAAGTATCCTGAAACATTTTTTCTGGTGATCATACACAGCTCTTATACAAAGCTCCAGATAAGGCACTGTTGTCAACTGAAACATTTTGATAATTTTCTTATCCACAAAAACATATGTTGTGGGTACTCATTAGAAGCACCTAAGCTTCTAATGAGTAGCTACAACATATGTTTTTGTGGAGAAATAAGAAAACTATTATCTGGATACCCCGTCTTATCTGGAGCTATGGCTCTAATGGATTCCCCTTAAGGGTAAAGGTCTGGGCCCAGTTGTTCAAAGCATCGTTAGCTTAACAAGCTCGTTAGTGGTCAAAATTATAATTGGTCTAGTAAGTACAAAATCTAATTACCAGGTATTTTTGTTGAAAAAATGTGAGTAGCTTTTCCGATGCAAAAGCTACTCACATTTTTTAGCAAAAATATTAGCGAATAACCCATATTTAATGATGAATGTTTTAATGATATGTTAACTAACGACACTGACAGTTTTGAACTGCCCTGCCTTCTTACCTATTATTCATCAATAATATCCGATTTATCACAAAAATATTGGGCTATATCAGCTGCAGTCATTAGTCTTTCCGCATCCTGATCAGGAATTTCATAACCTGTAGAAAAGAAAGTTGAAATTTACTGTTAGTACCTCATACATTAAATCTTCAAATTTTTAAACATCCATAGCTCTTGATAAGATGTTTTTTTTCAATCAGAAATTATTGATATTATTCTTATTTCTCCACAAAAACATATGTTGTGGGTGACGTTTCTAATGAGTACCCACATTCCACAACATATGTTTTCATGGAGAAATAAGAAAAAAAATCCTGATACCCCCTCTTATCTAGACCTATGCAAACATCGATGGTTTGTTAACCTTGGCTAATCTGAACTCATTTTGGAGCCCTCAGGAAATTCTCAAGCAAAAAATATTTAGGGATATTTTATGGAAATTTACTTACATGTATTCTCAAAATATAGGTTGTGTGTAACCATAAGAATCAATGAGAATTCAAAGTGATTCTAACCAGTTCACTCAACATACCATTATTTTATAGAAGATCGAAAAGAAAACCCTAAATTATTCCCATATTCCCATTTGCCTTCTGACTTGGTGCTATGATTAACCCTCAGTGGGTCCAACTGCCCAGGTCTAGAACAATTTCCATGATCCCAAAGATTTTTGTGCTATTAAAGTTCACCTATATATAATACTGAGACCATAACCCTACTATGCTGATTTTTCTATTGATCTGGGCCTTTTGAGAGGGGAATGGTGGGGAAGCAGAAGAAAAGGGGAGTGGTGGGGGAGCAGGAAAAAGTTGTTGGCACAATTTCTCTCATTTCTGAGTGATTCTACTCAGATTTCCATGGATGAGATACACAAGAGCACTATGACAAATGGCTATGTAACAGTGTCATAACTCATCATAAGGTATAGTCAACTCTCGTTATCTCAACTTCACCTATCTTGAATAACCGCTTATCTCGAAGTAAAATTCTGGTCCCTGTTTAACATGGAAATCTAACAATAGGTAACAAAATATTGTGGAAAAGAGGAGAAATTGCTCCTAAAGAGCAATTTCTCCTCTTTTCCACAATATTTTCTATATACATATATCTCTAACATCAGGAGTCAAATTACATATTCACTTGAGAAATGTGGTTGTTTGATTTTTTTCTCAATTCTGCAAATCTGACATGTGGAGGTACGGATATCTCGAAGTATTTTAGACAGTCCTTTGGACTTCGAGATAACGAGAGTCGACTGTACTTTTTTTCAACCCAAAAGTATTGATATATTTCTGATGAAAACATATGTTTTGGGTACTCTTTAGAAATGCCTCTGCGAGGCACTTCTAATGAAGCTATGTGTTGCTAAACAAGAGGCCCACGGGCCACGGTTCGCTCACCTGAGTGACATAACCACTGCAGATATGCAGAGGTTATGCAACATTTCTCCAATCCTATCATCACAACAGTAGGATCAATGCGAAATTTGGGGGAAATTGGCTAAGTGGTTTCTGAAGAATCATGGTTTTATACATGTAAACAGCACAGTGGCAGGGAAATATAATAAATATAAACAAGATGACAGCCATCTTAGATTTCCAATCAGAACAATTTTAACTACTGTTGATCTACAAGTCACTTTGATACTTTCAATATAAATGTATATGGCCCATACAAATGCATGGGGAAGCAAATTTGACCTTGGAGGTAAAAAGGTCAAATGTCAACATAGAACCATCATTTTAGCAATTTTGGTAGATCTTCTGTCCCCCATAATTTGTGCAAAGATTAGGGCCCAGGGCTTATTTGGTTCTGGAGAAAAAGATTTTTAAAGGTTTTTACCATATATGGGTATGGCAGCCATTTTGATCAATGGATCATGCCCATTTTAGCAGTCTTTCATTCTCCTGCCCAAGGAGGCTCCGCATGAAATCTGAGCAACACTGGCCCAGAGGCTTCAGAGGAAAAATCATTTGAAATTATTAACATTTTTTCCATACAAATGTATGGGGCCCATACACATGCATACAGAAGCAAACTTGACCTCAGCGTAAAAAGGTCAAATGTCAATGTATGACAATTATTTTAGCAACTTTGGTAGACCGCCCGTTCCCGATGATATATGCAAATATTCAGCCACAAGGCATCCTCGGTTTTGGAGAATAAGATTTTTAAATGTTTTTTCCCATACAAATGCATAGGGAAGCAAACTTGACCTTGCCGTAAAAAGGTCAAATGTCAATATACGACCTTAATTTTAGCAATTTTAGTAGACCTCCTGTCCCCGATGACTTATGCAAAGATTCAGCCCCAAGGCATCCTCGGTTCTGGAGAAGAAGATTTTTAAAGGTTTTTACCATATATGGGCATGGCAGCCATCTTGGTCAATGGGCTGCGACCATTTTAGCAATTTTTCGTTCCCCCAACCTAAGGAGGCTCCATATGAAATTTGAGCAAAATTGGCTCAAGGGCTTCAGATGAGAAGTCGTTTGAAAATGTTAACGGACGGATGGACGGACAAAAAGTGATCACAATAGCTCATCCTGAGCATAGCTCAGGTGAGCTAAAAATGCTTGTTGATGCTGTGTCTTCATATTTGGAGCTCCCTCACATAAAGCGCTTTCCAAGCAGACCGTTGTATAGCAGTGAGACTCAACAAAATGGTGACAATACTGGTGACAGTAGGCTTTATAATATTGAATGGAGTATTTTTCAATACTCTGATCACCTTGGTTGATAAAATGCATTTGTGTGGTGATAACTAGATGTTAGTAATCAAAATAGTCGTATTTTGTTAAAAAGATTAATGTGTTTTAAAAACAACAGAATGTGATAAGTATCTCCAGTCCTTTGTCTGGAAAAATTGACGTTGTATATGTTAGAATTCAATGCAGTTTATCAGAAAAAGTTTTAACTAAAATGGCTCATTACAGCTTATACGAAGTGGTTGTCTTCTTGTCGCTTCTTGCTTGAGTAGATAAGAATGGGTATGTCTAGTATGACCTATACGCAGACGAGTAAGAACCATTTCTTCTCATCTTTAATGATCGAATAAAGTAATTTTCATCAAAGACAGGTTTAATTTTACGTACCATATTCGACCTAATTACCGCAATGTGTGCTTGGGTATTTCAAAATCACTGGAAAAACTTGTGGTAAAAAATATGTATCCAACTACAAAAAGTACACTTTAAAAATGAGAGCAGCAAATGACTGATCCAATGGTGTTTATATGGTGTTTCTATGTCGCTGTTTTTTCTGATTTTGTTTATAAAAGCATATCTTATGGGTATTCATCTAAATTGCATCAACAGGTTGATGCAATTCAAATGGGTACTCTTAACATATGTCTTTATAAAGAAGTACACAAAAAGTACATTGGCTGTACTGACTACAGAAGACTACAGAATTGCTTGCCTGTGGGAGTGTGCGCTTATAGGGGTATGTGCATAAATTAGGTCAAATACATTGAATGTTGCTCTGTTCCATGATATCTGCCGTTTGGACAAGATGTAACTGGCAACAAAAGGTTTAACCCATTTTTGTCAAGTGGACTCTCTTACTACAGCTCTTTGGACTAGTCTGTTTCCAATAGTGGTTTATCTGGTTAGTTTTCATTATTACTATGTTTTACAGAAAGTCCTGTACTTAATGCAAACAGTGTAGACACTGATCAGACACAACATTCTGCAGCATCTGATCTGGGTCTGCACTGTTTGCCTATAACATGTACCCTTTTTGGGGTTTCCAGATTAAAATGGGTTAAAATCTATAAAAGTAACATTGCAATGTCTAGGTCGAGCGACGCTTTTACGTTTTGCATCAGTAGCCTTGTGGGAATCCATACAACAAAATTTCTTTATATTTAGATAGTTCATGATGTTTTTCTGTCAGCTTCTGAATTTGTTCTTATAAAGATGTGTAGTTAAGAGATTTCAAAACTGAAAGGCAGTGTGAGAAAATAAATTTGTTGTTCAAAGAATTATTGTTAACATAAACCAAAGCCAAACCAACAGCTTTGGACTTGAAAACAGATCAGCCATCAAGAGGGAAATTTTGATATTAACAGGCTGATACAAATGCACAATCAACCTTATCTTCAACTTTGGAACTGTCAGTGTAGATGTGCTGATAATTAGAAAATTGTGATTGTACAGTCAACCCTCTTTATACTGACACTCGATACGACGATAAAATTCGTTGTAATGATAATTTGAATGTCACGAAACCTTCGCTCTAGAGGTGAATTTAATGAGAAATTATGTAAGAATACTGCATTAAAACTTTAAGCAACATATGTTTTTAGATATTTGTTAGAATTGCCTCATTGAGGCAATTCTAACAAATATCCAAAACACGTTCTATGAGGAAATAACAATAAAACAAGGTCTTTCTTACATATCATTCTATCCATTAAGGATTCTTTACAATAGCAAATTCGTTTTAATGGCAACATCTTTGGGAACAAATGCTGCCATTGTAATGAGGGTTCACTGTAGTTCTCAAAGATTTTTTACCCTGGTCATGCTGAACCCAGATTTGCCCTGATTTTACAAACAGTGTAGATCCAGATCAGTTGTCTTCTGAAAAGCAAACAGATCTAGATCTGCACTGTTTGCCATTAAGTACAAAATGTATATGAATTTTATCAACAACCTGTATCAAGTAAAGTGATTGGCTGAAAATTAATCGTGTGTTTATTCAATGTGGCAAAGGTTAAGAGATGTAAATCAGAAAGTTGATCTTTAGCAGTTGTCTAAATTGAATAGAATAGTTGGCTTAGAAATGCACCTGGGCGGAATAACAGGAATAGTGTTTTTGATTCAATGTTTTTACATGTAGTTTTAATATAGAAAAAGCCTAAAAGCAGTGCAACAACAAGGCCCAAGGGTTTAATTTGTTTGTGTTGAGGTTTTACGGCCCAGTCAACCCAATGGGGTCATGTCGAGCGCAGTCAGTTTACCTAACCACACGTTTACTGGGCAGGCTTAGCCCTCTAAGCGGTTAACCAGTATTGTGCACATTCTTTCGCCAGAAACTGACAACTGCCCTTCTTGAATCAGCGGAAGGGAGAGAATGACCGTAGAAAATATTTCATGATCAATCTCCACGAAAGAATGTTGCCGACCTCGGCGGGGGTCGAACCCGCGACCTCCTGGTCTCCAGTCGGACGGCGCATCCAACTGAGCCACCAAGGCCGGCTCAAAGGGTTTAATTACGTTACATTTTCTTTCATAAAAGAAATCTTCAAAAACAGGGTTTGAAGGATTAGCAGTAAGTCTGATGGTAATACTCAGGAAAGTTTTCTCTCTATAAACATAATGATGTCTGAACTGCCTCCATATAAAGACTAGCTAATGAAGATGTACAAAAATCCACCAATACCAAATGGTCCTTGATGATGAGGTGTCTAACATCTGAAACAGGATTTTTTCTAGCTTATATGATCAACTTATTTTATTAGATTATCAAGCTTTCTTCAAATTAGAGCGATAAAGCCGAAGAGAAGAAGAGAAGTAGTCCAATCTGCACCCAAACTTGTATGCATAGATCTACGAGGATAAGAGTGAGTATCAGGTAAATAGTTTTCTTATAACTCGACGAAAACATGTTGTGGGTACTCATTAGAAGTGCCTCAGCGAGGCACTTCTAATGAGTACCCACAACTTATGTTTTCATCGAGAAATAAGAAAAATATAGATACAGTGCTTTTTGATGGAAAAAAGCGCCTTATCAAGAGCTATGGTAGGAGATAAAACTTAAAAAGATTTAATGCTTTTGGATTAAAACATTAAATCTTTCATTCCTGCAGACCAATACAGATACCTTTATAAACAGTGCAGATCCAGATGAGACAGCTGATAATGAGCTGTCTAATCTGGATCTACACTGTTTGCCATCCTGTTAACTATTTTCACAAAATACCCTATTTGGAATAATGGACTTGCCCAAATACAGACAGAACAGTCTACTTCAGAAACTCAGGGGTGAAAAGGTTAAACATTTAATTTTCAGACAGTAATCAGAGGACTTGCTAAGGAGGAGCATTTGTTGATTATCCTGGGATAATTTTCTCCAGTTCTCCATTAAAACGTATGTTGTGGTACTCATTAGAAGCACCTGCGCAAGGCGCCTCTAATCAGTACCCATCACATATGTTTTTATGAAGAATTAAGAAATAAATTCCCAGAATTCCCCCTTAACAAGTCCTCTGTAGTTTATATTGAGTATGGAAGAAAATTTTCCATTAAATATTATCCCAAGAAATTTTGATTCAGCAACAACTGGTATCTGAGACCAAATATTTAGGATGAATATGGAGCAGTCCCAATATTTAATCCTTTCATCCCCCTAGTTTCTGAAGAGGACTATTCCTTCCTTGAAATTGGACATGTCCACTGATGCAAACAGGGATGTCAGTATAAATTCAAAAACAGAATGGCAGACAGTGTAGATCCAGATGAGACGGCTCATTATGAGCCGTCTCATCTGGATCTAAACTGTTTGCAGAGGTATCTGATCTGGTCTGCAGAGTTGAAAGAGTGAAGGCATAGGATCTATTTAGTTGGCGAGTCTGAATTTGAGTTGAAGTTTTAAAGCCTAGTCAACACTGTTACGGTAATGTCAAACTGGTTAGTTAACCTTCACACACTTTTCCTGGACAGGCTTAGTCCTTTAAGGGGTTAACCAGAACTTGTGCATAAAGTTTCATTAGTAACTGACAACTACCATTCCTGTCAAGATCAGCGGAAGATGGAGAATGACAGTAGAAATGATTTAATTATCAATCTCCACCAAAGTTATGTGAGCATTTTCTAATAATTCTGGGATAATTTGCTCCAGTTTTCCTTAAAAACATATGTTGCTGTACTAATTTGAAGTGCATTGTTGAGTACCTGCAATTACATAGCAACAGATAAGGTGCTTTTTTCATCCGAAAAATGCTGATCTCTTTCTTATTTCTCAATAAAAACATATATTGTGGGTACTCTTTAGAAGCGCCTCAGCGAGGCGCTTCTAATGAGTACCTTCAACATATGTATTCCTTGAGCAATAAGAAAAATATTATGTGGATAACCCCTCTTATCTGTAGCTGTGAATGTAGGTTTTTATAGAGAAATAACATAAATTATCACGGAATTTTTCATGAAGTTACTCCTCCTTAGCATGTCATAACTTAACCCATTTTAGTCTGGTGAACACCCAAAGGGTATCTGGCAATCAGAGCAGACTAAGATCAGACGCCACAGAATACGTCTGATCAGGGTCTACACTGCAAATATAGGCATTTCCATAGAACATTGTAATAATAAAAACTACCAAGACAACCTGCTATTGGAATAAACTTGTCCTAAGAGATGTTCTAGAATAGTCCACTCGACATAATGCATTACGTAAACACGCCTATTCAAATATATAGAAAATTTCACCTCTAAAAACTGAAAATTTTCAGATAAAAAACTCTGATATTTTTCGTATTTCTGCTCAAAACATAGATTGTGGGTACTCGTTAGAACCGCCTCGCCGAGGCTGTTCTAACGAGTACCCACAATCTATGTTTTGAGAAGAAATAGGAAAAATAATGTATACCCCTGTAAACCCCAGTTTTACTATATAAAAGTGGGGTTTAAGGGGGTCAGTATTACATGGGCATGTTTTCGTGATGGGTTATGGTTATTAAGGTACTCACTAAATTCATCTTCAATCCTCATGATAATTTCCACCTGATCTAGACTGTCAAGTCCAAGATCATTCATAAAATGCGAATCCATAGTCAACTGAAATGAAAAACAGTAATTTCATTACAAGGATCATGGTTAATGAACATACTGTAATTTCATTACAATGAATTTACATGTATTTAATTAACATATCGTAATTTCATTACAATTATCATGGTTGATAAAAATGCCATAATTTCATTACATGTACCATGATTAATTTATTAACATCCAGTTTGTTTGTTTGATTTGGGCTTAACATCGCTTTCGACAATCTTTCAGTCATATCGCGACGGTGTCTGGATGTGACAGGGAGCTCAATGCTCACTTTAAGAGTGCTGCCTCACTGAAATATCATGCCCCAGACACTTTGACATGATATTCCACCCAGTCACATTATACTGACACTGAGCTGACCAGTTCCGATTCCTACCTCTACTTTCTTAATGCTGAGCGCCAAGCAAAAGAGCAGCTAGTACCATTTTTAAAGTCTTTGGTATGACCCGGCCGGGGATCGAACCCGCAACCTCCCGGTCGCAAAGCGGACGCTCTTCCACTGAGCCACTGTGCCGGTTTATTATTAACATCCAGTAATTTCATCACAACTATCATGGTCAATATAATAATTTCATTACAATGATCATGGCCAGTTAAACTACAGTAATTTTATTACAAAGGTCATTACAAAGGTCATTGTTGAAAGGATCCATATTCCTAAAAAAAAGACATTTTATTATCTAAGAAAGGTTTAATATATGAAATAATATATTAATATATGAAAATAATACAATCATAAAATGTGGCACCTGACAGCCTGTAAAATTTCAGTTAGTCTCTCATTCTTGAAATGAAATGATTTTTTATCTAGTTCTAAAACGAGACGAACTGAAATTTTACAGGCTGTCAGATGCCACATTTTATGACCATATCAATACGAGGATCGTGTAAAAAGTTCTGTCACTAATAATTACTTAGTTTTATCCCAGCTATATTTTAAAATGCTTCACTGCACTTGAATGGTGTGTTGAATAGCTTATGATACCCGTTTATTTCGTGCAAATTGCTTTCCAACTGACCGAGTTATTTCAAATTGAAATAGATGCAGTCATATACACTGACCAATTTACTTGTTACATTGGAACATGGACCAGAAGACTGAAATTAGTAGCTATATTAAATGCTGCATTAGGCTAAATACAGATTCAAAGCAGATATTTAATGAATTGTATGGTATATATGGACCTCAGACCATTTCAATGCGCACAGTTTTTAGGTGGGTTAAAGCTTTTAAAGCTGGGAAATTTTCTGTTGAAGATGATACCCATCCTGGAAGGCCTAAAACTTCTGTTACCCAGGCTAACATCGATGCTGTAAAGATTGTGGTTGAACAGGATGCGCGATTGTCTGTCAAAGATATAGCTAGTTGTACTGGCATATCAGAAGGCAGCATGCAGACAATTCTGAAAAAGCATTTGGACCTGAGAAAGGTTTGCGCTAAGTGGGTACCTCATTTGCTCACTGAGAAGCAAAAGACACAATGCCTTAAATGTGCCCGAGAACTTTTGAAAACATACAAAGGCAGTAATAGTCGGGTTATTTCTAACTTGCTAACAGGTGATGAAACCTGGGTGAACATGTTTGAGCCACAAAGAACGGCTGATAATAAGCAATGGAAGCAAAAATATCAAAAACGCCCATGTATTGCCAAGAGAACCATAAGTTCGAAAAAGATGTTGTACGCAATTTTCTTTAATTCAAGTGGGCCAGTCATTCAAGTGCCTTATCCATCTGGTCATACAGTCACTGGCAGATTCTACAAGAATTCTGTACTGAAGAAAGTGAAAGAATTTTACAATAAGAAATGACCAAGCAAAGGATGGTCAGGAGTCCACCTTTTACATGACAACACCCCCTGTCATAAGTGTGAGGTTGTTAAGTCTTTTTTTGGCTTCTGAAAAGGTGAAATTTTTTAAACCATCCACTTTATTCACCTGACCCGAGTCCCTGTGGCTTCTTTTTATTTCCAAGGCTTAAGAAAATGCTTTCTGGAAATAAGTATACGTCTAGAAGTTCTCTTGGCAGCCCTATTTATCAGTGTCGCCAACAGATACCAAAAGAAGACTATTTATCTGCTTTTCGCCACTGGGTAAAAGGTTACAAAAATGTGTTTCAGTAAAGAGGGAATACTTTGAAGGTTTGTAAAAAAAATATGTTTGATAAAACTTAGCACTGAAGTAATCTGAACCCAGTGACAAAACTTTTTGCAGGACCCTTGTACTATATATCATTTTACATGTATTTAACCTCTCTTGGATAAAAACTGTCTACTTTTGAGGAATATGGAGTCTTTATGAACACACCATAATTTCATTACAAAGGTCATTGCTTATGAACATTTCATTTCAGCAATCATTGTTTATTAACATACTGTAATTTCATTACAATGAGCATGGTTAATTAACATACCATAATTTCAGTAAAATGATCATGGTTTATTTACGCATCATAATTTCATTACATCTAACACAGTTTATTAGCATCCAGTAATTTCATTACAATGATCGGAGTTAAATACATTTTCTTTTTAATACTGGTATATTTAAAAAAAATCTTATCTTGTTGGTACGATCAGTGGGTATTTCTACAATAATAACATAGCTCCAGATCCGGTGCTTTTTACAATCAAAATGGACTGATATTTTTCTTATTTCTTCATGTAAATGGTTTTAGTTACTAATTTATATAACAGCAGTGCCTCGACAAGGCAGCTGAATGACTGAGTGGCCAGAGCTTAAATTTTGAAGAGAAATAAGACAATATCACCAAATACTTCTCAAGGCTTAGCACTCCGGGTAAAACTTTCAGCAGATGACATTTTGAAATACCACTTTTGGGGTAATGTCAAACATCATTAAGGTATTCCCGACATTCCTGCCTCATATAAAATATGCCAAGAAAAATCATAGACATGAATCACATCAAATAAATAAATAAATAAATAAACTAGAAATTGTGTTTGTAAATAAATAAACTAGAAATTGTGTTTGTAAAACACTATGCCCCCAAATATATGCTTGCCTCTAAAGATAATACAAGGTAAAAATGGCCCAATCTACAAAAGGCCATAACTCCTGAAATATGTTTCAGAATTTATTCAAAAGTTAATCAAGTCACTACTAATCTATTCATCAAGCTATGAGGCTCTAGCTCCAACAGTTTTTGGGATATTTTGCTGACAAGGGAAAATGCCCAAATTTACAAAGGGACATTACTCATGCCCAGAAGAAATAGGCCCCTCCAACTTCCGTCTCACCCATTTTTTTCATAAAAAAATTCATTTATGAAATTTTAAAACATAAGCATTGATTGTGTTAGGGGTTTAACGACACGTCAACCCTTGAGGGTCATTTTGTGTCGTCTCCCAGAGAAAGGGAGAAAAGAGATAGAAGAGATAGTAGAAGAGATGAAAGAGAGGAACAGGGAAGAAAGAGGAACAGGAATGAAAGGGAAGACACAGAAGAAATAAAAACATTCCCCCTCTACCTTTACCTACTACAACGATAGCAGGCCTTGCCCAACTGTAAGCCAAGATCAGTTGGACGCCCCGGTGACACAAGATACATGACACCTTCGCACCACCCGACCACCCCCAAAAACATAAGCATACATGGTTCTTAAGTTATAATTTGCAGAAGAAAGCAACAACAAATAAAAATTTCATAAAATTGGTTGAAAAATTAATCAGGTGATCTCCTCCTCAGTCCCAATCAGTATACCAAATATCAAGGCTTAAATACTTTCTGAGATATCTTGCTAAAGCGATTTCAATATTATTTTATTTAAAGGGTAATAACTCTAAAATGGGAGATAATTCAGAGATAAGAAAAAAATATAGGTCATCGATTTTTTCATGAGGAATCCATATATGAAATTTCAAAATTAGCATACATGATTCTAAACTTATGCTATGCACAATAAAGCAACAACATTAAATGGCCAGAAATTGCAAAAGGCCACAACTCCAACAATCTTTCATTTACTTGGTTGAAAATTTGGTCAGTCCTCCTCAGTCTCAATCAGTATACCAAATATCAACACTCTAGCTCAAGCACTTTTTTAGATATCTTGCTAACAAGATTTCACTGTTATTTATTAAAAGGGAAATAACTCTAAAATGGGAGATAATTTGGATAAGAAAAAAAAAAACACGGGTCACTTATTTTTTCATGAGGAATCCATGTATGAAATTTCTAAACATAAGCATACCTGGTTCTAAACTTATGCTATGCACAATAAAGCAACAAGATTAAATAGCCAGAAATTGCAAAGGGCCCTTACTTCAACATTTCATTTAATTGGTTCAAAATTTAATCAAGTGATCTTCTCCTCAGTCCCAATCAGTATACTAAATATCAAGGTTCTAACTCAAATACTTTTTGAGATATCTTGCTGACGAGATTTCAATATTATTTTATTAAAAGGGAAATAACTCTAAATTGAAATATTCAGATAAGAAAAAAATATGGGTCACAGATTTTTGAATGATGAATTCATATATGAAGTTTCAAAATAAAACATTAGCATACATGGTTCTAAACTTATGCTATGCACAATAAAGCAACAACATTAAATGGCCGAAAATTGCAAAGGGCCATAACTCCAACAACAATTCATTAAATTGGTTCAAAATCTTATCAGGTGATCTCCTCCTCAATCCCTATCAGTACCAAATATCAAGGCTCTTGCTCAAATACTTTCTGAGATATCTTGCTAATGAGATTTCAATGTTATTTTATTAAAAGGGAAATAACTCTAAAATGGAAGATAATTGGGATAAGAAAAAAATACAGCTCACCGATTTTTTCATGAGGAATCAATATATGATTGAAATTTCAAAACATTAGCATACATGATTCTAAACTTATGCTATGCACAATAATGCAACAACATTAAATGGCCAAAAATTGCATAGGGCCATAACTCCAACAACATTTCATTTAATTGGTTGAAAATATAATAAGGTGATCTCCTCTTTAGTCCCAATTAGTACACTGAATATCAAGACTCTAGCTCAAATACATTTTGAGATATCTTGCTAACTAGATTTCAATATGATTTTATTAAATGGGAAATAACTCTAAAATGGGAGATAATTCGGATAAGAAAAAAAAATACAGGTCACAGATTTTTCATGAGGAATCCATATATGAAATTTCAAAACATTAGCATACATGGCTCTAAAGTTATGCTATGCACAAGGAAGTGTGATGAACGAATGAACTGACAAGCCACAAGCAATATACACCCCACTTTTTCAAAGTTGGGGGCATAATAAACAAATATATAAATTAATAAAATAAAAAAAAACAAATAGATGATTACACAACTAATTAATTAAACACATAAAGAAATAAATAACCAAGTAAAGAGTAAAATGGGATAATAATAAGAAGAAAAAGAAAAATGGAATTAAAAATGAACTCTGTCTTGCTAAGTAAATAAATGAATAAGTAATTATATAAATATTATAAATAATTAAAATGAAAATGATAATAACTGTAGTTTAAACCTAGGTATTTAATGCTTAGCACTCTGGGTAAAATTTTCAGCAGACGACTTGTTAAAACACCATCTCACATTCCCCCAAGAAAACAGGCTAGCCACTAGAGACAATTTGCATGAAATGCCAAATCCTCTCCCTGCCACTGGCCCACACATCCTCTCCCCTTGAAAAATAAAAAACATCATGAAACAAGACCTGTCGCCAGACAGGATAGCTCACCTGAACTTGCGTTTATCTATCAAATAAAAAAAAATATGACTATGACGTTAAAATCCTGATCATAGTTAGTGTTGCGCCTGTGTGTGTGTGTGTGTGTGTATGTGTGTGTGTGTGTGGGGTGGGTGGGGGGGTGGAGGGAGGGAAGAACACATGGTACTGGATATAATTTTGGATGAACATCGTCCATAGCTGCTATCTGGTGACTTAATTTAAATACATACATGTAGTATGATTTGAAAAGTAGCTGACTAAACAGCTAAACCGCTAAATAAAAACAATTAAAAACTGTGAAGTAAAACTTTAACGTAAAATTTCTAAGTTTGTAACCTTGACCTGTAGGTTATAGGGCAGGGATAGTGCTGAATAAAATTTTGGAGCAATATCTATAATCATGCCAAATATAAAGTAACTCCATGCAAGGATTTAGAAATTAAGAGATCTTAAAAATTTACTCACACAACTTTAACATAAATTTCTAATTCTGTGACCTTGACCTCTAGATCATAAGCAGGGATGAGAATGGTGCCGAATAAAATTTTAGATCAATATCTATAATCATGTCAAATATAAAGTAACTCCATGCAAGGATTTAGAAATTAAGAGATCTTAAAAACATTGACGCAAAACTTTAACATAAATTTCTAAGTCTGTGACCTTGAGGTCATAAGCAGGAGTGGAAATGGTGCCAAATAAAATTTTGGATCAATATCTATAATCATGCCAAATATAAAGTAACTCCATACAAGGATTTAGAAATTAAGAGATCTTAAAAACTTTGACGCAAAACTTCAACATAAATTTCTAAGTCTGTGACCTACCTACCGGTCATAAGCAGGGGTGGGGATAGTGCCAAACATAATTTTGGATCAATATCTATAATCATGCCAAATATAAAGTAAATCCATACAAGGATTTAGAAGTTAAGAGATCTTAAAAACTTTAACGCAAAACTTTAACATAAATTTCTAAGTCCGTGACCTTGATCTTTAGGTCATAAGCAGGGGTGGGGGTAGTGCCAAATAAAATTTTGGACCAATATCTATTATTCATACCAAATATACAGTAAATCCATGTAAGGATTTAGAAATTAAGAGTTCTTAAAAACTTTGACGCAAAACTAACATAAATTTCTAAGTCCATGACCTTGACCTTTAGGTCATATGCAGGGGTGGGGATAAAATAAAATTTTGGCACTATCAAGTAAGGAGAAAGTAACAGATCTTAAAAAATTTGACGCAAAACTTTAACATAAATTTCTAAGTCCGTGACCTTGACCTATAGGTCATGAGCGGGAGTGTGGACAGGGCTCAATAAAATTTTGGACCAACATCTACAATTATACCAAATATAAACTAAATCAATCAGAGGATTTAGAAAATATGAGGTCTTAAAAATTGTGACGTAAAACTTTAACATTTTTGATAACGCCGCCGCCGCTGACACCAACACCGACGCTAAGGGTAGTGCAATAGCTCTTCCTGTACTTTCGTACAGGCGAGCTAAACAATTATCCCAGAATTATCACCAAATACTCCTCCTCAACAATTCCTAAGGTTTACCTTATTGGGATCAATCTTGTCGAACAGCTGCAGGACTAGCATAACCCGATCCCTTACATAGGACATTGTTCTTGGTTCCCCACCACTGTACTCTCGCCTATTTGTAAGTGATGATATTGTCTGCAATAAACAATCAAAATGATAAAATAGCATACCTTATTTTTATCGATCTTATCAAAAGCTATGAGGACTTTCCACACTGCTGCTGTGATTTTTGCATCATTCTCTTTTTTGGCTTCAGCACGCTGGATTTTCTCGTAATCTGATGAATACTGGCGGTGTGACCCAAGTCTGCCCACAACAATGCACTGTCAGAAGAAGAAGAAAATATCAAGAATTCAATAAACACATAGATTTGTTTTTTTTCAACCAACAAAAATTCCACCGAAGGCTATGTCATACATGTAAAGGAGCGAGGTTGACACAAATTTACAAAGTTGCTGAACCGCAAAATAAAGGTGGTCAAATATGGATACTGCTGTCTGAGTTGTCATCCATAAGTGCAAGCCTATAACAAGGATCATCACTGTAGCCTTTATAGTTCTTGGAAAATGAACTTGAACATTAGGGCCGAAGTTAGAATTGACGCAAATCTTGATGGACTGATTGACAAACAGACAAACTAACGGATGGAAAACGGGATCCCTATATCATGCCATGCTTAAAACAGGAGTGAAAAAAAGTATGAACATTTTTTCTCATTTCACCATGCAAAATATGACATGGGTACTTACCAGAAGTGCCTCACTGAGGCATTTCTGATGAGCCCCCTCAACATACAAGTCCGCCAATAGAAAATGTTCCTTCTGCCATGCTCGGACAGCATAGGCCCAGATAAGACTTGTGGATGTGCAGTCTGATAAGATTAGAGCCTTTGCTGGCCCCTGCTAGAATCATTAGACACTACAGAATATACAGTAGAACCTCAATAGCTCGAACACCGATGGCTCGTTTACCATGGCTAATTCGAACTCGTTTTTGAGTCCCTACGAAATTCTTCCGATAGCTCAAGAAAAGAAACGTTTAAGAAAAATTTCTTATTTTATCATGGAATTGTATGTTGTGGGTACTCATTAGAATCGCCTCATCGAGGCAATTCTAATGAGTACACTCAACATACAATTATTGTGTACAAAATCGAAAGGATTTCTCTAAATTATCGCTCTTTGTTCCTGACCTGGCACCATGATTAACCCTTAGTGGCTCGAACTACCCTTATCTTGAACAAATTTCCTTGGTCCCAAAGATGTTCGAGCCACTGAGGTTCGACTGTATCAATGGGGAGCAAAAAAGGCCCAGAAAAGACCTTGCACATGTGCAAAATGATATGAATCCTCACATTTTGTAAAATCTTGAAGGCACTTTTTTGTTTGACGCTGCCCATTTGCTTTCATGGAGAAAAACAACAAATATTATGTGGATAGCCTCACCTCCCCCCAACCACCCCCCTCCCCACCTCCCCACTCCCCACCCTGCCTTAATCTGCAAGTTTCTGTCCTTTAGCCTGTGTACTTATGTTCAACTTAACCCATTGAAAATGGGAGACCGTAAAAGGGTAATTCGCAAAAAGTGCAGACCCAGATCAGACGCCACAGAACGCGGCGTCTGATCAGGGTCTTCACTGTTTGCAAATAGTTTAGACATTTTTCTCTTGGAATATGTAAATCTCATAGCCAGACGTACCTAAAATTGAAACTGGACTCTTCCAGTATATAGTGTGGGAGAGTCTATTCAGTATACAACGGGCTAAAGTCCACCCTAGCATCCACCACAAATGAAGTCGAAACTGTTTTAAATATTTTAATGATACTTGGTGGGATTATAGAAAAGGGTAAGGCAGAGTGTTGTGTGCAAGAATGACAACTTACACTTTTTATTTCCCAGTTATCCCCCTTTTATATCGATTTTTTTTCATTTTCTGTCTAAAAGTGGGAAACCATTTGAAATATTTAAATCACATTTAGTAGGATTATAGAATAGGGTAAGGCGGAAGGTTGTGTACAAGAATGACAACTCTCAAGCCTTTTGTTATCCAGTTATCCTCCCTTTTCTGTCCACTCTTTTCGTTTTCAGTCTAACATTCGGAAATTATAGAAGAAGGCAATAATCTAAACCTCATAAGCTGTTTCAAAGTTTCTTATGGTATTTGGTAGGATTACAGAATAGAAAAGGCAGAGTGTCATATATAAGAATGACAACTCTCAGGCTTTTTGTTTTCCAGTTATCTCCCCTTTTATTTCTATCATTTTTTCCTTTTGTTTTCAGTCTAAAACTCAGTACCCTGTAGTTGCTTGAATGATTCTTGCGACACTTGGTAGGTTTATAGTAGGGCTGGTTAATCAGAGCTGAAAAGATAATCGATTATCAGTCCTGCCATTGTGATTGATAATCGATTAGTAATCGCTGAAGATTTGATCTTAGTTTTACCTATGATCGTTTCATATGTTATATTGTGCAAACAGTGTAGACCCAGATGAGACGCCGCAAGCGGGGCGTCTCATCTGGGTATACACTGTTTGCCACCAACACAGATATTTTAGACACAACAGTGGGTAGAATATTGGATTTGTTAAAATTTTAGATAAAAGTATGATAAGGAGTTGAGGTGTCTGAATACTAAGGGTAAATACGGTAAAGTAACAAATGATCCATTATTAGCAAATCTGTAATGACAGTCATTTTTGTGGAATTTATCGATCAATTAATCGATTATCCGATTAATCGTGCCAGCCCTATAAAATAGGATAAGGGGGAGTGTCACAATACAATGACAACCTCTCAATGAATTAAACAAGGATGACAACTCTCAATGAATTAAACAAGGATGACAACTCTCACCCTTCTGGATCTTGTTTTCACATTTTAGTATACAGGTGGGAGGTAAACAAAGTTCTATATATTTAGTTATTCCTGCAGGAATGAGAACTCTTAGTTTCTTGCGGGAAATATTACCTTCTCAAGTAAGAAAACATTTCTCTTATAATGCTATCGCACAGAATCATGAGTGAAGATGACATAACATGGCAAACTAACTGACACATAGCTCCAGATACATGTAAGGCCCTTTTTTTTTTAACCAAAAGGTACTGACATATTTTTTTTTTTTTTTTTTGGTTCTCCACAAAATTGAATGTTGTGGTGCTCATTAGAAGAAACTCATTGAGATGCTTCTGATGAGTACCCACAACATTTGTTCTCACAGAGATATTTCTGGGATGGGCCTAATCTATTTTGTGTGGAAACCATTAATATTAGATTTAAATTCAATTTATATTTGGCCGGACTGTACCCCAATTCAAGCTATTCAAATCCAGTTTTTGATTTTTATCTTAGGTGGGTTTTTAGGACTCTTGGACCCATCAAAATTTCCAGAGGTCCCATCAAAATTTGAAAAGGCCCAAATTCTAAATGTTTCAAGTACTTGAATGTGACATGGGCCCTCAGCCCATTTCAAGGGTCCATAGTAACTTTGGGCTAGGAATATCCCTATTTTCATTAAGAAATAAGAGAAATATTGTATGGATATCCCGCTTATCTAGAGCTATGCTGACATCAACTGAAAATGAAGTTTTTTATAAGTAAAATATACCTTAACTAGTAATACTTAACCCTTGTTCTGCTGAACCTGGATATACCCTGCCTTAGCAAACAGTGTAGATCCAGATCAGTTGGCTTCTGAAGAAGCCACACTGATCTGGATGTGCACTGTTTGCCATTAAGTATGTGAATCTATATCAACAACATTGATCAAGTAATCTGATTGGCTGAATATTAGAAATGGGTGTGGCTTCTTAATTTATTCAGCAGGACAAGGGTTAACCTATAGATAATGTGCTATCTTATTCTGTATTTCAGATCTTCCACAGAAAAAAAAATGACAGTCTTAAGTCTTAATCCAGAAGGTCCCTTAGGGAGTTACCTGTGTGACTTCATTCTTTCCGCTATCTTGATCACGTCAGTTTCTTTTCTATGGAGACTGCATTTTCAAGGGCTCATTCTTCCCTCAAACAATTATTGGAATGCCCTTCTATTTGATTATATTCTCGGCTGAACGTGCAGAGGATGGTGTAGCTAGGTTTACCTTTTTGATGAGAAACTAATTTCCCAAATAACAGGTAGTAATAACACACTAGTGGTGAATTTACAGCTTCCAGTGTAAAATCATTCATTTTCAAATCAATACTTCTCCAAGAAATTTTTAAAATTTCGAAAATTACTTCTGTTTTAATGTAAACAAACCATTTGAACTTCTATATAAAATAGTTTTGTTTTTTTTTGTTTTGTTTTGTTTTGTTTTTTTTCAGTTTAATCAAATAAACAAGAAACAAATAAACAGACTAAGTGACTGTTTGTAAATTTTTACCACATGTCGGACACCATCTTGGATAGTTGTATGGAACGTAATTGCTTGACCCCATGTTGTTTTGACATACATGTAGCTCACTTGCATAATTAATCAAATTACAGGAATTTCAATTTAGGCAGTGGCTATTCGTACGGCCCTTTACAAATAGCCTATACAGTCTTCATGAAAAGTGCAGGACTACCTAACAAAATTGGCAGTTTTTCATTTTGTCCTGCCAAAATTTTAGTCTGTCTGACAAATGTCCTGTGAATCTTAGCAAAGAAAATAATTTTCTGACAACAAATATGCCTTCATCCTGCAGATACTTGCCTGTCCTGCAAAAGATTACAGTCTGACAGTCTGATGTCTGACAGCTGTCCTGCATCAGTAGAAAATATTTCGCAAAGACTGCCTATATTGGCTTATCGTACGGCCCCATACGATTAGCCTATACAGCTTATATTGGCTAATCGTACGGCTATTTTAGTTTGGTACCAATGAATATATTAAAATATATTTTGCGAATATTAAATGTGTATTGGCCAGTATTTTGTGTTGAGGTTTTACGGCCCAATCAACCCAATGGGGTCATGTTGAGCGCGGTCACTTTACCTAACCACACGTTTACTGGGCAGGCTTAGTCCTCTAGGTGGTTGACCAGTATTGTGCACATTCTTTTGTCAGAAACTGACAACTGCCTTTCTTGAATCAGCAGAAGGGAGAGAATGACCGTAGAAAATATTTCACGATCAATCTCCACGAAAGAATGTTACTGACCTTGGTGGGGGTTGAACCCGTGACCTCCTGGTCTCCAGTTGGACGGCGCATTCAACTGAGCCACCGAGGCAGGCATATTGGGCAGTATGGAACAGAATTATATTAGCCAGAAATTTCCTCAACTTAGTCCCCAAACCACCAATGATTATTTTTCTCACTCAACAACTTTAAAAATTGCGCATATAGATTGATCCTTCACCGGCCGCATATGTGATAAGTTCTATAACCCCATTTGCTTGGTCATATTTTGAATGCTTTGTAAATAACATTTTATAGGAAGAAAAAGTTTGAAAGAAATGCAAGTAGCTTAACTTTTATGTAAGTTCAGGAAATTGAAGAATTAACAATTTGATAAAAAAATATCCTTGGATTA
The DNA here is from genome assembly GCA_964016985.1 of Anodontia alba. Classification (NCBI taxonomy): domain Eukaryota; kingdom Metazoa; phylum Mollusca; class Bivalvia; order Lucinida; family Lucinidae; genus Anodontia; species Anodontia alba. The sequence goes on along the minus strand of OZ024822.1, from coordinate 142,029,805 downwards.
AGTTTCCCTGTGCATTCAGTTTTGAAAATCTTCCTGCCATAGATACAACTAAACAGTACATGTATTTCCGACACTTTAAGAGCATCACTGGAAGTCTTTTTAGGGCATCTGCTGTTAGCAACTGCAATTGTGCGTGAAGCGTGAACTGCGTTTATGGAACTGAATGCAGGTAGAATGCTGATATTGTTCAATTTTGCTCTCCAAAGCACTATAACTTGAAATATTTTCTCCCACATTCAATGATACATGTATTTTGGAAGAAATGACATCTTGCTTGTACAATAATATTTCAGCCAAAAATGAAGCGATGCAACAAGATACATTTATGACACCCATATGGCAGCAAAGATTAATGATTGCCGAAATAGCGGATGCAAGTTAGTTGCATGTTGCATTTGTTTTTGTTAGCGTAGCAGTGTAAATATGCCGGGACCCCCCAGATCTGTGCTGGCCATTGATTGTTATCTTGTCCATATATTACCATTTGCGCGAAATGTGATGTTTTTTAGAACCTTTTCAGAAGTCACAGAATATGATTATATTTTATCAGCAGTGTTTCTGTTGTACTAAAATACAAAAATAACTTGAGAAAAAATATATACAAGATATTTTTTGGGGGGCCTGCACTGCCTTACTGACCCCAAGTATCAGTGACATAAATACCTTTCTTTCTCACGAGGGGTATTGCAATATATAAAGAAAAAGGGTGAAAAAGCAATGTAAGCAGTCTGAAGTAAACACAAATGTACGAAATTGTGTTGTGTCCGGATCGACGTATTCAAATTGTGTGACATAACCATGAACTTTCTCAAAGTCAAAGGTTGAGAATATCTACCATCATTGTACCTTTCGTAATAAATTGTCCGATGAGCGTTGACATGTGTGGTACTCTTTTATATTATTACTGTGGACAGCAGAAACCACAGCAAGCCGTGGAATGACATTTCGACACACACGAGTTAGCGAACTAGCGATTTTCATACTTCGCAATGCGGTGGTCGCCATTTTGTCTCCCAGGAAAGAACAGAATAGAACAGAGTTTGATTAAGCCAACAAAGGGACCCTATAAGAATATAGTTGGTTACCCCTAGGGAGTGGGGTACTCTGAATTTTGTCTGCTCCGTAGACTATAGATATTGGGTCGGCTATAGACCCCCACCGCCCTAGGGGGAATTTTGTACACTATTTTTACTGGAACTACTTTATATAAGAAACAAAATGACACATGTTAGCACTTTGGCGATGGGTGCGTTTAGGTGTAACAGCCATGTTACCAACGTTACCCTCAAAACAATAGAAATTGGTGTAAATACTAAAGTAGCCTTATTCTTACGTACTAGCATGCTATTTGCTACCAATGCATGTGGTTTCATACAGACAGGTATCTTTCGTGTCTCGTATCGACTTGTGATACAACTGATACCCTCGCTACTTTTAGTCATAAAGCTCATGTATAAGTTTCCTGATACAATGTTTTGGTTGGCTATGACCAGTCGGTGACTATAGAAATTTAATCTAATGCTGGTTTAGAATAAATAAACACTATATGTCCTCCTTTGTACCCCAAGAAATGAAAACAGACCAGCTTAACTATGAATATGACATAAGGAATAATAGTTGCTTCAATACAGCCTAAACGTTTTTGTTTTTTGTTTTTTTTTGTTGTTGTTGTTGTTTTTTAAAAGTATCATTTCAAACGTCTTAACATTTTATTTGCCGTATTTGCAATTGGTAAATGTATTTAACTATTACGATTGGACTAATGCATTATATGCTTTGAATAAATGCTTTATACACTTCTTAATGTTACATATGTTGCTTTTTGAGTGATACTTTACTTACATTATATAAATGGCTGTTGATATTTTGTACATAAAAGTGAAGGGAAATCAGTTTTAGAATTCTTTATATAACAAATATTGTAAATTAGTAAATTTTTTTCTCAGATAACTTTATGTATGGTTTTTTTTTTGTTTTTTTTTTTTTTTTTTTAATTTAGTAAAAGAACACCGTCGCCAATCTTATGCTGATTGATAATTGTATCGTTTAAAAAGTAAAATGTATCATATGACAAATACAGAAATATCCCCTTTTCATACAAACTTACATGTCATGAGCTCTTCAATGCTTATGTTTTATGCATAAAGCTGATATTCTAAAACTTAAATCCATCTAGACTGCCAAAAATATTGCACACTTAATACTGTTACACACGTTATATATCAGTTAAAGTGCTGTGATATCAGAACACTGTTTCTTATAGGCAGTGCTTATAGGAGAAAACTCTTCAATAGAGCCCAATTAATGAAAATTCTGTATATTATCCCAATATCAATTCAAAAGCATGAATAAAGTGAAAACAAACACTCTGAGGGCACAAATTATTCAAGGATAACTATTTCATTATTTGAGTTTACATGAAAATGCAGTGGTAATGACGACGATAATAACATCACACATATTAACACTACATTGCAATTTTAAATCATCGCTAAGATGCAGTCAAATACATAGCATACACACTCTGGCACTTCTCTATTGCCACAGTATATAAAATAAAAGTTTTATGCTGGCTATAAGACAGTTTGGTTCAATAAAATCTGCTTTATTATGAAATACTATGTAATTAACAACACATATTGGTCCGTTATATATAATTTACTATGAAGACAAACACATTAAATAGATGATTACTATTATATATTTTCTACGGTCATTCTCTCCCTTCCGCCGAATCAAGAAGGGCAGTTGTCAGCTTCTGGCGAAAGAATGTGCACAGGTTAACCACTTAGAGGACTAAGACTGCCCAGTAAACGTGTGGTTAGGTAAACAGACTGTGCTCGACATGAACCCATTGGGTTGACTGGGCCGTAAAACCTCAATGCAAACAAACAAAAACTATTATATATCATCTATATAGAGATAAGAAAACCATTATAGATATAAAATTATACAAATGTCTTGTTATTTTTTATTAGTGATATAAGTAATGATAAAAAAAACACAACAACATTAATCTTACCACTTTCAATTCTCTCTGAGCTTTAAAATGGACCTCCAAAACGTGTACTTGATGATCAAAATGGTAATAGCACAGAATAAATGATAGAATAAGTTGTGTCCTTGAGCCTTATATAAATGATGATAATATAACATAACTGAAAGGATTTCTTTTGTCTCCGAGCCTTAAATAACTTACGGCAGAGTCTGAATTAAAGTTAGCTGCCAAGAAACTATAATGAGATAAAAATAAAATCTAAATATCTTCGATCCATATCCCCGATACATCATTCATTATTAGATTATTTTGATGCCAAGATACGATAAGGTATTTTATTCTCATCTTTTATTTCCATTGCAATTTCATCTATTTGACAATGACCAACTACCTGCTGATGGTCAATGGTTCTGTTAAGATGAATAGTTTACTACCAATATAAAATGTCACTACCAGACGTTATCATTTGCCAAACACGTCTGGTAACGTATATAACACGACTGTAACTTATATTCTCAATCAGATCACTTAGACTATTACAACGTTTATTGTGCTACTAAAGACAGGCCTTACCAAATAAGACAAAACAAAAAAAAAATAATTACTATTATTTAAGTCACATGTTCTTCAAGACCACTCTTCCCAGACACTGATCAGCCTTCACATATTTGAGATACTCTTGTGTTTAGAATACAACTTCTACTTTTAAGAATGCATATTCTGACACTTAGAATAGCGTTTCTAGGTCCTTTCACAGGGTTAAAACCAGGTCATAAATAAGTGTGTAATGCTGACTAGCTAATTATATCCAACAATATTGATCTGTTTTTTTTGTTCACGAGTTTCAGCTAAGTACCAGTAGTTTATGTTATAATAGAAAAATGTGCAATTTGCATACCATTTTCGTTTTCAACATAAGAGTGACGTTAATCTCTAAAGGTGCTAAAGGTGCTAAAGTCACTGAATTGCTCTAATATATACTTACTTCCATTGTGTTATGTATGTTTCCAAATTTGCCTAATGTTACACACTTATCTTTAAGAATTATTGTTTTCTGTGTATTTAAAAAGATAAAGTAACACTGTTTGTTTTGGGGGAAATTATATTACTGTAAGGCAAAATGTTATATGATTTATTTTATGTTATCTTAATATATTTATGCCGCAGCATGCCAAAACTAACAAGTGAATTGTGCACCTGGCGAAGACGCAGACCAGCCTGATTGTCCGCCCATTCTGATCAGTCTTTGCAGAATGCATGAAGAAAGCTGAGGTCCTTTGCTATTCATTAAACACACAAAGAAGACATTGACCAGTTATCGCTGTGTTCACAGACCCTATATGTCCTTCGGTAGCTTATGATAGTGAACATTTTGTTTTATTTAAGACTACATGTAAATACTACTCTGGTATAAAATACCAATATTATTTAATCAGAAATAATGTTTTATATTACATATTAAATACATTAAACATGTAACAGAGGGACGTTTTGGTCAACTGCATAATGTGCCATGTTTTAATACAGATTTTAAGGTCATAAACAAAAATCATAAACAAAAATCATTATAGCAACCTATAATTTGGATCTTCTTAATATACCAGTAAAATTCTTGACTTGATATGCATTGGTTAGCTACATTGCAGATAGATTGGCTATTTACGTAACGCACCTGATAAGAATAAATAGGATGAAAGTGCCATTTTAATCCTTTTATTCTGAAAATATTATTCTAAAACGGAATATTAATTCAAGCGATAAAAATATGGATAAAGACCTTTGCAGAGACAAAACTCCCTTAAAATTAAGACATTAAGGTATTAGACATGTTACCATTGATACATTATTAAATAAAGTCATGTGAGGGTCTGACATATAATTCATCTGAAAATATATTTAGACATGAAGAAATTATAAGCATTTGCCATACATTAAAAACTTCAGGAAAGTATTCAGTATTTTATGCAATAGTAGCTATGATGCAGATAGAAACCTTACTGTTACAGTATTGAATATATATGACAAATGTATATAACTGACAAAGAATATAGGCATTAAATTTAAAGTTTTGGAAATGCTTACAAAATCTTATAAAACAGAGGCACTAAAACTGATGCAGAATACCATACAGAAAACCACGAAAGCCCACAGTATGCAGATATTTTATATGTTACCTACGTAACTATGGGCAGAATGGTATGGCAGAGACAGATTTTAATGCACCTATGTATCTCATATTACTAAGATATAATGCTTTAATAAGAATTCGCTCTATGTGTAAAACTTCTAGACTGCATTTGGTGTGATATTATGTGAAAATGATTCTTTTCAATGTTAAATTTAATAGTGGGGCGATTTTATTCAACACCCAATAACTGGCAAAGTATAAAAGTTCGAGAGATAATGTTTGCAGCTTTGGAAAGGATATTAAATACCTTATCAAAAATTACAAAGTTAAGGTCATAGGGGCAATGTACAATCTATGAAAATTAATTTTATGAGTTGAAATACTCATTTCTAATGGGTACCGTATAAGATGAACCATGTGTAACACCATGTAAGCCAAGAAGAACTTTCAACATCACATTTTGTAGCTAGTGGACTGTTCTGTTACTTCATATATTTAATTGGAACATATTATTACTTTTACTCCAATTCTCATAGGTTTAATAGTTTCCTATGGTATTATACTTTTTCGTAGGGTAACGAATGTAACAGGTTGTCACTTGGTAACGCCCCCATTGCCAGATGGCTAACATGCTGCAAAATATTTGCAAGATATTAGGTTTTAAGAAAAACATGGTCTACGAAATTCACCCTGGAGGGGGAGAAGGGGGATGGGGGAGGTAAACCATAGCTGGCCAGCGGCCTACTAGGACTATTTTTTGGGGTTTAGATTTTTTAATTTTACTATTTTTGAGGGGTTTTGGGAAAAAGTGGCTATTTTTTGTGGGTATTGACCATTAGCAGATATTGTTTTGGGGATCACTTTCAAAACAGACATTTTTTTTTTTTTTTTTTTTTTTTTTTTTTGTCTTCTATCAAAATTCTCGGTATTTTTGTGGGGTATTGCAGGAATCGGGACTAGAACCTTCTGTTGAACTGATAGTTGTTTTCATTTAGTTTTAACAGCTCTAAAAGCATGCGGCGGATTACTACTGTTCTTTTAAGATGCTACCGACGGTACGAATAACACATGGCAGACTTTAGGCTTCAGTCAGATAATCCGATCATAATTAGTAGTCGTCCCACAGGAAAAACAAAAATACATGCGTCCAGCTGACTCGGCTTTGGGAATTTTCAGGAGTCCGGACCCTGATAGGATTCTGCGTCCCCGAGAACCCTGGTCTATTTCTGCTGTGCATCAGTTCAGTGTCATTAAAGTAAAAACGGAGCTACTGTTGGAAAATACGTTTAAAGCACTTATATTATTAATACAATCATTACACAGGAAAAATAAATGAAAACCACACTTTTATAATAAGAAAGCAAGGGGAATATTTTTTTTTTTTTTTTTTTTTTTTTTGGTATGCTAATATCTGCAGATATTTTTGGGGTATGGCTGATATACCGGATATATTTTGGTATTGCTGATATATATATATATATATATATATATATATATATATATATATATATATATATATATATATATATATATTTTTTTTTTTTTTTTTTTTTTTTTTTTTTGTAAACACTGGATGCTGGGACCCATCCTATGTCGCAGATAAAATTCAGAATAGCTCCCCCACCACCTCTCCCGCGCATAGGAGGTTATCACTCTCTTTGCTTACTCAGCAGGCGACAAACTGATGATATTTTTCTTAATTTCCCCAGAAAATAAGGGTTGACATATCATGTAAGTTAGGAGACAACTTTTCATGAAACGACAGAACCTACATTTTGGGGAAACTATTCTAAAATGTTGTCTGCTGAATCATATTTCCAATTAACTCGCGCTAACTCAGCAGACGACAAACTGGTGATATATATATACTTTTGTTTATTTTTCCAAGAAAATAGATTCTTATATTTTATAAAAATTGTCTCCTTGCATGAAATATCAGCACCTATTTTCTAGAAAAATAAAGAAAGAAAAATATCTCAAAATGTCGCCTGCTGATTTTTCCCAGCATGCCAATCATAAGATAAGAAAAAAAAAAAAAAAAAAAAAAAAAACACAATAGTAAATTAAATGGATTAAGATGATTGGATGAAAAGCTAGCAATAATTAAAAACTATTGGGAAATATATAGGATGATGTGTAAATAAATATCACTAGTTTTTAAACAGAGAGTGAAACTCCTAAAATGTCGTTTCATGTTACAAAGATTCGTCACGCGTGTGTGTGTATGTACGTGCATACGTCCACTCGCACGGGTGGATGGGGTATACTTATTACCCTGATATATCTATGTTGGGGATGGGGAGTAGTGTATCATATTCATGGTATAATGTGTAAAAGAGAGCCATCGATACGACGAGGCTCCTTAACCCGTACCATTCTTTTAATTGGCTAATTCAGCAGATGACAAATTGATGGTATTTTTCTTATTTTCCCCGGAAAATAGTATTAATCAGGATTTCCAATGAACCCAACTGTCAAAACCTGTTTTCTGGGAAAATAAGAAAAATATTTGAATATGTCGTCTGCTGAAAATTTTACCCAGAGTGCTGAGCGTTAAAGACATCGGGGGAACTCCACGAATATGACTGAGGTAACTGCCATATCTGAAGACGACATATGGGTTGTCTATCATCTTATTCTAAACAAGCCCAGTAGGAGCCCAATTCAGCTACCTATTAACTCATTAAAGGGTTCTATGCTGTCGGAGACTTACGCGCCCTGGTACTACTACGATAGGCAGGCTGGTCTTTTCTTGGGGAGCCAAAAGTGACTGGGAAAACTTTCTTTCTTCTGCTCTGTACATTGTGTTTGCCTTATTTATTTTTGTTTTGGGTTAGTCATATTGATTTCAAGACTTTTTATTTTACATCTTAATTAATTCTATATATTTTTTCCCTTTTTATATTCTCACTTTTTTACACCATCTTTTCTAGTGTGAACCATTATGGAACCAACCCGTTGAGTAATATAGTCAATTATGTCGATTCAACGTAAAGATGTTTGTTTGTGTTGAGGTTTTACGGCCCAGTCATGTCGAGCGCGATCAGTTTACCAAACCACACGTTTACTGGGCAGGCTTATGAGTAGAAAAAATAACACACAGAGGCGAATTCGGAGTTTTCAGAGTATTTAGAATTTTGACTCAAAATTTCATTTTGATAGAAAATTTTTGGATAAATGTTTCATGAATTTGGGATACCGTATACATTCTAAATATTCATACCCTTACTTTTATAATACTTGTTCTGCCGTTGATTTATGGAAGAATTAAATTTCGAATTTTTAATAAGAAATAAAATACAAGTTTCTATTTCAATTCCTTAATGGAAATCCACATATTATATATTCAAATAACAAAACAACAATGTTCGCCAAAACAACAATTACAATACAGTGTGCAAGTTTCAATAACAAATAATGATTCTTATTGTTCAACTGGCATTCCAGATTTGATTATTAATGCAAATAATTTTCATTTGGAAATCCAAACTGTGTCCACGATGGTGTACCATTCGTATTTCAAAATTAACTGACTCTTTTTCGGCTCACTCGCTCTCTCGTTCGTATGTTACCAATCAAAGACTCTCTTGCACAACATTATCATAGCCAGCTTACGAAAATTCCCGCGAGAACATGTCAAGATCTCGCATTTCCCGCCTAATACTTTAATACGTAGGGGATGGGGGCGGGGGTTAAATTTCAAAGTCGCGGGAAAGTATTTATTTTTTTTTTTTATTTTTTTTTTTTTTTTTTTTGTTTTGTTTTTATCTTTATTCATCACGAAAACATACCTATATAATTTTGACCCCCTTAAACCCCACGTTTATATAGTAAACATGGGGCTTACAGGGGTGTACATTATTTTTCTTATTTCTGCTAAAAACATAGATTGTGGGTACCCATTAGAACCGCCTCGACGAGGCGGTTCTAACGAGTACCCACAATCTATGTTTTGAGCAGAAATTTGGAAAATATTTGAATTTTTTGTCTGAAAATTTTCAATTTTTCGATGATTAACTTTTCAATATATTTGAATAGGTAGGTTTTCGTAATGGGACGCATGTCGTTTAAACAATGTCGCATTAACGTCAATGCAACGTAATATGAAAAATATCAGAATTTTTTTTATCTTAAAAATTGTCATTTTTGGTGGTAAAATTTTCAGTGTATTTGAATAGGCGTGTTTTCGTAATGAAACGCTAAGTACATATTTGGTATCAAAATAATGCTTATGATTCGCATCATATCAAAATCAAATTCATATTTTAATATAAGGCCATTCGCTGGATTTATAGTTCTTATTCACCTTACCAAATGTTACTGAACTCCAACATCAACTGAACCTAAGAACACTAGAACAGAGGAGAGTGGATGCCAAAGTCATAATGATGTACAAAGTTATGCATGGCCTAGTAGCCATTTCAGTACCACTATACTTCGAACAACCCAGTTGATCGACACGACACACTCGCCACCCCTTGCACTACGCCAGGTTCATACTACGGCCAGTTATTATAAATTCTCATTCTTTCCGTCAACAGTTGTATATTGGAACCAACTTCCAGCCAAGATAGTACTACTGCCCACTCTGGATCAGTTCAATGTGGCAGTTCGGTCGCATGACCATCACATCCAGTAGCACAACAGAAACTGTTTTTATCCTGTTTTTACCTCTTCTTGTATATGTCTTTTAACACTATCATCTGTTCTTAACTTTTTCTTACACTTTGTACTAGGACAGTAAGTCGTAATCCACCTGCACGTAATCTTCGTGAGGGGATGTTGCAGTATCTAAAGAAAGAAAGAGAAATAATTTTAACTTTGGCTCAATAGTTCGAAAATTCATAAAATTTCGGTTTGCATTTCAATTTACCTTAAGTGTTAATTCCCAAGGCTATATATCATAATCACAAAAGGGATTTATTTGTGTTAACAGAGGCTCAACTTATGATTGGCAAGCCGTCCAAAGTACCCCGGCAGATATTTCAGTTGTACAAGTCTGCACCTGTCGGCGGATAAAGCCTTTAGTGTCAAATTTTAGCCTTCTAGCGAAGAAAACTGCATAATATCTTTTATGCGATAACGAACTTTTTATGAAATTATTCTTTCTATTATTCAATATGTCAGCAAACCCACAAAAATACAAATATACAAAAAGAAATCCAAGATGTACCAAAAAAATGATAAACAACTTATAAACATGGCCATATTATTTTATTATTTTATTTTTTATTATTTATTTGTTTGAAATTTTGCTGCATAACATTTTTCTCTTCAACAAGTCTTTTAACTACCTTTGGATATGTATAAAATTGCTGGGTGTGTGGCAAAGGAGTAGATCCTGATCAGACGCCGCGTTCTGGGTCTACACTCTTTGTTCAGGTCAGCTTTCCGAGTTCTTAGAGTAATACGATAATTTGATCGATTCGACACACCTTCCCTTCGCACTCCCCTAGCCCCCCACAGACGTCAGCCTGAATCTACAAAACAACAAAATGCCCGTTTACAATTCGGTTTTCGACATCGGGGAGAGAAATGAACGTATTTTACCTGTATTATTCTCATTTTCCCATAAAGCAATGCAATGTTCGTGGAGACATCGTTTTGTGCCGCTCAGTCAGTGATTTTGCTTTTTCTGTCGCCCGTCAACACGGCGAATCCAGGTCGATAACACCATAATTGCACGACCCATAGTAAAGTCATCCGAAAGGAGGACACGAGGATATTTGTACACGTTTGAATTTTTTCATTTCGTTTTTTTTTTCGTCGTACTACGAAGAAGAAACAAAAGATATTTTTCTTTGTTTACGATTGGAAATACGCATTCTCAAATCGAACGGGTTATAAGCTGGTTTAATAATGCAGTTTAATTTGATATTCAAATTAAAAAGCATGGAAAGATTTGGGCGGAAAGAAAACGTTATGAGTGGAGAAAAGAATGAAACACTGCTACATAGATGATTTCGGGTATAGTATGTTCGGCCTAGGCTATGGATGGCGACATGTAATTATGTATGCGGGCTAGAAAACAGACGATCATAGTTTATTTTATTTTTACATAGCTCTGATAACGTCTATAATGTTTTTATTGTTGAGTATTGCGATAATTTATATAATTACAACCTTTCATAATTATAACATTTTTTCACTATACTACGATCTGTAGGGAGCTAAGTAATGCATGACAGAATAATTTCCCGGCGTTTTGATGTTTTGCATCAATGTTTTCTTGTTTTATGTATAATGCAGTATATAAAGTCTCTATCAGTGGACGGTGATGGCCCTGATCAGACTGCACGGACGCGTAGAGTGATCAGTGCTTTCACTGTCAACATTTGCCCACATTTGCCACTGATCGATGCATTACTGACTATTTCGAGTGCCGAAAAGCTACTTTAAACATTCTCTACTAAAACAATTGTCAGTGGACAATGAGGGCCTGATCAGACTGCGCGGACGCGTAGAGTGATCAGCGCTATCACCGTCAATATGTGCTCACATTTGAGACTGATCGATGCAAATACTGATTATCTGGAGTGCTGAAAAGCTGTTTTACACATGATATACTAGAAAAATTGTCAGTGGACAGTGAAGGCCCTAATCAGACTGTGCGGACGCGTAGGTTGATCAGCGCTTCCACTGTCAGCATGTGCCCACATTTGTCACTGATCGATGCATTTACTGTTAGTTTCGTATGCTGAAAAACTATTTTATATATAATAGAATGTACAAAGTCTCTATCAGTGGACAGTGAGGACCCTGGTCAGACTGCAAGGACGCGTAAGGGGATCAGCCTTTCACTTTCAACCTGTGCCCACATTTGTCAACAATCGATGCACTTACTGCTAGTTTCGTATGCTGAAAAGGTATAGTATATTATACATCATGTAGTATCCAAAGACTTTGTCAGTGGACGGTGAGCGCCCTGACCAGACTGCGCAAACGCATAAGGCTATCAGCGCTCTCACTGTCATCATGCGCCCACATTTGTCAATGATCAATGCATTTACTGTTAGTTCCGTACATGTGTATGCTGAAACCTATATCATACATAATGTAGTACCCAGTCTCTGTCATTGGACGGTGAGGGCCCTAATCACATCACGAAAACATGCCTATATAATTTTGACCCCCTTAAACCCCACTTTTATATAGTAAAACTGGGGTTTACAGGGGTATACATTATTTTTCTTATTTCTGCTCAAAACATAGATTGTGGGTACTCGTTAGAACCGCCTCGCCGAGGCGGTTCTAACGAGTACCCACAATCTATGTTTTGAGCAGAAATATGAAAAATATCAGAGTTTTTTATCTGAAAATTTTCATTTTTTTGTAGATGAAATTTTCTATATATTTGCATAGGCGTGTTTTCGTAATAAGACTGCGTAGACGCGTAGGGTGATCAGCGCTTTCACAGTCAGCATGTGCCCATATTGGTCATTGATCGATGCATTTACTATTAGTCTCGTATATTGAAAAAACTATTTTATATACTAGCGGAAAAAAGAAACTGTGCATTGGTAAAAAGTTATACAAAATAATAACATCGTAGCAGACAGTAATAATATATTTCAGATTTGTAACAATACACATTTCATCGAAGTTCAAGGGATTCAAAAGTGCGAAAAGAAGACCCATTTCATCACCAAGGCTCAACAAATCAAAAATGTCTCAAGCACCATGTCACAAAGTCAATATCTGGTGTGTCCACCGTTAGCAGTAATGCATGCGTTGCATCGCCGCCGCATGGATCCTACAAGATTGGTGAAAAACGCCTGAGGAATGCCATTCCAGATGCGAACTAACGCGCGGGAAAGCTCAACCAACGTCACTGGCTGATTTGGCAACTGACGTCTCCACAAATGCTTTAAACGAACCAACAATCTTGTATACTGGGAAAGTTACAAAAACATCCGCAACCTAGCAATAACAGAACTTAGAAACTCCAAGAAAAATTACTTTGATAAACTTGTTGAATTACTTTCTACCAGTACAACAGACGCGAAAATATTTTGGAAAACAGCTAAACAATTCTTAAACTTTGGGAAATCGACAAGTTTGATATCAGCACTTAAACTTAATGATTATTATGCAGAAGACGATCTCCAAAAAGCAAAATTATTAAACACACACTTTATTTCTCAATCGAACGTTATCGATGACAATAAATCATTACCCGAACTCGAACCTACTCAACACTCAACGATATTCAAATCACTTGTCAAGACGTCAGAGCTGTCCTTAAGAACCTAAACGTATCTAAATCTTGTGGTCCAGAACTCGATTTCTTAGAGAAGGAGCTAACATACGTAATAAAAAAAGGTTAGAGAAAAGTCAAGGGAATGCCACAATCACAAAATGCAGCCCTTCCCAGACACCAAGAGGACGTTTAAATGTCAAATGCTGGTTTCCTTCGCCATAGAAGGATGGTAACGTCACACCAATATTCATAAAAGATGACAAATCTGCTCCTTCTAATTATCGTTCTATAACACTTTTAAATTCTGTTGGTAAGACGATGGAAATATGTGTTCACAAGCGTCTTTACAATTACGCTAAGAGCAATCGCATACTAACGCCACTACAATCCGGTTTCATCCCAGGCGACTCAGCTAAGTACATGTACCAGTTACTTACTTCACACATATCATAACTTTTGCGAAGCAATTGACAATGGCAAATAAATCAGAGTAGTATTTTGCGACATAAGCAAAGCCTTCGACAGGGTGTGACACAGAGGTTTGCTTCATAAATTTAGAACCAAAGGGCTTTATTACGGTAGTTAAAGTCATTAAGATTTGAAGAAGCTCTCGCGAATCTTATAAGTTGAGATATGTATACCCCATATGAGGTACGCCGGGGGACATCGCCATCCAGAAAAAGGAAATTGACTATATCAAAATCAAAATCGTCCCGTTTATCATAAATTTTGGTGGAAACTGTACCATTAGATATACATAGATTCAAATCCAAAAACGGTACCTCGGTATCGGAAGAATTTGCTCTGTTTAATTGGAGTTCTGTAGGGTATATCCGGTCCACCATTTGAACCGGACCAGCTGAACTCTGCTCAGCCGGAAAGGGAGATGATGTGTTACTGACACTGACAGCCACTGGCTCTGGCATCTTGAGAAACATTTAGTTTTATCTTTTCCCACGCATATAACTGAGACCATCAGGAAGGCCGGCTGACCATGCCTCTGAGATGCTTTTAGAACTTACTATGTTCTGGACGCCTTGCCGTATACATGTTTAACTTGTAAATAAAACATATATCATAAACTATAGTTCCGTATTACTGAACCCATCTATTACTAATAAATAGTAATAGTAGTAACATTACAATGCATACCTACAATGCATACAACGTTACAAGAAGAATCCTTCTAAACCATATGGAGAGAAATTATTCTTGAAAGTATAATCGAATAGTTTGGAAATTTGATATTTATTTTTTGGTGTGTTGACGTCCCATTATCAGTATTTCAGTCATTTTGAAACAGTGATAAGATGAAATATAAATAAGTTACTATAACGCCCCTCAGTCTAAACTAACCTGGGCTCAGTTGTTCAAAGCGTCGTTAGCTTAACGAGCTCGTTAAGAGTCATTTCGTTAACTGTTTTAGCAGATTCAATATACAATATTCTGATATTTTTTGCTGAAAAAATGTGAGTAGCTTTAGCACTGCAAAAGCTTCTCACATTTTTTCAGCAGAAAATTTCAGCATATTTGCGTATCACTCGATGTAAATTTTAACGAATCGTTAACTAACGACATCGTTAGCTTTGAACAACTGGGCCCTGACTTTTAAGCCTTATGAAGCCGTTGAGGCATGATTTTGTACAGGTACGAGTTAATCTGCCGACCTCGGTGGCTCAGTTGGATGCGCGTCCGACTGGAGACCAGGAGGTCACGGGTTCGATCCCCGGTGAAGTCGGCAACATTCTTTCGTGGAGATTGATCATGAAATATTCTACGGTCATTCTCTCCCTTCCACTGATTCATCACGAAAACATGCCTATATAATTTTGACCCCCTTAAACCCCATTTTTATATAGTATAACTGGGGTTTACAGGGGTATACATTATTTTTCTTATTTCTGCTCAAAAACATAGATTGTGGGTACTCGGCGAGGCGGTTCTAACGAGAACCCACAATCTATGTTTTGAGCAGAAATATGAAAACTATCAGAATTTTTCATTTGAAATTTTTCATTTTTTTGGTGGTAAAATTTTCAGTATATTTGTATAGGCATGTTTTCGTAATGTCAAGAAGGGCAGTTGTCTGTTTCTGGCGAAAGAATGCGCACAGTACTGGTTAACCGCTTAGAGGACTAAGCCTGCCCACTAAACGTGCGGTTAGGTAAACTGGCCGCGCTCGACATGGTCCCATTGGGTTGATTAGGCCGTAAAACCTCAACACAAACAAAGGAACGAGTTAATCTGCCTGGCATGTAAATATTGCATCAGTGGTATGGGTCAATGAGCGAGTGAACGGGTTTTTAAGATAATGCAATGTGCATTCAACCTTAGAAATAGTGGAATAATCCGGTCAGGCATTACAATTACTAGTGTTCAGAATTCGGGAAAGACCTAAATCTATGCAATGTTAGTTTCACTTTATTGAGCGGCGCGCGAATCGCGCCCGTCTCTTAATACGTATAGCTTTGGAATTTTACCTATTTGCTCACTAAGGATTTTTTTTATATTTGCCGGGATCACCGGTTTGTGACGATCCCGGCAAATATATATATATATAAAATCTTATTACAAACTGTGTTATAAACAGATTAATGTCCATTTTATTTTCATTTCAATCAAGAAATTTCATAAAGCTTAATAAAAGCAAACATTAACTCTTTCGGTGCCTAATTTCAGACGACATTTGTCGTCTGCTTTTCTTTTTAACAAATTATCGCTTGAAAAGAAGTTTATATGTGAAGTTGAAAGACTGACTGTCAAACAGCGTAGATCCAGATGAGACGGCTTATATTAGCCGTCCCATCTGGATCTATGCTGTTTGCAAAAGCATATTATTATCGCCTGTGGCAGTGAAAGTTAAAGAATCACATTGTTATTCGATTTTACCTGTTATATTAAAAATTTATTAAACTTTAGAATACCCTTGTCCCATATCTCTATGTAAACATGAACAAAATTTGCTCCGGTACTTAGACGTTTACGTCTGAAAATTTTGTCTTGTTCATCGGTTTAAACAGAAAGAAATAAGGAGACTCGATACACTTTGATTTGTTTGTGTTGAGGTTTTACGGCCCAGTTAACCCAATGGAGTCATGTCGAGCGCGGTCAGTTTACCTAACCACACGTTACACTTTGAAGATAACTTTTGTGACTTCTTGCTTGGTTCCCTACAAACCCCATCCCTTTGGTAAGGGGTCGGCTCTAAAAGGAAAGAATTTGCTCCTTTGGGAGCAATTCTATCCTTTTAGAGTAGACCCCTTTTTAAAAGGGGGGCAAATTCTTTCCTTTTAGAGTAGACCTCTTTTCAGAGGGGAGACAAAGTACTTATTGAAGAGTTACCTGTCCCTGAAAATGTATCCATTCATCTTAATGAGCCGCAGTCAGAGAAATTATACCTTCGGAACTGAGCCGGGACACAATATTTTATATACGATTTCCTGTGCGTCTAGTAAAGACTCAGACCAGATAGCGCATCCGCGTAGGTTGATCAGTCTTCGCTGTCCGCCGGAAGACGCCGCTTTGGTTCCTTGGCTACCCACAATGTGCTTTGTGAAAACTCTCATCAGACTGCACGGATGCACAGGCAGATTTGAGTCTTTGCTGGGCGCACATATAATTTTGTAGAAAATTCTGTGCCCGGCTCAAATGCGCATCATATTGACGCCCATGTCAGAAGGTATAATATCTCGCATTATGGATCCACTATATTTCTATTCTATGTAAATATTGTCTTGTTTGTGGCGTTCCACATGTTCGTTTAATACACTACCGCACGATAGTGGCGGGGTATAATTGTTTCAAGTCGTTTGTCGTCTGTGTCCGTCCCTCTGTCGCACGTCCGTCCGTAGGTCTGTATTTTCGTTTTGGGACGATATTATGAGTAAATATCAATGGATTTTCACCAAACATGGTATGTGTAGAGATCTGGATTGGGATTGCTATTCACCAAATTTCGTCAATATCTGACAGAGTTATCTACTCAGCCCACACGAAACTGGCTGGGTATTATCCTCTTATGCTTCCATTAAAGATGTCGTTGTAAAATATAACGATCAGAACTCGTCAGAAGAAATGTATACACATATATTCTTGAAAATATATATTTAGAGAGAAAAAAAGAAAGGAAGGAAGGTTGATACATATGAGAGTTCAGTATTTGTATATTTAATGTATGTGAATTGCAGTGTCAAATGCCATCATGCAAATTTGTATCCTCATGGGCTTAAAGCCTTTTAAAATTCTGAAATAAACCATATTCTATTCACACACACACATGCACGCATGCACACACATACATATAAACGTTTTTGGTTTTTGTTTTAAGAAAATAATTTTCGATAGAAACTGCATAAGTGCATATGAGATCATTAACCATGTAACCTTACCACTCTCTAAGGAAATTCAGCAAACGACAGACTGACGATATGTTTCTTGTTTTTTTTTTTTTTTTTTTTTTTTTTTTTTTTTTGGTTTTTGTTTGTTTGTTTCTCTCTCTCTCTCTCTCTCTCTCTCTCTCTCTCTCTCTCTCTCTCTCTCTCTCACAGCCGAACCCCTTCCCTCTTTGATAAATATTCATTTTCATAGAAATTTTGGATGATAAAAATTTTCGATACTGTATTTAGTCAGAATATACGCACTACACACTCTTTAGTTTGTACTTCTATTGAAATTCACGTCTATGTTACTACCTATGAATGTGTCTAAAACTGCAGGATGATTGACAAACAGTGAAGACCCTGATCAGACACGGCGTTCTGTGGCGTATGATCTGGTTCTACATTTTGCTTTCACCTGTCCATCTAAACATTTAGGGAAAGTACGGTAGTTTGGTCAAATCGACCCCCCTCAGAAAGCTTGAACCCCCCTGTTAAAGAATCCTCGATCATGCCATCTTGGACTCTGATTCCCAATACGTTTGCACAAACCTGAAAGATCTTATCCAAAGTTTGCTTTATACACTCGAACTTCAATGACTCGAAAACCTATGGCTCGTTTACCGTGACTAATTCGAACTGTTTCTTGAGTCTCTGGGAAATTCTTCGATAGCACAAGAAGATAAACATTTAGGGATAGTTTTCTTATCCTATATTGAAACATATGTTGTGTGTACGCATTAGAATCGCCTCATCAAATAGCCACCCCAATATCTTCTCCATTTGTCTCCTAACCTGTCGCTATGATTAACTCTCCGTGACACGAACTACCCGTGTCTAGAACACATATCTTTGGTCCCAAAGATGTTCAAGTCATTTAAGTTCGACTCCACTACGTAATTTGAGCAATCTTGAATCTTGCTGTTTCGGAACAGAAGTCTTATATATATATATATATATATATATATATATATATATATATATATATATATATATATATATATATATATATATATATATATATATATATATATATATATATATATATATATATATGGCCATCTTATAAGCTTGTTCCCAATATTTACCCCGCACTTGAAAGATTTTATCCCTGGGATGCTTCATGTGCGGTTTGATTTCAATCGGCCTCGTGGTTTTAGAGAAAAAAATGTTTAAGTATGACTCTGGCAGCCATACTGGATGCCGGTTCCCAATAGTTTTTGCAAATTTCAAAGATCATGCAAATATGGTTCATTAGCAGGTATAGTACAACAGGGCCGCGTTAAGCGAAAAAGCGCCTTCGAGATTCAGATCATTCTATGCATGCGCAAAGTATCATCTGGGCCTTACTCTCCATTCATACATTCTGTAGTATCAATGGTTCTGTTAGCGGACAGTGAAGGCCCTGATCAGACTGCGCGGATGCGCAGGCTGATCAGTGCCTTCGATGTCCGCATATGCCCGAAGGCACGTTTTCGCATGCCAAGGCCCAGTTATAGAGTTTAGCATATGAGCCGTATCAAAACAATTCCTACAAATGCATGTTCACCCAGCTAAGACTCGGATCAGTCAGCTGTTCAGTCTTCTCTGTCCGCCTGAAGACGCTTTGGACTCTTGGCTACCAACAGGGTGGCATACTAAGACATCGCGAAGACTGCGCGGATGCGCAGGCTGATCTGAGTCTTTGTTGGGCGCACACACAATCTTGTAGGAATGCTGTGCCCAGACCCATTCCTGATCATGGCTGCCATCTTGGGATGACGTATCTAAATACATTTGATGAATTATTTATTTTCTGAATGATCTTGTCCAATTGACGTAACCTGGCACTACGCTGTGAGTTTTACATTTCTAATCTAACAAAGGGAAAATACTCCACCATGACTATTTTTCTACATATATCATCTCCAAATCAGAAAGAATGACATTCTAAAAGATTGGATTTTTGTAAAATATAAATAGTTTCCCAGCTAGCATTCTACATAAATCTACATCGGGCCGTCATCGGCCCGTCAGCTACCCTGACGGGCCGATGACGGCCCGATATAGATTTACGTAGAATGCTGACTGGGTTTTTATGTTCATTTATGTATCAGTTAGACGGGAGCCATTCTACCAGTAAATATGCCAAGCACGATCTACAGGTCGGTCTGCTGTGCCACGGGTTAACCATTACCACTCTGGGCTAATCCAGCAGACGATAATATTTTGTTTTTTTTTTCCTAGGAAGCAGGGTTTGACATTTCATGTAAACTGTGTCCATTGGATTGGAGACAATTTGCATGAAATGCCAAATCTGTTTTCTGAGAAAAATAACAAAAATATTGCAATATATCGTCTGCTAAAATATTACCCAGAGTACTAAGGGTTAAACTTATCTTTAGAAACTGAAGCAAGCTGAACAGTGAGTAAACATTATTTAAATACCGTAATTTAGATATTAGGACATCTTATCTCCTTACCGTGCTTATGTTAAAATACGAACCCAATAAATATAAGCTACGTCGCGAGAAAAAAGCTCGGACATTCCGTCGAATCAATCTTTCAGGGCCCATGGTTGCTCGGCCCATTAGCTAGATAACATGTCCAGTTCATCGGCTGAAATTTCCCCTTGGCCTAGCGTGAGGGAATAGCACAGGTTCTGGCTAGACTGTGCGGATGCCATTACGAAAACACGCCTATTCAAATATACAGAAAATTTCACCTCCAAAAAACTGAAAGTTTTCAGACAAAAAACTCTGATATTTTTCATATTTCTGCACAAAACATAGATTGTGGGTACTCGTTAGAACCGCCTCGACGAGGCGGTTCTAACGAGTACCCACAATCTATGTTTTGAGTAGAAATAAGAAAAATAATGTATACCCCTGTAAACCCCAGTTTTACTGTATAAAAGTGGGGTTTAAGGGGGTCAAAATTATATAGGTATGTTTTCGTGATGGCGCAGACTCTCCTGAACCTTTGCTGTTCGCATATGCGATAACGGCTTTTTTTCCCATGGCTCGGCTTATATGGCTACCTTAATATGTATTGAAAATGTGTTAACAGTCTACTGTCCTTTCGACATAAATCGGAAAGACGTTTTTTGCTTGGCATTTTATTTTAAATGAAAATATCTTGTTCTGATTGACCATATCTGATCAGAAACTATTTGTCTTTTCTGTTTCTATGTTTTGTTCTCAAATATGTACCCTAAAATTAAATTTACAGCCAAAAGTTGGTCTGACCTATACAATTTCTATAGTAAAGTGATTTTGTTTTACTTTTTCTGAATTTGAATTATTGATTTTCACAATGTCAGAAAAATTGAACAAGCGGAATTTGTCGAAAAGCTGCCTCCAAGTTACCTACGCTACAAATTTCTGCATAATTTGCATTTATTTTTACGATGGGAAAAAGTGAAAATATTTGATTATTTTATACCAATGCATTTATTTTTACTATTAGAAAAAGTGGAAATATTTGATTTTTTATACCAATGACTAGAATAAAACGATTTATGCATTAATAGTTACAAGTGATTTTGCATTGAATCATGACAAAAATTTGCAAATTTACTTCTGTGTAAATCGCCAAGCAAAAACGACTTTCTGAAAAATGTCGAAAGCACAGTAGACCCTGATCAAACTGTTAGACGCAGATCTAAACTGTTTGATCAAGAATGACTGTTCCTATATTGAGACAAGGCATGGTATGTAGAAACGTTTATCTGGGTCTTTGTTCAGAATTTTAAGAAAATACTTCTCGTATTATGAAACTCTATATTATCAACACAGACCGACTTGGACGCAATCCATTCAAAAGTACGAGGGGTGACACTATTAGGACCATAGCTCCAGATACGAGGCGTACAACAACATCGACACCGAAAACAACAACAACAGCAACAACAGCTACAACAACAACAAAAAAATCTTATTTCTCCACGAAAACATATGTTGTAGGTACACATCAGAGGCGCCTCGCTGAGGCACTCGTAATGATCACCCACAACTATGTAGGAAAACTCTTATTCATTTTAATTTGGTTTCTCGACACTACACAGATCAACCGCTCGTATAGCCTCATCAAACACTGTTTCCAGTCCCTCCTGGCTACGGGCAGAGCACTCTAAGTACTTCAAGGCATTCATATCATTCGCCAAAGCTAGACCCTGTAATAGAATGGGAAAAGACGTTTAGTTAGTTTTTAATATGAGGCCCAGTTTGAGAAAAGAACGCTTATGGCATGGGTGAATCTACGTTAATAGGACGTTGTATAAACGTCATAACGTTGCATCGACATTAATGAAATGTTGTATAGACCTCATGACATTCGTTGCATCGACATTTATGCGACGTTGCATAAACGTCATGGCGATGATTGACATAATGCGGCGTTGTATAAACGTCAAGATGTTGCATCGATGTTAATGGCGTATAAACATTATGACGTTGCATCGAGGTTATATCGCCGTTGTATAAACGTTATGTGCTCGTTGGGGATATACTGCATTCGACATACTCTACTTTCGACAGCTTTCAAAAGGTCGTTTTTTACCTGGTGCTTTACTCACAAGAAAATGATTTGCAAATGTTTGTCACGAGTCAGTGCAAAACTTTTTGCCGTAACTACCTATGCACCGAAAGTTGCATTCTATTCAGTTGTTAAAAATTGAAATTTTCCATTTTTCCGACAGTAAACATGGCTGCAAATTAGCAAAAATCGACAGAGTAGGTAATTTTTTTTAAAAGATTTCACTGAATTCTCCCTCCCCCACCCCAACCCCACACCCAAAAAAGAATCCAAATGTCTTCTACTGCAGTTGTGAACGAAAGATGCATATAATGAAAGACGGATACAAGAAGATTTCGACCATTCCTCGACTTTACGCGTACCTGTTCGTACGTTACTGGTGCCCAGTTCTTCTCCTTTAGCTTCTCAATAGTGTTTTTGTCGTCACGGAGATCCATTTTGGTTCCCACTAGTATGATGGGTACATTTGGACAATGCTGTCTAACTTCCGGGAACCACTGTCAGCAAATTAAAATATGAAGTTTTTAATACAATATCCCAGTAAGCATTCTCTATAAATCTATAGCGGGCCGTTATCGGCCCGTCAGGGTAGCTGACGGGCCGATAACGGTCCGCTATAGATTTATAAAGAATGCTAGCTGGGATGGCATGGGTACAATGCAAAACTTCTTAGTAGTTTAATCCATGCATGCAAGTTGATGCGTCTACTTTAAGACAGATCCATTTCCAATAGAAGAGGTATATGGTTGTTTTATTATTACTATGTTTTAAAGAAATTCCTTATTTTAATGCAAACAGTGTAGACGCTGATCATACGCCGTGTTTTGTGCTGTCTGATCAGGGTCTATATTGTTTGCGAGTATCCCTGTTGGCGGACGCTAGACATAAATGTGTTTTAAACATACACAATACCAAATATATAGGACTCGTCATGCAAAAAGATGTCTAAGGGGCATATAGAGACTGCGGAGGCTCAAATAACATGGGCGGATCCAGATGATTTCTGACGGGGTGTGGATGTAGATTTGATCAAATCACCGTACTTACACTACGTATTCGGACAAACAGGCCAGAGCAAACAGTTAAGAACGAGATCAGACACCGCAAAACGCAGCGTCTGATCTGGGCCTACTCTGTTTGCCACTCACCAAACAATTTCACGCAGGGAGTGGGGTCGATTGAACCTTACGAACCCAACTCTGATTCCGCTCCAGGATAAGCTGCGAATTCGTATAGTCTAGTATTGGCCTTCACTTACTCAGAATCATTTGACACAGTAGAATGTATCAGTAGAGGGCAATAGCTCAGATCAGATAACTGGAACTTAACAACAACATAAACAACAGAGCGCTTTCGGACGCTATTGGTTTTCTTCAGAGGTAAATATATTTACATATTGGGGATAAACTGAAGAAGAAAAATGTTAACAACAAAGGGATTGCGAAAACGAGGCACTTCTACAAACGTACCCACTTATCTCTCTTTAACAACGAAATAGAATTTCTAAATAACAGCAGAATTTCTGAGTACCGATAAGTAGTGTACTCTGCCTTAAGAATGGTTATGATAATACGTGAATAAATCAGTTGTACCGCATTAATGTTGCTATGTGAATCATCTCCCATAACCCAGGAAATAAACAATTTCACAAAGGGAGAAAACTATAATATGCCTCCTTTCGGAAAATGTGCCAATTTTTACTTTGCCTTTACTTTAATCCTGAGTTAATTGCTTAATCACTCTCACAGCAAATTCAACAGACGACAAATACAGTACAAAATTGCTATTAAGATCACCTACCTGCCCCAAGGACTGCCAAAACCTGCCCTGCCTAAAGGACTGTCAAAACCTGTCCTGCCTAAAGGACTGTCAAAACCTGACCTGCCTAAAGGACTGTCAAACCCTGTCCTGCCTAAAGGACTGTCAAAACCTGTCCTGCCTAAAGGACTGTCAAAACCTGCCCTGCCTAAAGGACTGTTAAAACCTGTCTTGCCTAATGGACTGTCAAAACCTGCCATGTCTAAAGGACTGTCAAAACCTGTCCTGCATAAAGGACTGACTGTTAAAACCTGTCCTGCCTAAAGGACTGTCAAAACCTGTCCTGCTTAAAGGGCTGTCAAAACCTGCCCTACCTAAAGAACTGTCAAAGCCTGCCCTGCCTAAAGGACTGTCAAAACCTGTCCTGCCTAAAGGATTGTTAAACCTGCCCTGCCTAAAGGACTATCAAAACCTGTCCAGCATAAAGGACTGTCAAAACCTGCCCTGCCTAAAGGACTATCAAAACATGCCCTGCATAAAGGACTTTCAAAACCTGCCCTGCCTAAAGGACTGTCAAAACCTGCCCTGCCTAAAGGACTGTCAAAACCTGCCCTGCCTAAAGGACTGTCAAAACCTGTCCTGCCTAAAGGACTGTCAAAACCTGCCCTACCTAAAGGACTGTCAAAACCTGTCCTGCCTAAATGACTGTCAAAACCTGTCCTGCCTAAAGGACTGTCAAAATCTGCACTGCCTAAAGGACTGTCAAAACCTGCCCTGCCTAAAGGACTGTCAAAACCGCCCTGCCTAAAGGACTGTCAAAACCTGTCCTGCATAAAGGAATGTCAAACCTCTCCTGCCTAAAGGACATTTAAAACCTGCCCTGCCTAAAGGACTGTCAAAACCTGTCCTGCCTAAAGGACAGCCAAAACCTGTCCTGCCTAAAGGACTGTCAAAACCTGTCCTGCCTAAAGAACTGTCAAAACCTGTCCTGTCTAAAGAACTGTCAAAACCTGTCCTTAATAGCGGAGTGGTCTTAATTTTGAGAGGTCTTAATTGCGGTATTTTACTGCAAATGATATTTTTTCATATATGTTCCCCAATAGCAGGATTTTAAATTTCATGCAAATCGTCTCCTTTGAATAAATAAAAATCTAAAAGGTTGCCTTTGGAACCAAAGAACATATAAAAGAACGAAAATCGGAGACTAGGCTTTATTAGGTCTCGTCATTTGCAGCTATGTAGTTTGCGAGGCTGAATACACCAACTAGCACCGGCTGAAGCGGTATCCGATTTTCAAAGCTCAATGACCCCAAAGTAAAAAAGAAAAAACCCTATTTTCTAGGAGATATAAAAAGAATAATTCAATTGTCGTCTGCTGAAATTATTAACCAACAAGGTAAGCGTTAAGGATTTAATCCACTGATGTCTCTAATTGTATGTCTGTTCTCCTCCCCACCCATAATCTCCTTTTCTACTAGGTAAACGTACCTTAGTTTTGACTTTCTCAAAACTTGTGGGATTGACAACTGAGAAACAGATGATGAAAACATCCTGTAAGAGAATTATATGAGCCGTAACTTTAGAAAATGTACCGTCTGACATGTGCGCCAAAGACTCAAATCGGCATTCGCGCAGTCTGATCAGAGTCTTCGTTGTCCGCACAAGAAACCTTGCGTCCTTGGCTATCCGAAATGCGCATAATATTCTGATCAGATTGCACGAAAGCTGGGCGCACATGTATAAAGGCGCGTTTTCTGATGTCACAGCCCATACACAGATTACCATATTTACTCAACATAATGGGTCACCGTAACATATTACCATACTGCTTCTAAAATTTGAACAACTTTTGGTTTCGTACTGATGTGTCTAAAATGACTGGATTAAAGGTAAACCGTGCAGGACCTGGTCAGACGTCGAAGAACGATATGGGACTGCACCCTTTGCAGAATGCGGCGTCTGATCTGTGTCTACACGGTTCGGTCATGCCTATCTGTAAGTAAAAATATAATTATAGCACATATAAAAAGTCAAATAACTAGTTTCTATAACACATACAAAATAAATCGATATAAAGTATATAAAATAAATCAACTCTCGTTATAGCGACACTCGATACAATAACAAAATTCCGAATAATAATAATTTGACTGGCATTAAACCTTCACCAGTATTTTTGATACTTGTTAGAATAGCCTCACGAAGGCGATTCTGACAAATATTGAAAACATAGGTTCTATGTGAAATTGAAACTAAAACAAGCCCTTTCTTATATATCGTTCTGCTGTGTGTAAGGATTCTTTACAACATCAAATTCATCTGAAACGTGGGTCCGCTGTATTTTCTGCAAGTTTCCTCATTTCCACTTTGTGTGTGACGGACGCACAAGAAATCTGCAATCATAACAAATATAACAATATATGGATATTATAATTAGCGCGCAAGACTTCGGACCACGATCTCCCGAGTTCGGATCCCGCGGTATCGTGTTCAGTTCCAGCTGAAGGCGGAGTTTGCATGGCGCTTCATTGAACAGAGCATTTCATTATCACCCTTCCATCGTCTAAATATAACTTAAATAATATTATAAGGGACCTAAAACACCACAAAATCATCATCATCATGGCCATTATGGGTCTGTATGAATAAGCTGCATTTCTCTAGGCCTTGTTGAAATATCAGAGAACTTGTTAAGAAGTATGTGATGA
The DNA here is from genome assembly GCA_964016985.1 of Anodontia alba. Taxonomy (NCBI): domain Eukaryota; kingdom Metazoa; phylum Mollusca; class Bivalvia; order Lucinida; family Lucinidae; genus Anodontia; species Anodontia alba. The sequence goes on along the minus strand of OZ024822.1, from coordinate 142,003,122 downwards.
TTATTCTGGGATACTCCACAAACAAATCTGAGGCGCTTCTAATGAGTACCCAGGACAGATGTAATTTTTTATATAGAAATAAAAAAATGCCAGAATTATCTCCTAGTAAACTGTAATAAAATGTCCATAAACAGCAGGTTGCCTGATATTTGACCGTAGAACCTACGGATGTTTTATAGTGTACTCATACAAATATGGACTTACTGTTTGAGGATAGGAGAGCGGTCTCAGCCTATCGTAGTCGTCTTGTCCCGCGGTATCCCAGAGCCCCAAATTTCGTTGCACTCCATTCGCAGGGAGAACGCAAGTGTAGTTATCAAACCTGAATCAGACAACTAATGAATAGTTACAGCGTCGTAGGAACATAGTGGTATATAGGATACGCGTTCTCATTCTTTCTTGATTTTTTTTTATATAAAAACATATTTTCTTCAACATTAGAAATACAAGGCATGATCCATAAGTAATATCACTAATTGGCCTCCGTAGAAAGTACTGTAAAACAAATCTTATATCTCTTTGCCTTTCCAGGGGTAGGGGGGATTCAGAGGGGTTCAGGGGTACGACTTGGAGGTTTGGCATGTTAATGTCACAAAAGTTAGATGTGTCGATCTAAAATCCACATTTAGGTAAACATGACTAAAATACCATCTTGATTATATGTGGACTTATACTCCTCTTAGTGTTAAAATTCTAAAACTGTTGTTTGTGCAATGCCGACGACAATAAAAGAAAAGAAAAGAAAAGCAAAAAAACTAGGAATGTTCATTTTTTTTTTTTTTTTTTTTTTTGTAAAACACTATGCTCCAGCTATACGCTTGTCCACACAAAATGTCAAAGTTGGAAATGGGCATAAATCTTTGATCCATTTTTCTTTCAAATATTGATCAGGTGATCTACTCATCACCAGTAAGCTCATCAAGTTTTGAGGCCTTAGCTAAATTTGTTTTCGAGATATCTTGCTCACAAGTTTTCATTATGTCCATAGGTTTACAATGCATGAGTCGGTAAAGGGACTTAATTCAGGAAGTACAAGTCCAACGGAATGAAGAATTCAATGGAAAAGAAAAAAATACGGATCAGCGATTTTTTCCTAATCATTGCATACAATTTCAAAACACCCTAGCAAACATGGTTCCAAAGATATCAGAGGTCGCAAAAGCTCTAACATGCTTAAGTTTGAAAAGGGGCATAATTTGGACAAATATTTATAAAATTTCACCAAAAGTTAAGGTCATTTACACAACAATCCCTGACTGCCTGCAAATTTCATGAACTCTTGGGGCTCTTGAAATATTTTACAAGAGTTTCTTATGCTAAAATGCCTAAGTGTAAAAAGGGGGCATAATTAGATCAAATTTTTATAATATAATGTTTATTATGATATAATATTATATGCTTGCAACATTTCATGAGCCTAACTCAAATGGTTCCTTAGATATTTTGCTTACAAGATTTTCATTTGCTAAAATGCCTAAGTCTGAAAAGGGGCGTAACTCCACTATGAGGAATCTGACAGAAAAGAAAAAAATACGGTCAGCTAATTTTTCATAAGCAATGCATATATGAAATTTCAAAATCCTAGCATGCATGCTTCCAAAGGTATGAGAGGTCTCAAAAGCGTGACGTACGGTCGGACGAAAGGACGAACAGACGGACAAGCCCAAAGCAATATACCCTCCCAACTCAGTCTTCGCGAAATCTTTCCAACAGATGCAGGACAGCTGTCAGACAAACTGAAATTTTTGGCAGGACAAAATAAAATTCTGCAGGACAGGAGGCTTGTCTGTTATCAAATTACTATCTCGTTTTTGCCAGAAATCACAGGACATTTGTCAGACAAACTGAAAGTTTCTGCAGGATAGAATGAAAATTTGCCGGTTTTGTCAGACAGTCCTGCAGTTTTCGCAAAGACTGCCAACTACGGTCCCAACTTCGACTATTTTTTTTCGAAGTTTGGGCATAAAAGCACATCCACAATTATGTTCGCACACCATAAAATACTATGTTTATTACAATAATAAAAACTAAATAATAATAATAATAAAAAATAAAAAAAATAACAAGACAAACTGGTGATGTTCCTAAAAATGTTGTTTAACTTTTACTGCTCTCTGGGCTAATTCAGCAGACAAAGTTTTTTTTTTTCTTAGTTTTCCCAGAAAGTAGGCTTTGACATTTCATACAAATTGTCTCCTTAATTTTTCTCAGAAATAAGTTTTGACACTTCATCTTAATTCTGGAGGTCCTAAGGAGACGTTGCATAAAATGTCAAACCCTATTTTCTGGGGAAACAGAAAAAAATATGTTGTCTGTTGATTTTTTTTACCCAGCATCCTGGGCGTAAAATTGTTGATTCATCTAAATGAGATTAGATTAATCATATTTTATTGCATTTTGAACAAAGGGATTGGACACAAGTTATAACAACATTAGATGGTCCTCTCCCTACAGCACGAAATACATTCATTTAAATGTACAATGGTGCAGACAAACATTTTACATAACAAGTTAGAAAAGGAACATATTTAGTAAAGAGGTTGTGGGCTTTGACAGAGCAAGCTTTTCAATATGCTGATGTTAGCTTTAAGCAAGAACAAAAAACGAAATATTTGAAAATCTAGTACACACGATTGGATAATTAGTCAATCTGTTAGTGTCTTTTATGAATTTTAAAACTGCTAGTATAATTTGTTTATACGTTTCAAAGTCGTATAAGGTACTGCCGTTTGTTAAGAGATGAAGGTTTACAGTAGGAATAGTTTGTATTTGGTGTATTGTTTGCACTAATCTTCGTCTTTGGGTGTTGTAAAGGATGCATTCAAAAAGATAGTGTTCGGTGTTTTCGACTAATACACTACAACTACTATTTGAAGAAGGAACTATGTTAGCGTGGAAAAGATCTACATTTAGACTGTTACACCTATGCCTTAGCCTTGTTAAGATAATATTGTATTTCCTTTCGCCAACTGATAAGTGTTCACCTACTCTGGGTGGCTGATGTCGGATAGATGATTTGAATTGTAATAATGTGGGGATATTACCAGTTTCGGTGTTAAGGTCATTCCATAGTTTCAGGGTGGGAGGAAAATAAGACGTTTCATACGAACATAACCTACAGAAAGGTAAATCGTAATTGGTATTGCTGCTAAGATTATAATTACTTACATCATTTACCAAGCTTGGAAGCAGGTCATTCAAATATCTAGGAGTTTCAATTTTGTTTTTTGTTGTTGTTGTTGTTGTTTTTTTTTTTTTTGTTGTTGTTGTTTTTTGTACATAAGAATTAACTTTTTTTTGTTTTCCTTCTTTCAGCTAGCGTTTCCCAACCGGTTTCTAAATATAGTGATCTAAGTGGAGAGAATACGGGGAGTCCGGTAACTATACGAGCCACATTCAGCTGCACTTGCTCTAACCTGCTAATATCTGACAGATTACAACCATCCCATACTTCAGAAGCATATTCTAATAACGGGCGGATATATGTACAATACAGCTTATTAAGGGTACGTTTAGGTAGTTGAAACATAGTTTTCAAAGGTACGATATTTACTATTACAGAGTCTATATGCTTTGACCGTCTATTGTTTGAGGAAATGGTAAGTCCGAGGTGTTTGTGGTTTTCGACAATCGTCAGAAGATTTTCATTGTACCTTAATCCTATGTCATAATCATTATGAATATTTGAAATTACCATTACTTCTATTTTCAGTGTATTGAATTTAATTAACCATTTCTTTGCCCATTCCTTTAGTTTTACTAGATCAGTATTTATAATATGTTCATAAAATGCCTAATTATTTGAAGAAACACTTAGAGATGTGTCATCTGCAAACAGTCTGGCCATACCATGTAAATAATCAGGTAGGTCATTTATATAGATCAAGAAAAAAAGAGGACCCAGGACTGAGCCTTGAGGAACTCCAGCAAGAATAAACTTTAGTGATGAGAAATTGCCGTTGACAAATATTCTTTGGTTCCACGTATACAGATACTTTTGAATCCAGTGTAAAAGATCTCCTGAGATTCCATATTTTTTAAGTTTATTTATCAGACCTCTATGCCAAACTCTATCGAATGCTTTCGAAATATCACAAAATATATGATAAATTGTTCTATGTTTTTTAGGGCAAGACATGTATGATGTATTAATTCAATAAGGTGATGTACGGTTGAATGACCAGGTAGGAACCCTGACTGATATTTATATAAAAGTGAATTGGCAGTAATGTGGTTATAGATATGTTTAAATTATACACAATTCTTTCAAACGACTTTCCTACACAGCTTATTAATGAAACTGGTCTATAATTACTTACGTCTGATTTTTCTCCCCTTTTGAAAAGTGGCATGAGAGAAGCAGTTTTCTACAAATTTGCATATATACGTTGTTCTAATGATAAATTAAAAAAGTTTTGATAAAGGTTTGGATGTTGATTTGCTAGTATACTTTAACATTCGGTTGCTTATGCTGTCTGGACCGGTTGCTTTGTTTACTTTAAGAGTATTTAGGATGTCTTTGACTTCGGATTCAGAAACTTGAATTTGAGATAACACCGACTCAGTCCTACTGTTAAAATTTGATAATGGTATGTTGGTTTCTTCGATATCAGAAACGGATATAAAGAAGTTGTTCAGGGCATCTGCTTTTTCTTGATTTGAGAAAGCGAATTTATTATCTCCTGTATGTAAAGGTGGAATATTTGTGGATGTATTGCTTTTTCCCATGAATCTCCCCATTATCTGCCAGAATGTCTTACTTGAACTGCCAGTTTCATGATTTGAGATAATGTTGTCAATGTTATTTATATAATTTTCTTAACATATTTTTTTTTTCATATTGTTTACTTTATTTCTCTGTCTCTTATAAGATAACCGATCAGCGATTCTTCCGGATTTTAAGAACGGTTCCCTTAGTCGGTCACGTAAACAAATGTTATACCGTATTTCTGAAGTAAACCAGTTGATTCATCTGTTTCTTTATGGCATAGTTCGATCTTGGTTAACACTGTTTGCTGGTATGCGATTACATAAACAAAACAAAATAAAATGAAAGTCAACAGCAACAGCAGCAACAACAACAACAACACTAAGAACAAGAACAACAATAAAAACAAAAAAAGATAAGTTATACATACACAGTGGGAATATATTCGCTTGGAAAATGTTTCGTCGTGAAGCTTATCAGGAGACAGGTTTTACCCACATCACTGAAAAATACAAAAGAGATATCACGCGAACCTTTAAGGGCGCGAACAGCAAACTATTGATACATTTCATATTCTTACAAGATTTTGTTCATGTTTACTTAGAGATATGGAACAAGGGTATACTAACATTTAATAAATGTTCAATGTAACAGGTAAAAAAGAACAACAACGTAAGTCTTTAATGTATGCTTTTATTAAGCTTTATTAAATTTCTTGGATGAAATGAGAATAAATTAGGCATTACTCTGACAAGTATATAAAACCAAAACATTTCACATGGAAACGCTAAAAACCGCGAACGTGCAAAAGAAAAGACCCGTGTGGGCTGTAATGTATTTTTTTTTAAATCTGAAGATGATTCATATTCTATGAAATGTAGGCTATTATAATATGCTCAATGCATGATTCTTGCAATTAATGCCTGCAGCGTGTCAAACTCAAACTGATAGAAACAACGACCGGTCAATGAAGACAGCTACGCCAATGTGAACACGACTGGGCATATCACTATGTAAAATTATCATGGCAAAAACAAAGAGATGGACCTTGCACCTGAAAAAACACATTTGAGTTTACAGTCGAACTTCAATGGCTCGAACATCTTTGGGACCATGGAAATTCGTTCGAGACATGGGTAGTTCGAGCCACTGAGGGTTAATCGTGGCACCAGTTCAGGAAGCAAATAGCGATAATTTAGGGAAATCTTTTCAATTTTCTGCACAATGATAGTATATTGAGTGTACTCATTAGAATCGCCTCGATGAGGCGATTCTAATGAGTACACACAACATACAATTCCATGATAAACTAAGAAAAAAAAATCCCTAAATATTTGTTTTCTTGAGCTATTGGAAGGATTTTGTAGGGACTGAAAACAGTGTTCGAATCATCCAGGGTAAACGAGCCATCCGTGTTCGAACCATTGAGGTTAAACTGTATTTATAAAATATAGGCGGACCATGCACCTGCATGAAGATGGCATGTACAGACACATGTTCTAAATATGAGTGCTTTTTTGACGACTGAATATCGAGATCTAAGCATTTAAAAACTTTATCGCAGCATAAAAGCACTTTACAGAAGTGTCCCAGATTTTGACCTGTAGCACCATACCGAGGCTTGAACCAGAATCCATTCTTATAGAATCACAGAAAACCCTCCTATGTACTCATGCTCCAAATATGAATGCTTTCTGTTACGTGACTGTTGAGATATGGACATTTAATAAACTTTATCGCAGTGTGACGCGCACGTACACGTACACACTTTAGAACAGACATAACAAAATTGATAAATACAACTAATAAAGCCAGTTTTACTTTATAAAGTTGGGTTTTGATGGAATCTTCATTGCATATGCTTGTTAACCTGATGAAAGGTAATTAGTATGCCTATGTTGAGAAAATTAAATATAATATGAGTAGGATAGACATCTTTATCACATTTGTAACTTTGCACTCCATATATCCCATTTGTAGCTTTGCATGCCATTTTACATATAAATGAGGTAAAATGTGCAATAATCACTCACATCAAAAGAAATGAAAAATACTGGTTATAGATCAACCTAAAAATGTCACCAAGAAGAGACGTACTGAATTCGAAAAAAAAAATCGGCCACTGCGTGATTCGAACTCACGCCCCTCCGCGTGTCAGCCGAAAATGATAACCATAACACCATGAATCCGATGAATGTTTCTCTTACAAAATTAAGGTACTTATCAATATTTACAATACGGGTTTTAAAAATCCTTTGAGAGCTAATCGAACACTCTACCATAATATGTAAAAGACCAAAGCTATATAAAGAGACCGGCGCGATACTGAAGCACACAATAAAATGGTCAACAGCAAGACTGCAAGTATGGCGGTTTGGGGAGTGGATTGGGCAGGCTTAACCTGCTTTTATTAACCCATTTATACCTAGCGTCCCATAAAATGAATATTGGCAAACAATGTTGATAGCGGCGTCTGATCAAGGTCTACACTGTTTGCATTTAGGACAGGAATTGCTATAAACATGGTAACAATACAAACTTCTCCAGAAGCCCACATCCTTTCATTATGCAAGATAGTCATGGACTACTAGTATATTATTTTAAACCATTAACTGTGCTCAAAATGACCTAAATGTGTCGATGGACCGTAAACTACAGTACAAAGAGAAAAAAATCATTGCAGGCCGGCACTTTGGCAGAAGCGTTTTCGAGAACACCTGTAGAATATGTCCGCACTTAATCTTACCCTAATATTGTCTGTAAAGATTCTCGATATTTGAATATGATCTCTCATCTACCCTTACCCCAACCTAACCCTAATCCCTTACCTAACCCTAACCATCAGTAAACTAAAAAATAGCTCTGATTTATCCGTAGCGCTTTATGCAGTCAGTGGATGTGCAGATTATATGTAGGAGTCAGTAAATCGTGCGGACAGATTCTAAAGCCTAGCCCTGACTTGAATTTTCATACTTCTTCAGTCGTTGACTCGGTTGGCCATTGTTACTAATGGGCCTCTAGTTATAGATAGTTTCATAGAATTTGAGAAATATCTTTGCTGTCATTAAAATGAAAGCATTGCATTGTCGAATCAGCTAATACTAGCCCAGGATTTCTCTATTTAATGATCTGCCATAGTCAAATTGTTGAAAAACTTACAGGATAATAGTAAAACGATCCGCTAGCTTTTTAGAAAAGGCTAATACTTGTTTCCTTCCGAGAAAATCGAATACCGCTTAAGCCGGTAGTAGGGGAAGTATACAGACTTGCAAAACCAGTGGGGGTACTCTGAATTTTGTCTGCTACATAGGCTGGGCCCCAGCATCTAGTGTTTACCCCCCGCCAACCACCAAAAAATAAATAAATAATATATATATATATATATATATATATATATATATATATATATATATATATATATATATATATATATATATATATATATATATATATCAGCCATACCTCAAAAAATATCTGCAGATATTAGCATACACAAAAAAAAAAATATTCCCCTTGCTTTTTTTTTTTTTTATAAAAGTGTAGTTTTCATTTATTTTTCCTGACAGTGTATAATGATTGCATCAGTAATATAAACGCTTTAAACAGTTTCCAATAGTAGCTCCATTTTTACTTTAATGGCATTGAACAGCCTAAACAGGGCTGTTAAAACTAAACTAAAACAACCATCAATTCAACAGAAGGTTCTAATCCTGATTATTACAATACGAAAAACGAAAAAAAAACGAGAATTTGATTGATAGCCCCCCCCCCCCCCCCCCTTCCCCCACCCCCCCCCCCCCCACACACACACACACAAACAAAACAAACAAACAAACACAGTTTTGAAAATGACCCCCAAAATACCTGCAAATGGCCAAAAAATAGCCACTTTTTTCCCCAAACCCCAAAAAATAGTAAAATTTAAAATTCTAAAACACCACTAAAAGGCTTAGCCTATGTAGCAGGCAAGTAATTCAGAGTACCACACCCCACCTCCCCCCACCCCCAACACACACACACACACACACACACACACACACACACACACACACACACACACACACACACTTGGACTTGCAAACTACAGTGACTTAATTAAGCGAGTCTCCGATTTTCATTATTTTGTGTGTCCTTTGTTTCCAAAGGCAGCCTTTCAGATTTTTTTTTTTATTTCATACACTTGACTGGCAAAATGGCGGTTAATCAACGAAGTATATCAATGCTCTCAACCCTTTTATGTCGGGTGGACTCTTCTACTACAACTGTTCTTTGGACCAGTCTATTTCCAACAGCAGGGTATCTGGTTAGTTATTATTATTAGTGTGTTTTATAGAAATGCCTGTATGTAAATGCAAACAGTGTAGATCCAGATCAGACGCCACATTCTGTGGCGTCTGATCTGGGTCTGCACTGTTTGCCAATTTCTTGTCGCATATGCGATAGGAATCTTTTCTCGTGTTCCGGTGAAGCTGTTATCTGAAAGATTTCGTTTTCCTTCTTCCTGTTTTAACTTCCTGTTCTGCTTGTTGCCTTATTTAACCTCAAAATACAGACACCATAACACCTTACCATACTTATCCTAACATTGGCACAACTCATTTTTACTCCTAGACCTGCGGAATGACCGGTAAGCGGTACAGACTCTGATCAGACGCCGCAGAACTGGGTCTTCGCTGTTCGCGTTGGTTTGTCTTAGGGTAAATACGACATGTAATGACATTTTCACAACAAAATCACCACCACCACCACTACTACTACAACTATTACTATTACTACTACTACTACTACTATTACTATTATTACTACTTCTATTACTACTACTACTACTACTATTAATAGTATTACTACTTCTCCCACTACTACTACTACCACTACTACTACTATTACTATTACTACTATAACTACTACCACTACAACTACTATTGTTGCTGCTGTCACTACTGCTATATAATAGAGTAATAATAATGATTATAATAATAATCGACATCATCATCATCGTCATCGTCGTCATCGTCGTCATCGTCATCATCATCATCATAAAAATAATAGTGTGTAATAGAAATAATAATCATAGCGAAACAATGAAATATATCAACAGACGATTTGTTAAGGAAAGATATTTGGTGATAATTCTTGAAAGTTTTCTTATTTCTCCTAAAGCGATTCTAATGAGTTTTAAACCTATGTTGTGGGTGTTCATTAGAAGTGCCTGCGCTTCAAATGAGTACCCACAACATAGTTTTTAGGGAGAACAGGAGGCACTTCCCCAGAATTATCACTTAATACTCCTTAACAACTCTTTGGGTAAATAAAACGACTTACTCGTCCCCGACAAATACACATTTTATCGTCTCCATAGCTCGGTTTAACTATAAGTTCCTTGATGTTTACATCAGATTTTGTGTAGATTTATTACAATCTCTTTTATAGTATCCTGATTCACCCCAGTGATAACAATTTACAAGTTTATTTTCTATATTCAGAAATGTACTATGCAGTGTACATCAGTTAATAGTTTTATATCCAATATGTTGAGACATTAACCTATTGTAGTCAGGAGACCCCTAAAAGGGTAATTGGCAAACAGTGCAGACCCAGATCAGACGCCGCAGAACGCGGCGTCTGATCAGGGTCTCCACTGTTTGAAAATAGTTTAGCCATTTTTTTCTCTAGGAATATATAAATCTCATAGCCTGACCTACCTAAAGTTGAAATTGGACTTTTCCAATATATAGTGTGGGTGAGTTCATTCAGTCTACAATGGGTTAAGCAACAAACAAACAAAGTGAACTAATGTTTGAGATTCTTTTAGGAACATCCAGCAAAATTGTGACTTAGTACTCAGATCAGCCTTCAGTTGCACAGTGTAATCAGAGACTTTGCTTAACTATTCATAGAGCGCATAGCAAATGCTTTGACCGGACTGCGCGGAAGCGTAGACAGATCCGAGCCTTCATTAAGCGTGCGTCATTTGACGCATTTACAGTTGACATGTCTCCTTAGTGTTTTACCACAAATAAACAACAACAAACAGAGAGAAAATACAATGCTACTTGCCTACATTCAATCATCTAAAGAATACAAACATATCATACATAATGTTCATCATTTCCATCAAAAGAGGGTCCTGCAAAACGTTTTGTCACTGGGTTCGGATTACTTCAGTGCTACGTTTTATCAAACATATTTTTATTACAAACCTTCAAAGTATTCCCACTTTACTGAAACACATTTTTGTAACCTTTTTACCTAGTCGCGAAAAGCAGATAAATAGTGTTCTTTTGGTATCTGTTGGAGACACTGATAAATAGCGCTGCCAAGCGAACTTCTAGACGTATACTTATTTCCAGAAAGCATTTTCTTAAGCCTTGGAAAGAAAAAGAAGTTACAGGGACTCAGGTCAGGTGAATACGGTGGATGGTTTAAAACTTTCACCTTTTCAGAAGCCAAAAAAGACTTAACAACCTCACACTTATGAGAGGAGGCGTTGTCATGTAAAAGGTGGACTCCTGACCATCCTTTGCTTGGTCGTTTCTTATTGTAACAAGTAAATTGGTCAGTGTATATGACTGCATCTATTTCAATTTGAAATAACTCGGTCAGTTGGAAAGCAATTTGAACGAAATAAATGGGTATCGTTAGCTATTGAACACACCGTTCAAGTGCAGTGAAGCATTTTAAAATATACTTGGGATAAAACCAAGGAAGCCTATTAGTCACAGAACTTTTTGCATGACCCTCGTATTCAGCTTCCATACATAGTTGGTGGGATCCAGGGCTGGCCCTGGTGAGGCAAAGGCGAGTGGTAAAGGAAGGCGTACGGGCGCCCATGAACCTAGGACCAAATCCCTGGTGGTGGTGCATTTCACATATCTGATGCACTCTTGATTCGACTGATAGTCTGCCTTTTGAAACCTGTATAAATAAATAACAACATAGAACATTCTCACATTTCTCTCATTCTCATACATAATATGCCAAGCACGATCTGCAGGCCAGTCTATTACACCATAGGTTTACCTTTTACCACTCTGGGCTAATCCAGCAGACGACAAATTGATATTTTGCTTATTTTTGGTTTAAAAACCAGGATTTGATATTTCATGCAAATTTCATGCCAAACCTGTTTTCTGAGAAAAATAACAAACATATTGCAATATATTGTTTGCTAAAATATTACCCAGAGTGCTAAGGGTTCAACTTATCTTTAGAAAGCAAGCTGAATAGTGAGTAAAAATTAATTAAACATATTAAATACCGTAATTTAGACGTTCGGCCATCTAATCTCCTTACCGTACTTATGTTAAAATACGAACCCAATAAATATAAGCCACGTCGCGAGAAAAGGACTCGGACATTCCGTCGAATCAATATTTCAGGGCCCATTACCAAGATAACATGTCCAGTTCATCGGCTGAAATTTCCCCTTGGCCTAGCGTGAGTGAATAGCACAGGTTCAGGCGAGACTGCGCGGATGCGCAGGCTCGCACGAACCTTTGCTGTTCTCTTATGCGATAACGGCTCTTTTCCCAAGACTCGGCTGATATGGGTACCTTAATATGTATTGAAAATGTGTTGGCTGAGACGCAGTCTACAATCATTCGACATGACTCGGAAAAACGTTTTGGCTTGGTGTTTTATTTTAAATGAAAATATTTTGTTCAGATCGATCATATCTTATCAGAAACCATTTGTCTTTGTTACTGTGTTTTGTTCTCAAATATATATCCCAAAATTAAATTTACGGCCAAACACTGGTCTGGCCTATACAATTTTTTATGGTAAAATGATTTTGTTTTATTATTCTCTGTCTAAGAAACTATTTTTAACTTTCTTTGCTAAATTTGAATTATTGGTGTTTCACAACAATATTGTGAAACTTTCAGAAAAAATGAATAAGCGGAATTTGTCGAAAATCTGCCTCCAAGTCATCTACGTTACAGATTTCTGCATAATTTGCATTTATTTTTACTACGGGAAAAAGTGAAAATATTTGATTTTTTAAAGCAATAACTAGAATAAAAGGATTTAAGCATAGATAGATACGACAAGTGGTTTTGCATTGAATCATGACAATGTTTGCAAATTTACTTCTGTGTAAATCGCTAAGCAAAAATGACTTTCTGAAGAATGTCGAAAGCACAGCAGACCCTGATCAAACAGTATGACTGCCCCTATATTGAGACAAGGCATGGTAAATAGAAACGTTTATCTGGGTCTTTGTTCAGAATTTTAAGAAAATATTTCTGTATTATGAAACTATATCATCAACACAGACCGACTTGGACGCAATCCATTCAAAAGTACGAGGGGAGGCACTATTAGGACCATAGCTCCATAGAACCATAGCACCATAGAAATAAGAAAAATATCTTGAATGTGTTGAAAACGCATCTTGTCTGGAGCTATGTAGGAAACCTCTTATACGTGAAAAAGTGAAAATATTTGAAAGCACAGCAGTCCATGATCAAACTGTTTGACCCCCGGATCTAAACTGTTTGATCAAGAATGACTGCCCCTATATTGAGACAAGGCATGGTAAATAGAAACGTTTATCTGGGTCTTTGTTATGAATTTTAAGAAAATATTTCTGTATTATGAAACTCTATATCATCAACACAGACCGACTTGGACGCAATCCATTCAAAAGTAGGAGGGTGGCGCTATTATATAGGACCATAGCTCCAGATACGAGGCGTACAACAACAACAACAACTTATTTCTCACAAAAAATATATGTTGTAGGTACTCATTAGAAGCGCCTCGCCGAGGCACTCGTAATGATCACCCACAATCTATGCTTTTATGGAGAAATAAGAAACATATCTTGAATGTGGTCGAAAATGATATCTTGCCTGGAGCTATGTCGGGCGTAGACTCTTATTCATTTTAGCTTGGTTTTTCGACACTACACTGATCAATCGCTCGTGTAGCCTCATCAAACACTGTTTCCAGTCCCTCTTGGTTACGGGCAGAGCACTCCAAGTATTTGAAGGCATTCATATCATTCGCCAAAGCTAGCCCGTGTAATAGAATGGGAAAAGACTTTTAGTTTTTAATGACAATTAATGACAGATTCTATCTATCATTTTTGGCTAGCACGGGCGTTTTCAAGCTGCATCCGGCTTACACTACCATATTGAATACTGAAATTTGTGTCCGCACATAAGTGTGGTCCGGCCTATTTTCAGTTTTGGATCCTTGGGGCACACCCGATAGCAGTTGTGAGAATTCTGACAAACCGCTATCACTTTTAATGGTTTGGGACCGACCGACTAGAGAGATAAGATTTAAACCAGTTTAAAGACGTGTTGCTTAGCTTATAATATGCAATTGTTTAATAAGTTAAAGGTCGACCATGTGAAAGGCCTTTCGGAAGTCTATAAACAATGTGCCAACCATGTCACCTTTATCAATGCTGGACATCCACTGGTTAATCAATTTTACAAGGGCTGTGTTGCAGCTATGTTCGTGCCGGAAACCTGACTGGCATTCATGTATTAGCTTATACCTGTTTAAGAACGCCATGAGATGACTATTAACATGCTTCTCGAAGATTTTTAGATAGTAGGTAATATTGAGATCGGATGGTAGTTTGAAGGGTCATCTTTAGCACCATTTTTAAAAATCGGAAAGACCTTAGCTATTTTTAACTGATTTGGAAAGTGACCAGTTGTAATGCTTTTATTTAAAAGATCTGCAATAATGGGCGATATAATATCACAGGTCAGTTTTAGTATTCTTGGCCCTATGCAATCGAGGCCAGTGGCCTTTCCAGGGTCTAGCTTGCGAATAAACTGCGAGACCTCAGACGAAGTTATAAGTGGAATGTGGAATAATATACCTCAGGCACTTTACATTTAATGTAATTTACCAGTTTTGAGAAATCATCCGGTTGTAAAACATTATTAATCGCTTTCAGACGTTGTGAGACGGTTGTAAAAAAAAAAAAAAAAAAAAAAAAAAAAAAAACTCGTTTAATTTACTGGCGATTTCATGAGAGTCTGTTATTATCGTGTAATTAGTATAAAGTTGATTCGGCAGTGATTTGGAAGAATGTTTTAAAATGTTTTGAGCGACCCTAATTTGCTGCCATATTAATTTGGTATCTTTGTGGTTCGTTACTGATGTCGAAAAATGTTGACGTTTTGCTTTTCTGTATGCGATTTAGAGAGGTTTCTGTACTTTTTGTATTCAGTCCATAGTTTTCGTTTTTTATAAAAGTCCCTATTTTTACGAGCCGCGTTTATCTCAGGGTTAAACCATAAGGGCATGTGTTTTGTTTTCACTCGTTTGGATTTGACCGGTGCATGTTGGTTGAGCTGTTTCGTGAAAATATTATACCATACCGAGAAATTATCCTCTATATCAGACTCACTGATGGAGTATTTACTGAATTCTTCTGACAAGTCTTTTAAGAAAAGCTCCTCGTCGAATGTTTTTAAGCATCGATAAGTTGTAGTTGTATGGCATGGGTTTGTGAATTTATTATTTATTTTCCTCGTGAAATATATCGGAAAATGGTCTCTGATAGAATAATTGGGCACGAAGCAGCCGGTGATATGTTCAGGGTTAGTACAGTATAGATAGTCAATAAGTGAGCTGGAATGTTGGGTTACACGAGCTGAGCTTGAAATCATTTGTTTCAGATCAAATAACTGTACCAACTGTGTCCAATTTTTTGTTTAAACAGTTTGAATAATCAATATTAAGTCTCCCATTATACTTATTTCCAGACAAGTAGTTTGGGCAAGGGATAATTCCGCTTCAAAGAGGTCTATCCAATTTGCTGGTGCACTAGGGGTCGGTATAGTGAGCATAAGAGGAATGGCCTGAAGTTAGGGACAGTGATCTCACACCAAAGTGTTTCAATGTTGGAAATTTCTAATTCCTGCTTACGTCGACAGTTCAGCGAGCTCCTAAAATACAGGATAACTCCGCCACCATCTTTATCTACGGTGCAACGCCTGTCTTTTCTTAAAAAAATACCCTGCTATAGATATTAAATTGTCTGCTATGTTCGGATCTAAGAATGTCTCACACAAACCAACAATATCAGGATTATTTTCCGAAGCCAATACTATCCGTAATTCATCCAATTTAGAAAACAGATGCCTAACATTTAGATTTGCTACATGCAAACGTTTTGATCGAAAAGTAAGCTCACAGAGATCTTCATTTTCAGCAGGGCCCGGGTTATCCAAAGAGTGACATTCGACGAGGTATGCTTAAATCGAATTGAGTTGTTAAACAACCAATAACAGAGGGTCCGGGGACCGGTTAGGTAATAAAAAAGGTAAGAGAAAAGTTCGGGGAGTGTTACAATCACAAACCGCAGCCAATAATAAGTCTGAGAGTATGATATTTGGTTCAGATAACCCTGAGGGGTTCTAAGGCGGTGGTCCCGGTGTAAGTCTTACTCCTTGTTGCTTTGTGGTTTATTCTACGAGGCGATTTGTTGTATGTCTTTCCGTGTGTCATTTTGTTCTTGTGTTTTTCAGTCCTTTTAGTAGTGCGATTACCTCGCTTGGGGAAGAGAGAGCTAATCTTAGTGCTTTTAGTACGTTTGTTCGGTTTGTGCTTGTTTAGATTTGTCGGTTTCCTCTTCCTCTTGGGGTCTGGGAAGGGCTGCGGTTTATGATTGTGGCACTCCCTGGACTTTTCTCTTACCTTTTTTTTTTAGATGTATGGTTCAGATTTGCTATCAATCACTTTATCAGATTTAGAGTTTTCAGTGGGTATAAGGCATTTGATATTGAAAACTTCTTTTGTTTTATACACCTCTTGTTTTCCTACCAAGACATACGACCAACCGGTCTCTCATTCCTTCTGTTCTACCAGCAATCGTCTGTGGTATGGTTACCACTTCAATAGCAGATATGACAATATTTTGATAGCCTGTGGTTGTAGCTGTAAAAGTGCTTTAAACCCCCCGGTGGTTTGCTCTACTGACCGTTCTAAGGCGGTGGTCCCGGTGTTAGTCTTACTCTTTGTTGCTTTGTGGTTTATTCTACGAGGCGATTTGTTGTATGTCGTTCCGTGTGTCATTTTGTTCTTATGTTTTTCAGTCCTTTTAGTATTGCGATTACCTCGCTTGGGGAAGAGAGAGCTAATCTTAGTGCTTTTCGTACGTTTGTTAGGTTTGTGCTTGTTTGGATTTGTCGGTTTCCTCTTCCTCTTGGGGTCTGGGAATGGCTGCGGTTTGTGTTTTTTTACAGAATAGTAAACAATGAGGTTAATTGAGCCATCACGTAACAAAACTAACAATGAGGTCTGTGAAACCCATCGAAGACTCAGATCATCCTGGATATCTGCCGTCTATTCAGAGTCTTCCATAGGCGCTTAGTTGGTAGTAAGGATCATGGCTTTCTTCAAGCAGACATTGAAGACTCAAATCAGGTTTGGCGGATGCCCAGACTGATCTAAGACTTTGCTGGGCGCACAGACCACATTATTTGTTTTGTCACGTGATGGCTCAAATGTTTTGTCCCATGTATAAATGAGAGAAGTAAACATGCATATGGCATTCAACCTTCGACCTCGGAAGTGTCAATATCGACTGAATAACCAACCAACCAACAACTGTCTGATTTGCTGCCGGCAGTACTTCTCAACGCCTTGAGATGGTACAGTTTCGACGCGTTCCCATTATGGAGAATGGCGAACGGGAAAGGTCACATGAAGATAGAAGTGACTTTCCGGAAATCAACTAACCAACGTTTCGACAAGAAGGGGGCCGAAAGTAGGAGGCGGCCTACACCCTTTGCTGGCGATTGGCCTCGCCAGCCCACAGCTGCGGGAAGACTGCCTGATCAACGACTGACGACAGTTTGCCGACCAACGCTCTGTGTGGTGAAGGAAACGCCACCACCACCAATACATACTCTACCAGACACTACAAGACCCACCATCACATATGCCCACACACAGAAGACTGCCATCATAGAGACAGCACTAGTCATCAAGAAGCCTACTACACTGCCTTCTTCTCCGAACAGCCCGCCGAAGAAAAGGACAAGACACAACTCTACGCCTGAGCCGACCAGAGAGCCTAGCGACCTACTGATATTCTACGACGCAGTCAGCAAGCTGTTCCCTCTGCACAAAAAATATGATCTTCAAGAAGTCTCCGATCTACTAAAGAACTTCAAAGCCGTAGCTGTGAAAGCCCAACGTTTACCACGTCCAGATGAACCACTCAACGTGTACCTGCCAGCGTTCTTCATGTACCACCGAGAGAAGGAAAATTAGTTCATCATCAAGGGGCCTACATCCAAGCGCTACGTTGAGCAAATCTAAAAATGGTCACAACTGAGCAATATTACGGTTACGCGCGTGCCTGCTGATATTTTACTTGGATAATTAATTCATTTGTGTTTATATTTAATTGTAAATTTTATCTAGTGTTTTAAAACAAAGCTTTAAGAAGCAATCTGACTACTTTTCCTAAGACAAATACAACTATTTCAATGATACTTTTCCGATATCAACAGGCACGCGCGTAACCGTAATATTGGTCAATTGTGACCATTTTTTACACCTTTTTACCTAAGGCTTTGGTGAAATCTGCCACAATCTACCGTCCAGTTTACTTACAGTGTGTCTGTAGATATGTCGCAATTCACCGTTTAATTTACCTGGACCTTAGGCTTTGGTGAAATCTGCCAGAATCTACCGTCCAATTTACTTAGCGTGTGTCTGTAGATATGCCGCAATTCACCGTTCAATTTACCCACACCTAAGGCTTTGGTGAAATCTGCCACAATCTACCGTCCAATTCACTTAGAGTGTCTGTAGATATGTGGCAATTCACCGTTCAATTTATCCGGACCTAAAACTTGGTGAAATCTGCCACAATCTACCGTCCAATATACTTAGCGTGTGTCTGTAGATATGCTGCAATTCAGCGTTCAATTTACCTTGACCTTAGGCTTTGGTGAAATCTGCCACAATCTACCGTCCAATTTACTGAGCGTGTGTCTGTAGATATGCCGCAATTCACCGTTCAATTTACTTGGAACTAAGTTTTGGTGAAATCTGATGCAATTTACCGTCCAGTTTACTTTGAGTTTGTCTGAAGATATGCCGCAATTCACCGTTCAATTTACCCAGACCTAAGGCTTTGGTGAAATCTGCAGCAATCTACCGTCCAATTTACTTAGAATGTGTCTGTAGATATTCCGCAATTCACCGTTCAATTTACCCGGACTAAAGGCTTTGGTGAAATCTGTCACAATCCACTGTCCAACTAATTTACAGTGTGACTGTAGATATGCCACAATTCTCCGTTCAATTTTCCCCGACCTAAGGCTTTGGTGAAATCTGCCGCAATCTACCGTCCAATTTATTAAAAAAAAAAAGGTAAGAGAAAAGTCCAGGGAGTGCCACAATCACAAACCGCAGCCCTTCCAAGACACCAAGAGGAAGAGGAAACCGACAAATCCAAACAAGCACAAATCGAACAAACGTACGAAAAGCACTAAGATAAGCTCGCTCTTCCCCACGCGAGGTAATCGCAATGCTAAAAGGACCGAAAAATACAAGAACAAAATGACACAAGGTAAGACATAAAACATATCGCCTCGTAGAATAAACCGCAAAGCAACAAATACTAAGACTAACACCGGGGCCACCGACTTAGAACGGTCAGTAGAGTAAACTACCGGGGGTTGGGGGGTGGTTAAAGCACTTTTACAGCTAGCCAACTTCCCCCTGGGTCCCGATGCTATTCTTAATACAGAAATACATAAAATAAATCGGTTCACATAAAGGCTCCCAACTCAGTCAATGCATCAACGCGAAAACATAAAAATCAAGTTAATCACTATAATAAATAAAGACGAGTACTCATCGCTAATTCTACCGTATGCCAGAGTAAATGAACACCAATAGTTGAACCACGGCGGGCCAAGCCAAAGACATATCGTCAAGCCCCAACCCACTGGTTAAAGTTTTACGAAGAGGCCGTCATTGAGTCTGAGGCCCGAACCGCCGTCGTGCAATTAAAGAGTGAAACATAGCAATCAACAATGATTGGGTTGACAACTAGGTATGCAGGCTGCCGCATAATATCCAGGCTATAGCCAATTCTTTTATAACGGTTAATAAGTTTTCTGAATTGTTCCGAAAAGTTCCTACAATTTTTCTAAATCTGTACACTAAGTCACCGTAAAATTCTGATTCCGATATACCTTGTTGCAGAAGTTTTTTCAGACTGACGCTATATTTTTCTACCAAGGCAGTGTGTCTGCGATAAAATTTCGTAAACGCCTTACGAAGTTTAAAATAACGATAGCCCTGCCTAAGAAGTTTGGCAGTAAGGGCTTTATTATAGTTTAAGTCACTAAGATTTAAAGAAGCTCTGGCGAATCTAATAAGTTGAGATATGTATACCCCATATGAGGTACGCCGGGGGACATTGCCATCCAGAAAAGGGAAATTGACTATATCAAAATCAAAATCGTCCCGTTTATCATAAATTTTGGTGGAAACTGTACCATTAGATATACATAGATTCAAATCCAAAAAAGTGCCTCAGTATCGGAAGAATTTGCCCTATTTAATTGGAAGACAGTGTCTGTAGATATGCCGCAATTCACCGTTCAATTTACCAGGACCTGAGCCCGTGTTGAAGTCTGTCGCAATCTACCATCCAATTTACATAGAGCGATATACTGCACTTCACCACCGAACTTATTCCAACATGAGCCTTTGGCTTACCCAGACATGCGACTTTCGATTTTATTACGTGATCTCTTACATGAAGGATTAGCCGAGAAATGCAATTTATTCATACAGACCCATTATGGTCATGATGGCAATGATTTCGCGGTGTTTTAGGTTCCTTTTGACATTATCTAAGTCACATCGAGACGATGGAAGGGTGATAATGTAATGCTCTGTTCATTGAAGCGCCATGCAGTCATGAGCTGAACTCCGCCTCCAGCGGGAACCGAACACGGTACCGCGGGATCCGAACTCGGAACATCTTGATCCGAAGTTGGGCGCGCTAAATATAATGTCCATGTATCGTTGGTTTAAACATATTTTGTTTCCAAAATACGATGATCATACATACATAGATAGCATATACACAAACGATAGGATTAGAACGGAAGCATAAGCTTATTAGTTCTTCTCCTAATACACATTTATTATTTTGTATTACGTCATGGCAGATTATCATTATTACAAAGGTCCTTATTATTTCAAGGACTATGACAATATGTGATCGGAAACACAACCATTCATTGTAGTAGAATGAAAATAAGTCAAAAGCGCAGTAACGAAGAATAACATTATACCACAATCATGGTTTAAGCGAAAATAAAAAAAAACAAAGAAATGAAAAAAAGTACAATAGTAAAAGAAATCTGGAATGTGAGCGAGCGGCAGGGACGGAAAGCTATCATATGACAATTCTTAATCATTTCGTAGGTAGACATATACAGACCTCATGAAACACCAGCACCGTTTAATTTTGATTAGATGATAGTAGTGGCCTTACCAGGCAAATGTTCAAAATCTTTTGCTATCCTGTATGTACGTGTAAACAGCTTCAAAGATGATTTGATTTGTTTCACAAGGAAGTGACTCATCACCATGTAGAAATACATGTAGAGACGCAGTGCAATATTGAGCAACTATCCGAAAAAGTTCGATTCGGTGATTACGATAACAGTTACAAGATAAGAAAAAATGTTCCGCGTTTTCAACATTACCACTTCTGCAAGAACACAGCGGGGTGTCTGAAATAGATTTTACTAACAAGTCATAATTTAAAGAGCTGCATTCTGTACGAAGCCTAGTAT
Source organism: Anodontia alba (assembly GCA_964016985.1). Classification (NCBI taxonomy): domain Eukaryota; kingdom Metazoa; phylum Mollusca; class Bivalvia; order Lucinida; family Lucinidae; genus Anodontia; species Anodontia alba. The sequence goes on along the minus strand of OZ024822.1, from coordinate 141,981,603 downwards.
ACAAAATTTGTAACTTTCTGCTTCCAGTATAAAAATATTTTGGAACTGGAGTTTTATCCCGCCTTATATGCCGTTTAAAAGAATCAACTGAATCTACATACTTATCATTGTCTGGTATATTGTTCCATTCTCGTATAACAGACGGTAGAAATGAATTGTACAAAGCAGTTCTCGCGTTAATAGTTTGAACATCATTTTCGTTTCTGAAATTGTAATGTGATACTTCGTTGACTGAAGAAGGAACAAGTGATGAAAGGTAATCAGGAGTTAAGTTATTGTACATCTTGTAAAATAGTATCAGTTTATGATTTATTCTTCTTTTTTTTCGAGTTTCCCAACCAAATCTCATTGTAAAATTTTTCGAGCTCCTGTTTTTCATAATCTCTGCAGTTATCCCAAATAACGTCCGCATAGTCTAAAATAGGTCGAATAAATGTTGAATAAATTATTAAAGATTTCCTGTCTATTTCATATTTTAATCTACGCATAATATTAATTCTTGTCCAAGCGTTTTCTTTAATGTAGTGAATATGTTTATGCCAAGAGCCATCATTTGATAAATATATTCCTAAATGCTTATGCAGTTCTACCTCATTGATTTGCTGTTCTAACACGATTAAGGAGGGATGTACAGGTTTGTTGATTTTCCTTGATATCAGAAGTGATTCAGTTTTTAAGGGATTGAATTTTACCAACCAAGCTTCAGCCCATTTAGCTATTTTTTTCAATATCTGCTTTAAGAATTTCTGCAGCAACGTCTGGATTATCGACAATTATGAAAAGACTGGTATCATCAGCAAAGATACGAATGCTAGATTCTATTTCTGTTACTATATCATTAATGAAAATTAAGAAAAGAAGTGGTCCGAGGATTGATCCTTGAGGAATGCCTGCCTTGATATAATTCCATTGGGATTCTACTCCCTGCAAGACAACACGTTGTTTCCTACCAAAGAGATAACTAGAAAACCATTTTAATAGTCCACCAGAGATTCCAATGGACCTAAGTTTATGAAGAAGGCCGGCATGCCAGACACAGTCAAAGGCTTTGCTTATGTCACAGAAAACAGCCCTAACTTCTTTGCCAGCAGCTAGTGCTTGGCAAAATGTATTATACAAGAAAGTGAGTTGGTTAGTAGTAGAGTCTCCAGGTATGAAACCAGATTGAAAAGATGCAAAAATATTATTATCACGGAGATGATTAAATAGATGTTTAAATACGCTCTTTTACGCATACGTATTTGTTTCTTAATTATATGGTGGCTCAATCAGTCGTATAGTGACTTGCCTGTTAGGAATACAGGAATCGGTAATTTCAATCAAATGCTCATAGAAGTCTTTCGAAGACTTTGTCTAGATTACTCAATAAAGAAATAGGTCGATAATTACAAACGTCAGAAGGATCACCTCCGCCCTTAGGTACAGGACAAACATGAGCTATTTTAAAGCACACTGGAACATCTCCTTGATGTATGGACTGATTAAATAAGGAAGCAAGTGGTGTAGACAATTCATTAGCTAATTCACGAAGAAAGCAGTTACTAATTCCGGCAGGACCGAAGGCTTTACCAACCGGAAGCGTTCTAAGTATTGCTTTGACCTCTTAGGTAGTCAACACAAGAGAGCTTAATGGTTCATTTACAATATAATTGTCAATAGCAGGAAGTGTGGCATTTTCTTCATCTAAGAAGATTTGACCTCTAAAAACATCATTGAAAATATTTGCTTTTTCAACTTCGTCGGAATATACCGGGCCATTTCCTTCCAGTGGTGGAATAGTAGAAGTAGAATTGGGAGAAATTAATGTTTTTAAAACTGTCCACCATTGTTTAGATGATAGAGTCTCAGATTTTAGCTTATTAGAGAGGGAGTCTATGTGTGATTTTTTTTTTTTTTTTTTTTTTTTGAATTACGAATCTTTGAAGTAGTTTCATTACGAAGACGTGTAAACTTTACCCAGTTAGCTTGTGTATTTGTTCGTTTAGCTTTTTGTACGCTCTTTTACGCATACGTATTTGTTTCTTAATTATAGTGGTTATCCACGGTGGCTCAATCAGTCGTATAGTGACTTGCCTGTTAGGAATACAGGAATCGGTAATTTCAATCAAATGCTCATAGAAGTTCTTAGCATATACATTTATATCCGGATTTTGAAGAGAATTACAATCAGAGGAAGATGCTTTCTGCCTTAAAAGATCATAATCGCCCCGATCATATTGCCATACACGGCGCTTGAAACATTTAATTTTAGGTTTAGAGAAATTGAATACACCAAATACAGGACAATGATAGCGAAGGTCTTGTTGCAAGAAGGGGTCGCCGATAGTGAACGTTTTCCTCAATATATATTACTACTCCGCCATGGCTGTCACCGTCCTTACGTTCGGGTTCTCTACATGTCTGAATGTGCAAATCTTGCGACAGGACAGAAGGAGTTAGCCAAGTTTCGCTGAAAGCTAGAATATCGAACTCAAATAGCTCCGTACCTAAGACATCAATTTTCGGTACTAGACTCTGCACGTTATAATGAACAAAAGAAAGACGATTCGAAACATTTGAAAAATTGAGAACTGAAAAGTTTATCGAGGAAGTGTCAGAGATACTGCTAGCTGATGAGATCGAAAGAGGTCCTGGATTAGGAGATATGTTCTCTGCCTGTAATAACGGAATAGAAAGCCAAGTTATAGTAACCACGGTAAATATATAAAATGTAACTTTGCACATAAACAACTGATTGGCAATAAACACCTGTCCTCTTGTCATGCGTTTACAAGGATGCCTGAATATAATTTTCTGCCAAGCATAAATCACCTTGTATGGACGATATGAATGCAAATGTCAAGTTAAACAAAACACCAAGACAGGATAGGGGGAAACTGGGAGCTTTATTACTAACTAATTAAACGACTCCAATACTAGAAAGACTAGCGCGCCCACAAACAATGAAATACATGCATACATATAATTGAAAAAAGCATATATCAAAGTCAGTAATTTAAAGTCATATTGCGCGTCATTTACCCGCTCATGAACCTGCCACAAAAGCACACACATATACTGCGAAATGTGTAATAACTGCATAAACCTAAACACAGATAAATTGACAGATAAGTATAATAATATGATTGCATAAACATAGACAAATATAAAGTGATATTTAAACCACTAAAGTCATACTCCTTGCATAAGTTTGTAAGAGCAGTGTAAATAATTGTAAGTGGAAAATTAACCGTCGTCACACTCTGACCATGTACACATTGTTATGATCAAAAAAAACAAAAAAAAAAAAAAAAAAAAAATAGGGAGGGTAACAATTTGGGTGGGAATTTAAATACGTAAGGAAAAAGCTGCTGCTTTGGCGCGCACCAAACCGACAAAGACATGTGAGATAAGGCTCTCAGAAACCCCCGCGAAAGGTCAATTATACCAGACTATAAGCGCTGCATAGTGGTTTGTCTAAGCTCAATTAAGGAACTTAATTCCACTTAAACAAAACACCAAGACAGGATAGGGGGAAACTGGGAGCTTTATTACTAACTAATTAAACGACTCCAATACTAGAAAGACTAGCGCGCCCACAAACAATGAAATACATGCATACATATAATTGAAAAAAGCATATATCAAAGTCAGTAATTTATAGTCATATTGCACGTCATTTACCCGCTCATGAACCTGCCACAAAAGCACACACATATACTGCGAAATGTGTAATAACTGCATAAACCTAAACACAGACAAACTGACAGATAAGTATAATAATATGATTGCATACACATAGACAAATATAAAGTGATATTTAAACCACTAAAGTCATACTTCTTGCATAAGTTTGTAAGAGCAGTGTAAATAATTGTAAGTGGAAAATTAACCGTCCAATGACCCAAAGGTAGAAAGTAGTGTAGAGTTTATTATACATTTTCCTGCATACGGCGAACTATTTCCAGGCGTGTTTTTTACATTGTTGTCAATATACACAGAGTAGCAAGATGACTTCCAATCGCCCATTAATTTTATGGACTCACTAGAAACGCCAATCGCATTGCAAAAACTCGCAGATCCACGTCTAAAGGAATGACAGGCAATCTCATTAGGTCCTCCCTCCACTGAGCGCAAGCATTCGCTCATGCGTTTGATAAATTTTTCAGGAGAGAGGACTTTAACTTGATTGCCTGATAGAAAGGTGAAGGCGGGGCCATCTAAACTGGCACCCATTGACCTCTGCAAGTAGTTGCAAACAGCGCTGGCAGGGCATAAAACATTATTTTCCAGACGCGGCAATGGCACGTCAAATGTTCTAGATTTGAACTGAATCACTTTACTCCAACGAAAGTGAAGTAAACATCCCCATGGGAAACAAAAAATATCACGTCTGCGTAAATGTTTAGACTGGTCAAAGTTGGTTGTTGAATTTATCATTACATTACTACGGCGAAGACATCCATAAAACATAGTCAAACAAACAGCCCAGATGGCTGCATCAAAAGATAAAGATATATCCAGATACTGCAGAATCTGCTTCAGCATGTCAGGGGTCACAGGCTTTTTTCGCACAAGTAAATCGCCTAGATGACGTCTTATTCCTCTCATTGCATGAGCGAGCTGAAAGTTATTTTGTAAGGGATTAATGTAAAAGACGAATTACATTCAGATATTGTTTGACCGCGCAAGAAAAGATGCATACCTGCATAAAGTTAAAGAAGAAGCAGGTACAGGCGAATATCCCATACGGCGACAAAAGTCTATATAAGATTGTCTGTGTGTCCTCTTTGTCCTCTTTGAAAAAGCTTGGCTGGTATAGAAAGCGACGTCTCTGTCTAGTTCGCGTTCAAGGGAGTCACGAGTCTCTGAAATTAGATATGACCTGTATTAGACATTATCTGAAGTAACCGGTGTAATCCTCCCGGCTCGTGGAGTCTACTGGCTCCGTCGGCTAAGCGGTTTGACACACCTCTATAATAAACTGCCCGAAGGCGGAAGTTGAATACTGCAGAATACCAGAAAACGCGCCGCAGTGAATCCATGACTTGAGAGTTTTTACAAGATCCTTTGTTTATAATTGAGCACGCTGTTACATTGTCACAGTGAATATAAACTTTTTTATTTCGCCACAAGGGGGCCCAACGAACCACAGCTGGTTCCAAGGCCAAAACTTCCAGATAGTTTATAGGGAGAGATAAGAGTTCTTTAGTCCAAGGGGTATGCACGAAATCTCCATGATAGAAAGCCCCTCCAGCTAATTTACAGGCATTGATCGACACCGGCGTGGCCGGTCTACAGTCCACCATAGGCATAGTGCCATTGAAAGTACCCATAAAACTAAGCCACCAAAGTAGATCCAGCTTCATGTCACGTGTAACAAGAGTCCTATGCCAAGGTTTACGAAGCTTGTTAGATTTGTTAATTAACCTCCGTAGGTGAAATCTGCCCCCGTATATGCATTGTGTAACCCAATTTAGTTTGCCTACTAAACTTTGAATGTCACGTTTTGAAACTTTCCGGGATACCAGAAAACGCTTCATTGAAGTTTCGATCTCAGTCAGTTTGGGCTCAGGTATTGTTAGGATCATATTTACAGAATTTAGAAGTATTCCAAGAAAAACAAGTTCACACGTGGGACCCTCTATTTTGCTGTAATTAATGTGAAATCCAAGTTTTCTCAGGAGACGCAAGAGTTCATTTAAGGTCTCCAAACATTCATCATATGACTGAGCCACGATCAGGAAATCATCAAGGTAACACACAATTGTTTTATATCCCTTCCTCGCCATGATTTCTCGGACGGCCTGAGTAATGTGATTAAAAATCTCTGGGGACTTAGCAGCTCCAAATGGGAGCCGTTCGTCAATCAAGTAAGTAAACGTTTTTTCACCTTTGAATTGCCATTTTAACCCAGTAGCTTTGAAGTTTGAAGGATGTAATTTAACAGACCGATATGCATTAGCGAGGTCAATTTTGGCGAAGTAACAATCCGGAGTCACTAAATCAACCGCATCTTGGAGAGATTGATATTTAAAATGCTTTGTGGAGGCGTAGTCATTTAAGGCATATCCACAGGGTCTAGAAGCATCATGAATTAAACGCATTTTAGGGGAGTTTTTCTTTGGGATAGCGCCAAGAGCCGACACTATATGAGACTTATCACTCACGATCCTATACCGCCCATTTTCAATTTCAGTTAAAATTTGGTCCTCGACCTGCGCGCGCACACTTTGATCAGTAGCTGACCTATAGTTATCCATTTCAACGAATTCTTTTATGTTGTCGGGATCAACGATGTGAAAGCCATTTTTTATTCCTGAGAGTAAGAATTCACGATGCTGGTGGTCCTGTGGAAGCTCCTCCTCCCAAGCTTCGTAATTTAATGCTGTAGAGCGGCCCGTTACATGTTTTTTGGTCCTTTGGGCTCGGACATCTGCTCATTAGGTGTTTTTGCTTTCATATGGCGATATTTACATGAGCTTCCGAAAGGGCATGAACCCCTAGCCTTAAATAGCTTGCAGTCTTCAGATGGTAAGTACGGCTGAGCGGCAGTATTCGCACCCTGACGAGGGCGCTTTGGGACAAGTAACTGTAGTTCCATGTTAGGTGAAAAGGTTCCCCACTGAAATTGGTGCTCAGCTTGCAGTTCACGATACGCATAGTCATAGTTCAAAACACTATTCCATTCATATTTCTCGGCGAATTCAAAGATTTTTGTAGTATACGCCAAATAGAACTCAATGTCATTCCTGCTAAGTTTTTGTGTAGCCAGTAAATGATTTAACAGGCGCATATTTGCCGCACCCCATTCTTCTATAAAAATTCCCAGATATGGATGTTCCTCATCGGCCTTTAACACAAGAGTTTCCGAATTAGCGGACCCCGATTTAAGAACAAATTCTTTACGTCTGCTCTGTCGTCTACGTTTACATTTCTCAGTAAGGAATTGTGTGATATGCACAGCCTTGTTAGTCTGGGATTTTAAAGTAAGGATCGTGCGAGGGTCCATTTGTCCGAATAGCACAGGTTTACATGTAGGATTATCTGATAGGGGCAGCTGATCATTTAAAAGAACATCAAGAGTCTTACCTGCCCCAGCCAGTATCTCTGCGTTAATATTCATGTCCTTTTCACTGTTTCCTAATTTGTCCGAAGTGTTCTGACCTTTATTCCAAATGTGAATTTCATTTTCTATGATTTTCACGGATCCCAGAGGGAGACCTAGCTCTTTCAAGTCCTTCAGCTTTATAAGTTTGAGTGCTGTCTTAGAAGTTAGTTCCTCTTGACGCAGTATTTGAGTTACTTTTCTGCTTAATCCTAGGCCCGTTGCCCATTCGTCAAAATTGAAGCTCTCCGTCTCTGTGCTGTTATGGGGCATTTCTTCAGTGTCACTGTCACCCATTGTTTCACATATAAAAAGGAAACACAACGTGGAAACACAGCACAGTAAATATAAGTACGACCATGTCATTGACACACTAATATATTAAAGAACGTCTCTATAAACACCAAAGAACGTCTCTATAGACACCAATTAATTTAAATACGTAAGGAAAAAGCTGCTGCTTTGGCGCGCACCAAACCGACAAAGACATGCGAGATAAGGCTCTCAGAAACCCCCGCGAAAGGTCAACTATACCAGACTATAAGCGCTGCATGGTGGTTTGTCTAAACTCAATTAAGGAACTTAATTCCACGCTGGTCTAAAGTAAATATACATTACCAATAGAAAATTGGCAAGTAATAGGAATTGAACACGTGTTGAAATAAAAGCACGCACGTAGGCCAGCAATCGAACTTTTACATTGATACATTATGATACTGTTGACTAAAGGATCAAAAAAAGAACAATCGCTAGTCCACATACGAGCATCATATGGTAGGTCAAGTCAGAATCTTTGTAATCAAATCCCATATCACACATCCCCGTACTGTCATCCATCCCATTTCCGGAAAAAGACATACAGAAAAGAAAATAATCAATAAATAAAAAGAAATGAGAGTTCATTTCAAAAGAGCAAGAGAGAAGAAAATATAAGAAAATGGTTCCTTTGGGCATTTTATTTCTTTGAAAAATCAGCGAATAAACGAGGGCTCAGATCATTTTGCGCGAACAGAACAGGGCATCCGTCGCTCGCAAGTAAGGTCTTGAGGTATCACCTGTTATATGTACTCAGTACCAAATAAATACTTCAAGAGAAACACACACACACACACACACACACACACACACACAAAGCACATCTTCCACATATGATAAGAATTGATACATGGGAAACATGTGTCTATGAATAACCATCCAACGGAACCATATCAAAACCCACATCATTACGAAAACACACCTATTCAAATATATAGAAAATTTTATCTCCAAAAACTGAAAATTTTCAGACAAAACAATTCAGATATTTTTCATATTTCTGCTCAAAAAATGGATTGTGGGTACTCGTTAGAACCGCCTCGACAAGGCGGTTCTAACGAGTACCCACAATCCATGTTTTGAGCAGAAATATGAAAAATAATGTATACCCCTGTAAACCCCAGTTTTACTGTATAAAAGTGGGGTTTAAGGGGGTCAAAATTATATAGGTATGTTTTCGTGATGTAACCACCATGAAACTCAACCTTAACTAGTAAGCTTTAGCAATGAGTTATTGGGGACCTCTACAAAGCATCACACTCACTACATCGCCAAGTACAAACAACCTTCATAGGGCATGCTTCATACATGATGGATTTGGATAAGCAACTTATTTGAATAATGAGAGCCCAGGCGGGTCAAAGTCCTGTGAAAAACATGAATAGCAATAACCAGACTTGCCAGTAGTATTGGTGTAGATTAAAATACATTCATATACATATAGGCACATGCACATATACATAAACATGCATAGACACACTTATACACCTACCTGTACATAATACACACATACATATACGTGCCGTGCAAAAATCCGTCAAATTAAGTATGTTAACAATGCTTACAGCAAGCGCCCAGGCTAGATCTCCTGATCCGCCTGGATATTTGCTGTTCACTGGTCAGATTCTGCAAAGAATCATTAGCTGAATACACAAAGTTTATTGACCGTGAGCTTTACTATTTACATAATTCGATCTAAGACCTAATACACAATCCCGTGCTTACAGCGAGAGCACTGAGAAGACCCAAACCGACAGTACAATAGGTACTCAGTGGAAAAATCTGCAGACACAAAGTATAGCGATCGTAGCGATGAAATAAAATTAACGCAAACGGCGAAGGCCCAGGCTTGGTCGAGACCACCCAGGACCCCACTGTTCATTAATCACGTTCCAAGGAGTAGGATTGGGTGTGCGTACCATTCAGTATCTACAAGGTATATAGAAAACAGTATTAAAAGTATAAATTAAAGTGTCTAAATTAAATATAATAATAAATGACATCAGCGAGCGTTTGTAATCATCACACTGTATGCGCCACGGCTAACAAATCACGGATAAACACATGCACAACACAGCTCAGCTTAACCTACGCAGACTGATTACTGGTATTGTGTTTTTGCTCAGACCCTGTGAAAGAGCATCCGCTATGATTATTCATACGTATCTACCCAAGACACCCAGTATACGATAACCTGAGACGACAGCCTCATTGTCAGGGTCTGCGCTATTATCTCATCATCCAGCATTTTATACACACAAACATTGGCAATAAAATGGACCAGTTCAATTCATTGCACAAGATAGCTTAAACGATTTCGTGTCCCAATATTTGAAGCAAATGCGATATCCTGAGAATTTTTAACCCTTCAAGCAACACTTGCAGCAGACGACAATTGATCATTCCTTTATATTTTTTCAAAGAAAAAAAAAACACGTCTCAATATCTCATGTGAATCGTCTGCCAAGCAGACGACCCACACGAAATACCAGGACCCGTTTTGCCCGAAAAAAAAAAAACTGTTTCGATATGGCGTCCGCCACAGTTGTGATTGGCGATCTAAGGGTTTAATTGGAGATCAGAGATAGCTGGTGCATACATACATATGAATACCGTGCAAGAATCCGCCCCATTACATAAGTGTAACATATATTGTTATATTTGTTATGATTGCAGATTTCTTGTGCGTCCGTCACACACAAAGTGGAAATGAGGAAACTTGTGGAAAATACAGCGGACCCACGTTTCAGATGAATTTGATGCTGTAGAGAATCCTTACACGCAGCAGAACGATATATAAGAAAGGGCTTGTTTATTCTTAATTTCTCATAGAGCATATGTTTCAATATTTGTCAGAATCGTCTTCTTGAGGCTATTCTAACAAGTATCTAAAATACTGAGCGAAGGTTTTATGCTAGTCAAATTACTATTATTCGGAATTTTGTTGTTGTATCGAGTGTCGGTATAACGGGAGTTGATTTATTTTATATGTGTTATAGTGATTTATTTTGTATGTGTTATAGAAACTTATTATTTGATTTTTTATATGTGTTTTAATTATATTTGTACTTACAGATAGGCATGACGGAACCGTGTAGACCCAGATTAGACACCGCATTCTGCAAACGGTGTAGACCAATATCGTTCTTCGGCGTCTCACCACGTCCTACACGGATTACCACTAATCCAGCCATTTTAGACACATCATTACGTAACTAAAAGTTGTTCAAATTTTAGAAGTATGGTAAGGAGTTACGGTGTCCCATTATGTTTAGTAAATACGGTAATCTGCACATGGGCCGTGACGTCGAAAACGTGCCTTTAATTAAACATGTGCGCCCAGAGAAGATTCAGATCAACCTGCGCTTTCGCGCAGTCTGATCAGAATATTGTGCGCATTTCGGATAGCCAAGGACGCAAGGTTCTTCGTGCGGACAACGAAGACTCTGATCAGATTGCGCGAATGCGCATGCTGATGTGAGTCTTCGTTGGGCGCATATGTCAGTAGGTACATTTTCTAAAGTTACGGCTCATACAATTAGTAAATGGGGGATTTTATATATTCTCTTACAGGATGTTTTCATCATCTGTTTCTCAGTTGTCAATCCCACAAGTTTTGAGAAAGTCAAAACTAAGGTACATTTACCTAGTAGAAAAGGAGATTATGGGTGGAGAGGAGAACAGACATACAATTAGAGACATCAGTGGATTAAGTCCTTAACGCTTAGCATGCTGGATAATAATTTCAGCAGACGACATTTTGAAATATTCTTATTTCACCCAGAAAATAGGCTTTTTTTTATTTACTTTGGGATCATCGCCGGTGCTTGGAGGCGTATGCAAACTACATAGCTGCATATGAACACAGTCAGCATTCTACGTAAATCTACATCGGGCCGTCATCGGCCCGTCAGTGTAGCTGACGGGCCGTTGACGGCCCGATGTAGATTTACGTAGAATGCTAGTTGGGAAGAGGCCGGCCTCGGTGGCTCAGTTGGATGCGCCCTCCGACTGGAGACCAGGAGGTCGCGGGTTCAACCCCCGCCGATGTCGGCAACATTCTTTCGTGGAGACAGATCATGAAATATTTTCTACGGTCATTCTCTCCCTTCCGCTCATTCAAGAAGAGCAGTTGTCAGTTTCTGGCGAAAGAATGTGCACAATACTGGTTAACCGCTTAACCTGCCCAGTAAACGTGTGGTTAGGTAAACTGACCGCGCTCGACATGACCCCATTGGGTTGACTGGGCCGTAAAACCTCAACACAAACAAAAGCTGGGAAGAGACTAAATAAAACCGACTCTCCGGTTTTTGTTCTTTTCTGTGCTCTTTGTTTCAAAAGTCGATCTTTTAGATTTTTATTTATCCAAAGGAGATAATTTGCAAGACATTTCAAATCTTGCTTTTGGGGAAAATATATGAAAACATATCATCTGCAGTAAAATACCGCAATTAATATACCACTCAAAATTAAGGCCACTCCGCTATTAAGGGCAGGTTTTGACAGTCCTTAGGCAGGTAGGTGATCTTAACAGTATTTGTCGTCTGCTGAATTTGCTGTGAGAGTGGTTAAGCAATTTAGTTAGGGTTAAATTAAAGGTTAAGCAAATGAGTCAAGGTAAAAACTGACACATTTTCTGAACGGAGGCAATAGTTTCCTCCCTTTGCGAAATTGTTTATTTCCTGGGTTAAAGGAGATAAATCACATAGCAACATTCATGCGGTACAACTGATTTATTCAACTCTGCCTTAAAGAATGGTTATGATTATACGACACTGCTTAACGGTATTCAGAAATTCTGCTGTATTTTAGAAATTATATTTCTTTCTTAAAGATACATTAATGGGTACTTTTGTGGGATGTGACAGCCACTTGAGTCAGCAACAGATCCTGTGATTTTCATGTCCTCTTCTTCACTTCGAAAACACATGACATTGCCCGCCATGTGACATCCCAAAAATTCCTCCTGTTCAGGGTCACAAATTGGAATGACCGACCGACTCGTTGTAGCACTCCACTCAGCCAAATAGTTCCCTACAGAATCTTTTACTATCTGGAATTTGTCTCCTCCAGGAACCTCCTGTGGCCTGAAATAAATAGAACAATGCATTCTTTTTTACCTTACAGTATATACAACATCTACTCCGTACACTCTATTTTTAGATAGGACTATTTTCCAGGGTACCAAAACAGTGTGACGTCAATAGTAGCCTGGTTCCATATAGTGTTAAATGATTCTGAGTAAGTGAAGGCCAATACCAGACTATGCGAATTTGCAGCTTATCCTGGAGCGGAATCAGAGTGGGGTTCATAAGGTTCAATCGATCCCCTACCCCACGCCCTTTGACTCAAAATTTCATTTTCATGGGAAATTTTGGATGCCGTGTTTACCTTAAATATTCAGGCTTCTTACTCTTTGCCTTCTAATTCTCTTCAGCAAGCCCATTATTGCTGGGTGAGTGGTAAACAGTGTAGACACAGCTCAGACGCCGCGTTCTGCGGCGTCTGATCTGGTTCTACACTGTTTGCTCTTGCCTGTCTGTTCGAATACGTAGTGTAAGTACGGTAATTTGGTCAAATCTAACCCCCTAGAAATCATCCTAGATCCGCTCGTCATCTGGGTCTTCGCTGTTTCTGTACGCCCCGAAATCTTTTTGCATGGCGAGTCCTATATATTTGGCATTGTGTAGTTTAAAATGAATTTTATGCCTAGCGTCCGCCAAAAGGAATACTACCAAACAGTACAGACCCTGATCAGACGGCACCTTCTACACTGTTTGCATTAAAATACAGGAATTTCTGCAAAACATGGTAATAAGGAAAACCAACCATATACCTCTTGTCTTGGAAATGGACCTGTCTTAATGTTAAGGTAGACGCGTTAACCCGCATATGTTGGTTAAAACTACTTAAAAGTTTTGTATTGTACCCATATTGTATTAAAAACCTTTTTTTTTTTATTGGTGACAGTAGTTCCCGGAAGTTAGAAAGCATTGTTCGGATGTACCCGTCATACTAGTGGGAACCAAGATGGATCTCCGTGACGACAAAAACAATATTGACAAGCTAAAGGAAAACTAGGCACCAGTAACGTACAAAGAGGTTTTGTTTGTGTTGAGGTTTTACGGCCCAGTCAACCCAATGGGGTCATGTCGAGCGCGGTCAGTTTACCTAACCATACGTTTACTGGGCAGGCTTAGTCCTCTAAGCGGTTAACCAGTATTGTGCACATTCTTTCGCCAGAAACTGACAACTGCCCTTCTTGAATCAGCGGAAGGGAGAGAATGACCGTAGAAAATACAAAGAGGTATACGTAAAGTCGAGTTCTGGTCAGTCTCTTCTTGTATCCATCTTTCTTTATATGCATCTTTCGTTCACAACTGCAGCACTGCAGCAGACGACATCTGGATTTTTTTTCTTTCTTTTTTTTTTTTTTTTTTTTTTTTTTTTTTTTTTTGAGGGAGAGGGGTGGGTTGGGAGGGTGGGGGAGGGAAAGGGGTTTCAGTAAAACCTTTTTCAAAACCTGCATCTAAACTACCTACCATGTCGATTTTTGCATAATAGGCAGCCATGTTTACTATCGGAAAAATGGATTTTTTTCTATTTTTAACAACTGAATAGAATGCAACTTTCGGTGCATAGGTAGTTACGACAACAAGTTTTGCACACATTTGCAAATTATTTTTGTATAAGTAAAGCGCCAGGTGAAAAACGACCTTTAGAAAGCTGTCGAAAGCAGAGTATGTCGAATGCAGTATACACCCAGCGAGCACATAACGTTTATACAACGGCGAATTAACGGCGATGCAACGTCATGACGTTTATAAAATGTCGTATTGACGTCACTGCAACGTCATGACGTTTATACAATGACTCATTACGTCGACCATCGTCATGACGTTTATAAAACGTCTCATAACTGTTGATGCAACGAACATCATAACGTTTATACAAAATTTATTACATTTTCAGCATTGATTTACTGAGTTTTATCAGTGAATTATAATCTATAATTCACCGAGTGAATTATTTCATTTCGAACGTTTTGACGTTATAATTGCTAGGCGACGTTGCTGACGTAGTTGGTAAAAACAATAACAATAGTTGATGTTTCGCGGAAAATTTGATAAAATCATGCATTACATGCCTATTCAAATATACTGAAAATTTTACAACCAAAAAATGGAAATTTTCCGATAAAAAAATTCTGATATTTTTCATATTTCTGCTCAAAACATAGATTGTGGGTACTCGTTAGAACCGCCCCAACGAGGCGGTTCTAACGAGTACCCACATTTATGCTTTTGAACAGAAATAAGAAAAATAATGTATTACCCTGTAAACCCCAGTTTTATATATAAAAGTGGGGTTTAAGGGGGTCAAAATTATATACGCATGTTTTCGTGATGGAAATCAGACTGCAATTTTCACGTTCATTTGGCGTTTTTGAGGTAAGACCTGCAACACAAATATAAAGTATGATTTTCTTGATAATCCAGTTCAACTTTCGTGACATTTTTGTGTCTATATTTTAAGCACAGGATAATTTTTGCATTAAAGTGAAAACAAGATGGCGACTGATTTTCAAACCAAACCACGCCTCTTGAAATGCATGCACTGACTGGAACTAGTTTGGTAGGAAATCATAACGACTGAATGTAAAAATTCAAAGGTAAAACATAGACGAAAATGTAATAAACAGTTTATTTGGTTGTTTTGATCGATTACGGAGAAATAATTCACTCGTGTTCTAAGGTTTGCTTGTAAAAAACTCGTTCGCTTCACTCACTCGTTTTTTACTCGCAAGCCTTAGAACACTAGTGAATTATTTGTCCGTAATCGATCAAAACAACCAAAATAAACTCTATATCATTAACGCCGATGCAACGTTATGACGTTTATACAACGTCGCATTAACGTCGATTCACCTATGACGTAAGCGTTCTTTTCTCACATTGTGCCTCATATCAACCATTGTCCTGCTGAATAAATTAAGATGCCACGCCTACTTCTAATTTTTAGCCAATCAGATTACTTTATCCGGATTATTGCCCTAAATCGTCATACTTAATGGCAAACAGTGCAGATCTAGATCAGTTGGCTTCTTTCAGAATTCAGAAGCCAACTGATCTGAGTCTGCACTGTTTGCAAAGGCAGGGTATATCCGGGTTCAGCAGGACAAGGATTAAAAACTAAAAGTCTTTTCTCATTCTGTTGCAGGGGCTAGCTTTAGCGAAAGAGATAAATGCCTTCGAGTATTCAGAGTGTTCTGCCTGTAACCAGCATTGTTTGATGAGGCTATACGAGCGGTTGATCAGTGCAGTGTCGAAAACCCAAACTAAAATGAATAAGTCTACGCACTACATGTCTCCAGACAAGATGCATTTTGAACACATTCAAGATATTTTTATTTCTCCACAAAAACGTAGGTTATGGGTGATCATAACGAGTGCCTCGGTGAGGCGCTTCTAATGGGTACCTACAACATATATTTTCGTGGAAAAATAAGATTTTGTTGTTACTGTTGTTGTTGTTGTTGATGATGTACGCCTCGTATCTGGAGCTATGGTCCTAATAGCGCCACCCTCGTACTTTTGAATGGATTGCGCCCGTGTTGATGATAGAGAGTTTCATAATAACTGAAATATGTTCTTAAAATTATGAACAAAGACCCAGATAAACGTTTCTACTTACCATGCCTTGTCTCACTATAGGGGCAGTCATTCTTGATCAAACAGTTTAGATCTGGGTCAAACTGTTTGATCAGGGTCTACTGTGCTTTCGACATTCTTCAGAAAGTCATTTGCTTAGCGCTTTACACAGAAGAAGTTTTGCAATTTTTTGTCATAATTCAATGCAAAATCACTTGTCGTAAATATCTATGCATAAATCCTTTTATTCTAGTCATTGCTTTAAAAAATCAAATATTTTCACTTTTTCCCATAGTAAAAATAAGTGCAAATTATGCAGAAATTTGTAGCGTAGGTAACTTGTTGGCAGATTTTCGACAAATTCCGCTTGTTCAATTTTTCTGAAATTTTCACAGTATTGTTGTGAAAGATCAATAATTCAAATTCAGAAAAAAAATGTAAAGATATTTTCTAAGACAAAAATTAAAACAAAATCACTATACTATAGAAATTGAATAGGTCAGACCAATTTTTGTCTGCAAAATTTAATTTTAGGGTACATATTTGAGAACAAAACATAGAAGCAGTAAAAGACAAATAGTTTCTGATCAGATATGGTCAATGAGTACAAGATATTTTCATTTAAAGTAAAACGCCAAGCAAAAAAACGTCTTTCCGATTTACGTATGTCGAAAGGACAGTAGACTGTTTGCGTCTCAGCCAGGACATTTTAGATACATATTAAGGTAGCCATATAAGCCGAGTCATGGGAAAAAAAGCCGTTATAGCACATGCGAACAGCAAAGGTTCAGGCGAGCCTGCGCATCCGCGCAGTCTCGCCTGAACCTGTGCTATTCGCTCACGCTAGGCCAAGGGGAAATTTCAGCCGATGAACTGGACATGTTATCTTGCTAATGGGCCGTGCATCCATGGGCCCTGAAAGATTGATTCGACGGAATGTCCGAGCTCTTTTCTCGAGACGTGGCTTATATTTATTAGGTTCGTATTTTAACATAAGTACGGTAAGGAGATAAGATGTCCGATTATCTAAATTACGGTATTTAAATAATGTTTACTCACTGTTTAGCTTGCTTCAGTTGCTTTCTAAAGATAAGTTTAACCCTTAGTATTGGGTAATATTTTAGCAGACGATATATTGCAATAGTTTGTTATTTTTCTCAGAAAACAGATTTGGCATTTCATGCAAATTGTTTCCAATCCAAGTGACACAGTTTACATGAAATGTCAAATCCTGCTTCCTAGGAAAAATAAGCAAAATATTATCGTCTGCTGGATTAGCCCAAAGTGGTAAAGGTTAATGCGTGACACAGCAGACCGACCTGTAGATCGTGCTTGGTATATTTACTGGCTGAATAAAAAAAAAAAAAAACACGCACTTTTCCCGATCATATGTGCAGGCTGCCCCGTGCATGTAGTGCTCACCTGTTTTGCTTGGTTGCAATGAATCCTGTAGAAAATAATAAATTATTATTGTTTTGAGAATGAATGTAAATTTTATTTCCGATATAAAAATTCATTTGATATGTTTCTTAGTGTGTTCACTGCTCTCAAGGGTAATTCCTTCTGGCACATGCTGCTTTATGAACTTTGGGTCAATGACGCTGTGCCGACGTCGATCCAATTCAGCGCCATATACCTGGGCCAGTTGTTCAAAATTAATGATGTCGTTAGTTAACGTATCGTTAAAACTTTGATCATTTTATATGGCATATATGCTAATATTTTTGCTGAAAATGTGTGAGTATCTTTTGCATTTGCAAAAGCTACTCACATTTTTCAGCAAAAATTCCTGTGAATTAGATTTTGTACTTACTAGAGCAGTTAACATTTTGACCACTAACGAGCTCGTTAAGCTAACGACGCTTTGAACAACTGGGCCCTGGTTTATAAACCCAGTAATTACATAACATAGTATCGACGTTGTTTTGACGCCGCGATGTCGTGAAATACCTCCCAGGTACGGTCAACAGCCGCTGAGGGAAATAGGCCCAAAACCTTGCTATGTGGGTTGGTGTTTTACGGATCAGTCAACACTGTTAAAGTCATGTCGAGCCGGCATAGTCCTAGCAAGCTGCTAACCAGTACTTGTGCACATACTTTCGCCAGAAACTGGTGCCCTTCTTGATCAGCAGAAGGGGTTGGGGTGGGATGGGTTGCGGGTGAGATAAGTTAAAGTAAGATATTTATTCACCAATCATGGACCTTTATACATGGTATACGATCACATCGCATATATGTAGAGAATGCTCGTAGAAATGATTTTATATTATAGTGAAGCCTCATTACAACGATAGCCTTTGTTCCAAAAGACGTTGCCATAAAATCAATTTACTGTTCTACAGAATACTTAATAATATCAATAAATATCTTACTTTAACTTATACGGCCCATTAGCAAGATAACATGTCCAGTTCATCGGCTGAAATTTCCCCTTGTCATACCGGGAGCGAACAGCAAAGGTTCTGGCGAGACTGCGCGGATGCGCAGGCTCGCATGAACCTTTGCTGTTCGCATGTGCTATAACTTGTAAGAAAGGTCTGGTTTTGTTCTTATTTCCTCATAGAACATGCGCAGGATGATCTGAATCTCGAAGACACTTTTTTCGCTTAACGTGGCCCAATTGTGCTATACCTGCTAATGAACCATACTTGCTACACGACCTTTGAAGTTTGCAAAAACTATTGGGGAACCGGCACCAAATATGGCTGCCAGGTTCATATTTAAACATTTTTTCTCCAAAACGGCAAGGCCGACTGAACTCAAACTGCACACGAAGCATCACAGGGATAAATTCTTTCACGTGTGGAAGTGGAACAAATATTAGGAACAAGCTTCTAAGATGGCCATATAGATAAACAAAAAAAAAAAGACTTCTGTTCCGAAACTGCCAGATTGATCAAATAGCATAGAGTCGACCTTCAATGACTTGAACATCTTTGGGACCAGAGATATTTGTTTTAGACGGTAGTTCGGGTCACTGAGGGTTAATCATAGCGATAGATCAGAAGGCTAATGGGGATGATATAGGGATAGCTATTTGATGAGGCGATTCTAATGAGTACGCACAACATACAGTTTCATTATAAGATAAGAAAACTATCCCTAAATGTTTGTTTTCTTGAGCTATCGAAGAATTTCCCAGAGACTCAAGAAATAGTTCGAATTAGTCACGGTAAACGAGCCGTCGGTTTTCGAGTCATTGAAGTTCCACTGTATAAAGCATTCTTGAGATAAGATCTTTCAGGTTTGTGCATAAGTATTGGGAATCAGCGTCCAAGACGGCAGTGGCGGATTCGGAATTCTTTAATAGGGGAGGTTTAAGATTTCTGAGGGAGGGGTGTCGATTTGACCAAACTACCGTACTTTCCCTAAATATTTGGACGGACAGGTGTAAGCAAAAATGTAGAGCCAGACCATACGCCACAGAACGCCGCGTCTGATCAGGGTCTTCACTGTTTGTCAATCATCCTGCAGTTTTAGACACATTCATAGGTAGTAACATAGATGTGAATTTAAATAGAAGTACAAAGTAGTTGCGGTCATGGTACCTAAGCCGTAATCCAAACTCATAAATCCATAAACGAATGACGAATCAGAATGTTCAGACCAACAGACATGGACCACAGAATAAAGGGTGTAATCAAGCGACAGTAAGCATTACTTGGTAAGCAAGCTTCGCCCACCATGCCCATAGGCCTGAACAAAGGAAATATCGGTAGAAGCGTATGTCTGGGATTTGGGAAGTCTACTTATGGTGCCTCACTGGCAAAAAACATCAGAAACAATTCTGGAAACTGCCACATTGTAGGGATTGACCAGATCATGATGTCTCCCATAGAACTTCTTAAGTTTTGCTACCAGTTTGTTGTTTTTTTTTTTTTGTTGTTGTTGTTGTTGTTTTTGTTGTTTTTTTTTTATTGTTTTTTTTTTTTTTTTTTGATACCCCTGGCTCAACAACTTTGTAGTGAGCACTTTCCCACGCTCCATGAAGTCCTGATCATTTGAACAGGTTCTGGCATAACGGATTAACTGTGAAACGTAAACGCCGTATGCTGGTGCAGAAGGGATATTACTGCTCAGGAATGGAAAGTTAACAATGGGAAAATTGAAGTCATCCCGTTTGTCGTAAAGCCTAGTAGTAAGCTTTCCATTGTCAATGTAGAGATAACAATCCAAGTTTGAGGAGGAGGCTGCAGTCTCCGTTGTTTCCTTTATTTCAAGTTCACGTGGATAGATGAATTCTAAATACTGTGCAAATTTTGTGTTTTTCAGAGACAATACATCATCTGTATATCTGTAGGTGAAATTGAATTGTTGTGCGAGGTGTTTCTTGCCTGCTTGGAGGAGACTTTGTACAAACTCCGCCTCATACGAGTATAAAAACAAGTCTGCAAGTAACGGTGCACAGTTAGTACCCATCGGTATGCCGATTGTTTGCTGAAATATCCGTCCGCCGAACTCCACAAAAATATTGTTGATTAGATATTCCAGCAAACTAAACTTTGAGTTAGATGTGCGTATCTTCTGACTAAATACGGTATCGAGAATTTATCATCCAAAAATTTCGATGAAAATGAATATTAATCAAAGAGGGATTCGGCTAAAAAAATAAAGAAACATATCGTCAGTCTGTCGTCTGCTGAATTTCCCCAGAGAGTGGTAAGGTTACATAATTTTATGACCTCATTTATGCAGTTTCTATCGATAATGATTTTCTGAAAAAAAAAAAAAAAAAAAAACGCTTACTTCATGTAGTGTGTGTGTGTGTGTGTGTGTGTGTGTGTGTGTGTGTGTGTGTGTGTGTGTGTGTGAATATAATATGGTTTATTTCAGAATTTTAAAAGGCTTTAAGCTCATGAGGTTACAAAACATTTTGCACGATGGCATTTGACACTGCAAATCAACAAACAATAAATATACAAATACTGAACTTTGTCATATGTATCAACCTTCCTTTCTTTCTTTCTTTCTTTCTTTCTTTCACGCTAAATATACATTTTCAAGAATATATGTGTATACATATTTCTTCTGACGAGCTCTGACCGTTATATTTTACAATGACATCTTTAATCATCACGAAAACACGCCTATATAATTTTGACCCCCTTAAACCCCACTTTTATATAGTAAAACTGGGGTTTACAGGGGTATACATTATTTTTCTTATTTCAGCTCAATACATAGATTATGGGTACTCGTTAGAACCGCCTCGACACAATCTATGTTTTGAGCAGAAATATAAAAAATATCAGAATTTTTATCTGAAAATTTTCAGTTTTTGAGTGGTGAAATTTCCAATATATTTGAATAGGCGTGTTTTCGTAATGGGAAGTATAAGACGATAATACCCAACCAGTTTCGTGTGGGCTGAGTAGATAACTCTGTCAGATATTGACGAAATTTGCTGATTAGCAATCCCAATCCAGATCTCTAAAATATCAATCACATACCATGTTTGGTGAAAATCCATTGATATTTACTCAAGTTATCGTCCCAAAGCCAGTAAGCATTCTTTAAAAATCTACAGCGGGCCGTTGTCGGCCCGTCAGGGTAGCTGACGGGCCGAGAACGGCCTGCCGTAGATTTATAAAGAATGCTAGCCTAATCTGACGGGCCGACAACGGCCCGCTGTAGATTTATAAAGAATGTTAGCTGGGAAAACGAAATCACAGACCGACGACTGACGTGAAACAATTATACCCCGCCACTATCGTGCAGTAAGGTATAAAACGAACATATGTAACTTGAAAAGAATGCCTCAAACAAAATAATAGTTATATAAATTAAAATATATTGGATCCATAATGCGAGATATACCTTCTGACATGGGCGTCAGTATGGTGCGCATTTGAGCCGGGCACAGCATTTTCTACAAAATTATATGTGCGCCCAGCAAAGACTCAAATCTGCCTGCGCATCCGCGGAGTCTGATGAGAGTTTTCACAAAGCACTTTGTGGGTAGCCAAGAATCCAAAGCTGCGTCTTCCGGCGGACAGCGAAGACTCTGATCAACCTACGCGGATGCGCTGTCTGATCTAAGTCCTTACTGAACGCACGTGCAATCTTGTATAAAACTGTGTCCCGGCTCATTTCCGAAGGTACCTTTTCTTTGACTGCGGCTAGTTAAGAGGAATGGATACACTTTCAGGGGCAAGTGACTCTTCCAGAAGTACTTTGTCTCCCTTCTGAAAAGGGATCTACTCTCGAAGGAAAGAATTTGCCCCCCTTCTGAAAAGGGGTCTACTCTAAAAGGAAAGAATTTGCTCCCAAAGGAGCAAATTCTTTCCCTTTAGAGTAGACCTTTTTTCCAAAGGGTTTTGGTTTCTAGGGAACCAAGCAGGAAGTCACAAAAGTTATCTTCCTTGTTAAAAATAGCAAAATATATTATTTTGTACCTGTACAAAAGATTCTTGCTTCGGCTTAAATGTCGGGTAAGTCTGGACGTGAACACACCAAAACTTAAACATCAAATTTCCAAAATATTCAATAATACTTTCAAGAATACTTGCAGGAGTTTTCTTCTTGTAATGTTACACTTTTAGGTATGTGACACCCTTATTTGGTAAATAGACCTGTGCCTCTACTTAACTGGAAAACCGAGACTCCCATTTTCTTATCTGTAGTGTGTTCTTTGTTTCCAAAGACAATCTTATTATGTTTATTTATTTGAATTCGGGAAAGACCTATACAATTATTATAAGGGGTTTTATATTAACCCATTTATGCCAAGTGTCCCCTAAAAAGAACAAATGCAAACAGTGTAGACACGGATCAGATGCCGCAAAATGCGGTCTACGCTGTTTGCATTAAATCAAGGAATTTCTATAAACATGGTATAATAATAGCTAACCAGACACTCTGCGATTGGAAAGAGACCGGTCCAACTAGTGGTGTTTACGAAAGCGCGCATTGGCATATAAACAGCGAGCAATTTGTTTTATGAAATCGCGCAAGACTATATGGCAAAAGCGCGCATTTATTTTATTTTATTTTTTTATTATTATTTTTTGTTGTTGTTGTTGTTTTTATCAACAAAAGCGCGGATTTCCCAGGTAATGAATACTTTTCAGCCAGATGATAAAAAAGAGATTATTATATGGCAATTTTCATATCATACCCCATATCGCCAACAACAGAGTCCTTACACTTTATAAAAACTACAAATTGTCTTTCGATTTTAAGCATTATTTGAATATTTTACCAAACAAACTGAGAGTGGCTATATCCCGATTAAGGTTATCTTCTCATCAATTATGTATCGAAACGGGAAGATATTCTCAAAATAGGGTTGATAGAGCACAACGCATATGTACTCTTTGTAAGAAGTCTGATATTGAGGACGAGTACCATTTTGTACTCGTGTGTCCTGTTTATAGTATTTTGAGGCAGAAATATATTCGTCCATATTATTATAACAGACCAAGTGTTTATAAATTTACATTGTTAATGCAAACAAAACAACAAGGAGTGTTATAGAAATTAGGAAAATATGTATAGAATAGAATAGAATAGAACAAGTTTTATTGCACAGATATACCCGTCATATGGATTATAGGCAAATCAATGACATATAACAACAAAACCATTATGTATATGAGTCTTTTAGACTTCGAAGTACACTTATGACGTCGTGATATCTGTCTTTATTGTTAATATTTATAAGAAATTGCTGGTTTTCATATAGCTATGTTTGTGTAATTATGGAGTTCAACCTCCAGACGTAAGAAAAATGATCTAGTCTTTATACATCATGTTCCTCAATCTACATTTGCAACTGCATGGGTGAAAGTTTTCAGGGTTATACCTGATTTCAGGATTTCAAGAATTTTTGTACCTATATAAAGTATAGGGAAAAGTGTCTTTTCACGATTTGAAAACCCAGATTTCAGGATTCTTGAATTTTGGAACTTTCACCGTGCAATTGTAGTCGATACTTACATCAGAATCATCTACGAATAACATTGTATTTATTTGTTGTCAGCCATATATATTTTGTGACCATACGATATTGTCATATGTGTTGACAGACTAGAAACTGTAACAGTTTACGTCTAAATAAAAAGTCTGTCTGTCTGTCTGTCTGTCCCATATCAACACGAGACACCGCTTTCAGCCTGAGGACTGATATGGGTCGAGGGTTGATATGGGGTATGGTATGAAAAATGCCATATCATAAGCTGTTTATCATACATTTTTCTTTATGACAAGTTTGCCTACTTGATATCGTATGCGGAGTCAAAGGCAAGACCGCCGAGTGCTCCGAATGTGGTGGTGATTGTTTTTTTGCCCGGGCCAAAAAGCCGATACCTGACCTGGTGATATGGGATTTTTGCTCGGGCAAAAAAGCTGTCACCCATGTGACCCATCGTCACACCTTTTGCGCTCCCCAAGAGTGATATGTGCTTGAAAGCCATGTTAGTATCACATACACAAAATGAACATATTTTCTAGTAAGTGTTAGCACATGTTAGCTAAAACTTATTATTATATGTTGCCCCCTGTTCACGAATGGGGAGGTCAAAACTGGCGTAAATAATAATGGCAGATGTCTGTAGCACTAATTCTATACCGGGGCTGTGTTCAGAAGTGCAAGTTACTCGCGATTATTTTTGACCTGGACCCCTGCTCCTATTGGAGTCCGTCATTAGGTACTGAAATCCGTCTGAACACAGCCCATTTTTTTTTTGTTGTTGTTTTTTTTTTTTTTTTTTTTTTTTTTTTTTTTTTGTGGTTGTTCAGGTTTACTAACCACACTTTTTTCTGGGTAGGCATAGTCCTTTAAGCCGCTAACCAGTACTCATGCACATTCTATCAGCGGAAGGGAATGAATGACCGCAAGAAATATTTCATGAACAATCAAAGAATGGGCACAATACTTGTTAACCGCTTAGAGGACTAAGCCTACCCATTAAAAGTGTGGTTAGGTAAACTGACTGCGCTCGACATGCCCCATTGGGTTGACTGGGCCGTAAAGCCTCAATACAAACAAACCAACTAAAGTAAAACATGAACTGATAAAATACTACAACATTGGCCGTCTTCAGAACCATTTGGTCACTCAAACTTTCTACATGTACTTAACTGAGTGAGTGAGCATATAAAACATCGTCATGGTATGACCTGCGCGCTTTCGTAATGCGCCCCCAATAGTTTTGTAGAAGGGCATAAGTGGGTTAATGAATGAAACACAAAAACAACTTTGCAGATTTACACCATATGTATAATATAAAGCTCCATAAAAACATTTATTTTTATTCTGAGAGATGCAGAAAAAGTATATACATGTATAGGGATAATGTACAGTATACTGAAGTGAATAAGAAACGCTGGGTAAAGTTTTGTTCAGATGCAGGTTCAGAGACAGCAACAAGTTGCTAGTCATCCGGGGGTGAATGTGTCCACTACTGAGCGTCTTGTAACACGTTTAAGGGAGACGTGACTTTTTGCCAATCGACCCGGTCTGGTCGTCCACGCGACAGAGGACACACCATATACTGACTAATTCAGTCCATTTTCATTTTCAATTATGAGGGAAGGGTGTGGGGGAGGGAGGCAGGGATACCTTCCTATGCACTTTAATTACTGGCGAGTTGTTAGTCACAAGCTACATTTTGAAACTTTTGTTCAATAAAGACGTTGTTTTTATACCATATTAAGAGGTTTTAGATGCATTTGAAAACATTAGTTTAATTCAGCGTAAAAGTTTACCCTACGTTTCTTTTTTTTTTACCAGTATATAACACAATATTTCCACCAAATGCGCTGGCAAGCACTTGGAGCTATAAATAAGTTATCTTTTCCTGTAGCACAGTTACTCAAAATACAATAGAGCATGGGCACAGCATTTTCTACAAGATTGCATGTGCGCCTTGCGAAGACTCAGATCATATTGTGTATCTGGTGTCTGATTAATCAATGGATTACGAAAACACGCCTATTCAAACATATAGAAAATTTCACCGCCAAAAACTTAAAATTTTCAGATAAAAACTCATGGGTGCTCGTTAGAACCGCCTCGACGGTGTGAATGCACAGGCTGGTATGAGTCTTCGCTCGGCGCACTTACAATATTGTAGGAAATACTGTGTCCCGGCTCAGTTATTTTGTGGCTTATTGCATATACCAGTAGTAAACAAAGCGCCAAAGGCACTGAAAATAAAATTTGGAGACCTTTTAAGATTTTTCACAGAAGCCAGTGCTGACAAGAGGTATGCCTTCAATGACAGAAATTTCACTAGTAACAAAAACGATGGCGTATTGATATAACATATGTTAATTTGTTCCGTTTGTTTACATTTTCCTCATGCAAATGCTTTCGTTACTTACACTAGGTATTTTTAATTCCTGTTTTTCTGTTGTTGTTTTTTTTTTTTTTTTTTTTTTCATATTTATCCAGCAAAATATTCAAAATTTGAGAGGATTGAAACATCAAATAAATATGATTTTGACTAAATTAATTTCTGAATGCCGCAAAACTTTGAGAGCAATAAAACTTGAATGCACTACTTTTCGTGAAGGAACATGTTCAGTGGTGGTGAAAGCCACTAACACTGATAAAGTTGATGATAACGAAAAATGACAGATGAAATCTGATTTAAAACACCCAGATGATCACTAACATTATCGTGTTATCTGGATCTGTCCTAGTGGGCATAAAACATTGAGAAAACGTCGTATCAACGTCGATGCAACGCATCGACGTTGATCCGACGTTGAATAAACGCCGGGGTGGTATAAACGACCTTATAAAGCAATTTTCATTGCTAATTCTAGTTCTTGTACGACTACTGTTTTGTCCAAACTGCTAACTTCATGCCTTACTGTTGTTAAAAAACATTGGTTTAGATACTATGATACTGTCTACGAAAGGGACGGAATTAACTATTTTTGGTCAATTAAAAATTCCAATAAAGTTCTAAAAACTGAATCTAAAAACTTTAAAGTTTCTAAATTGTCTAGTATGTATTTTCCACACTGTATACTACGTTACCTTATCATCTTATGAAAGACTGACTTATTGATTTAATTAATCGAACGTTTATTCGGGAGAATACCCAATATTTGGCTTACAACGAAGAATGTGCTTTTTTCACTTCTGCTGTATACAATAATAACAATTTATGGTGTTGTCAAAAAGTCTGTGATGCCCTTGTTTATCTTTTGGATAATATTTTTATTAGATTTGGAATTAAACTTTATAGGCAAACTATTGGTATTCCGATGGCAACTAATTATGCTCCTCTTGTTGCAGATTTGTTTCTTTTTTGTTATGAGAGAGATTTCATGAAGTCTCTCTCACGGGGAAATCAGGCTGACATTGTTGATGCTTTCAATTCAGCTTCAAGATACCTTGATGATTTATTAATTATTGACAACATTTACTTTGACCAACTGGTGGACCGCATATACCCTACAGAACTCCAATTAAATAGAGCCAATTCTTCCGATACCGAGGCACCTTTTTTTTCGATTTGAATCTATGTATAGCTAATGGTACAGTTTCCATCAAAATTTATGATAAACGGGACGATTTTCATTTTGATATAATCAATTTCCCTTTTCTGGATGGCGATATCCCCCGGCGTACCTCATATGGGATATACATATCTCAACTTATAAGATTCGCCAGAGCTTCTTCAAATCTTAGTGTAATAAAGCCCTTACTGCCAAACTTCTTAGGCAGGGCTATCGTTATTTTAAACTTCGTAAGGCGTTTTCGAAATTCTATCGCAGACAGAGTGCCTTGGTAGAAAAATATAGCGTCAGTCTGAAAACACTTCTGCAACAAGATATATCGGAACCAGAATTTTACGGTGACTTAGTGTACAGATTTTAGAAAAACTGTGGGAAAATCTAACTTTTCGGAGCACTGCAGAAAACTAATTAATAGTTATAAAAGATTTGGCTATAGCCTGGATATTAAGCGGCAGACTGCATGCCTAGTTGTCAACCCAATCATTGTTGATGGCTATGCTTCACTCTTTAATTGCACGACGGCGGTTCGGGCCTCAGACTCAATGACGGCCTCTTCGTAAAACTTTAACCAGTGGGTTGGGGCTTGACGAATTGTCTTTGGTTTGGCCCGCCGTGGTTCAACTATTTGTTTTCATTTACTCTGGCATACAGTAGAATTAGCCATAAGTACTCGTCTTTATCATTGTGATTAATTTGATTTTTATGTTTTCGCTTTGATGCAATTACTGAGTTGGAAGCGTTTATGCGAACTGAATTTTTATGAATTTCTGTATTAAGAGTAGCATCTGGACCCAGGGTGACGTTGACTAGCTGTAAAAGCGCTTTAAACACCCCCCCCCCCCCGCACCCCTCCCGTGGTTTATTCTAAGGCGGTGGTCCCGGTGTCAGTCTAACTCTTTGTTGCTATGTGATTTATTCTACGAGGCGTTTTATGTTTACGTTGCATTTATATTTATTTGTTTTATGTCTTACCTTGTGTTATTTTGTTCTTGTGTTTTTCAATCCTTTTAGCATTGCGATTACCTCGCTTGGGGAAGAGAGAGCTTATCTTAGTGCTTTTCGTACGTTTGTTCGATTTGCGCTTGTTTGGTTTTGTCGGTTTCCTCTTCCTCTTGGTGTCTCGGAAGGGCTGCGATTTGTGATTGTGGCACTCCCTGGACTTTTCTCTTACCTTTGTATATATATATATATATGTATATATATATATATATATATATATATATATATATATATATATATATATATATATATATATAAGAAATCTTAAGAGGACTGGATACATTTGTTAGATTTCCCGCCTTTTTATTACAGAAGGGGACACCTTTTGTGACTTTCTATTTGCTCTTCTGCATATCATACCCGCTTCTGAAAAGGGAACTTTTCTAAAAAAGAAGGATATGCTCCAGAGCTTTCTGAAAAGGGTCTGCTCTAGAAACAAAAAGAAAAAACATTAGCAAATTTAGAGTAGAACTCTTTTCCAGAGGGGATGTAAAACAATTTTGGCAAAACTGTCTCCAATGAAATTATATCAGTTCCCCTTTAATATTTCTCAGTTGAGCGATAACTAAACTAGGTGGCATCGAGAAAACGGCCTTAGTCTTGGATGGTGAGAAAGTACAGCTCGCGTAGCCTCGTCAAATACTGTTTTTAGTCCTTTTTGTGTTAAGGCAGAACACTCTAGATACTTTACTGCGTTAATCCCTTTCGCCATTGCCATACCCTGTAATAAATAATTTATTATACGGGCCGCACCATGTGAAAAGGTGTCTTTGAAAATGTGCAAGAAGCACATGCAGATTCATATGCGCAAAGTCTAATAAGGGCTTTTGCGCTCCATTATTACATTCTATAGTGTCCAATGACTGGGTTCTGTTAGCGGACAGCAAAGGCCCCGATCAGACTGCGTGGATGCGCAGGCTGATCAGGGCCTTCGATGTCCGCATATGCTTGCAGGTACGTTTTCTCATGGCTCGGCCCATATAACCTACAAAAACTCTCTACATGTCTATAAGTAACAGTTTTGCAATATAACAAAAAAAAAAAAAAAAAAAAAAAAAAAAAAAAAACAGCAAAACATGTACTGATAATATGCTATGACATTTGCTGTCATCAGAAACATTCGGTCACTCAACTTTTTTATTTAAAGACACATTGTTTCCTTCTTGGCTAGACCCCCTCTCCCTCCCTCCCCTCCTCCGCGCCCACCCCCGCCCCTCCCTCTCTTGATCAGTTCCAATATAGAACAGAACAGAGAACAGAACAGAACAGATGAAGCCCATGAGGATATAATACAATACATATAAATGGCAAATGGACACTGTTCTACAAATTAAAGCAAATAGCAAAACCTGTTTAACTAGATAAACATTCACTGACTAACTTGCATGCTTTAAACATTTGCAACTCTTGTGTTTATAGAAGCTAGTTTTAAACTAGCATTAAAAGTTTTTCGGAAAGGTGAATTCTAAGTTCTCCAAACCCAGTAAATATTCATGCAGGTATACTATCAACAAAAATGCAATAAAGTCAAAAAGATAATATGCAAAGGCGTCTACCTAATGTGTAGCATCACTAAACAGTTGACTCTCATTATCTCGACCTCGCTTATCTCGAATACCCGCTTATCTCGAAGTGAAAATCTGGTCCCTGCCTAAACATGAAGATCTAACAACAGGTAAAAAATATTGTGGAAAAGAGGAGAAATTGCTCCTAAGGAGCAATTTCTCCTCTTTTCCACAATATTTTCAATACATCTCTTAACTCCAAGAGTCCAATTACATATATATTTGTTAAATGTGGTTGTTCGAATTATTTTTTCCTCAAGTCTGCAAATCTAATATGTCGAGGTACGGATATCTATTTCATAGAGTCCTTGGATTTCGAGATAACGAGAGTCGACTGTAGTTTAATGTCCTTAGAACTTTTTCAGAAACACTAGTGATTTAGACTGAAACGGACGTATAAAGCTTTGCATTCAATATGCAAGCCCTTACGTCCGCAAGAGTCTAATGTCGGATACAATCGAGTTGCTCCTACACAGGTCTTGCCGAAACGGAATGCAAGAAGTGTG
Organism: Anodontia alba; assembly: GCA_964016985.1. Taxonomy (NCBI): domain Eukaryota; kingdom Metazoa; phylum Mollusca; class Bivalvia; order Lucinida; family Lucinidae; genus Anodontia; species Anodontia alba. The sequence goes on along the minus strand of OZ024822.1, from coordinate 141,951,005 downwards.
TTAAAGAAAAATTAAATATAAATGTAACGTAAAACATGTATATATATCAGCAACTATACAGCATGTGTGTAAAATAGCGATAATAATCCAAATAGAGATTCTTTTTAAAAAGTATTGTACATGCAAATTTTAATATTCTGTTTATCCCCTGTATAGTACATTTGATCGTCGTTTGAAGACATGGAAAATAAAACACCCTAATTTTCGTATACATCCCGCGTTTGATGAGTTAAGAAGTTCTATGAATTTAAACATACTTGGTCTGTGCCAATAGTACCTTGAAATATATTTCTTCCTTAAATCTATATACGACGGACATTCCAGTACAAAATGAACTTCGTCTTCGAGTACAGAGCAATTTGAACATTTTCTTTCATTATATATAACTTGATTTGATTTTTACCCTTGAGACTAATTATAAGAGTTCACTAAGAAAGAACAACAAAGGAATACCAAATAATATTTATTAATGAAAGTAAAACAGAATTGAATTATCAGAAAAGTTTCTTCAAGAGCATAGCTCTTCATAAGATGTTTTTCAATCCAAAGTGTTGATATCTTTTATTATTTTCTATGAAAACATATGTTGTGGGTACTCATGAGAAGCGCCTCGACGAGGCACTTCTAATGAGTACCCCAACATACATTTTCATGCAGAAATTAGAAAAATATTTATCTGATATCCACTCTTTTCTACACCTGTGGAATAGCATTGTAAAAAAAATATGTTGCAGTATTTCAGTGTTCTAGTCATCATTTGAAATATAAACACTCTATTTATGAAATTCACAAGACGCACATTTTTAAACAAAGAAACTAATGCTAATGATTGAGCACTATATTATAAATCTTGTAGGAAATTAAAGAAATAATTGTATCCAAAATTGTGAATATTTATATCCTGCAATCACACAGAATGAACACAGTTATTTCTACACAGTTATTTCTCCAAACTAGTCTATGTACAATCTGATCAGTCTCACTGCATGCGCTATATGGCATCACGAAAACATGCCTATATAATACTGACCCCCTTAAACCCCCTGGGGTTTACAGGGATATACATTATTTTTCTTATTTCTGCTCAAAACATAGATTGCGAGTACTCATTAGAACCGCCTCGGCGCGACGGTTCTATCGAGTATCCACAATCTATGTTTTAAGCAGAAATACGAAACTATCAGAGTTTTTTATCAAGTTTTTGGAGGTGAAATTTTCTATATATTTGAATAGGCATGTTTACCTAATGGCATACTGCTTCTCCGTCCAAATAGTAAAAAACTTATCAGGCTGCGGGGATGTGCAGGCTGATTCGTGTCCTCACTGAGCGTTCATGTGATTTTGCAGAAATTAATGTGACTCAGTTCAATCAAAATCACCATATTTTGACACAAAGATAATAATCCTACCGATGGAGCACTATATGATAAATCTGGTTCTAGGAAATATAATGGTATCCAAATTTTGTATATTTATCTTGTGCAATCGCACAAACTGAATTTCCTGAAACCCAGTTATTTCTACAAAATAATCTGTAAGTTCAGTGAAAATAAGATCAGCTGTTAACCTGTGCATTCTGGTCAGTCTTCGTCACACGCTAAAAGCGATATAGTTCTTCGTCGAAATAGCGCAGAATAGGCTGCGGGGATGCTCCAAAATTATGCTTTTCCGGACAAAATCATTTTTTACACCTTTCCAATGATTATCTTTTTACGAAGCTACTCAAATAGCGCTACTGGAATTTTAATGATACTTTTTTTTTTTTTTTTTTTTTTTTTTTTTTTTTGTATTTTATGATCACAAATGTTGAAAAACAAAACTATATTACTGAAAATGTAGATGCATGTACAATGACTTTCACTTCAGTAAAACAACACATCAAGGAATATGTCAGAAAGTTTCAGACAATTTAGAGTATTTTATGCCATAAAGCTTTTTTTTTTTTTTTTTTGTTTTTTTTTTTTTTGTTTTTTTTTTTTTTTGTTTGTTTTTTTATTAAAGAAATAAATATAAAATACTATATTACTATTTTTTGTATTTGAATCAAAGAAGCAGATAAAGATAGCATTTGATGACAAATTAGCATATAAACATAAGTATCTGTATTTCTCCATTTGAACTGCTTTGGTGAGGAAATTCTAACGAATAACAACCAGATATATTTTATTGTATAAAGAGAATAAAATATTAAATTATCACCCAATTACCCATCTCATCTATTTCCCTGTTTTATCATAAACTTTGCTGATACCTAATCTATCAGGCCCCTACTTGTATGTGGAAAGCAGATTAAGGAAAGAAATCCTTGGTGACTTACACCAAGGAGTTCTTGCTTATCTTAATCTGTTTAGAGTCATTAGGGTGTTGTGTACTGACTGAGTGAGCATATAAAAAACGTCACGGTATGACTTGCGCACTTACGTAATATTACGCTCCAAAAAGTTATAGCAGAAGTGCATAAATGGATTAATCTATGACCAAAAAAAAACACACACTTTGCAAATTTACACTATTTGTACAATATAAAGCTCAATAAAAACATATATATTTTTACATCACGAAAACATGCCTATATAATTTTGACCCCCTTAACCCCCACTTTTATATAGTAAAACTGGGAGTTTACAGGGGTATACATTATTTTTCATATTTCTGTTCAAAAACATAGATTGTGGGTACTCGTTAGAACCGCCTCACTTGGCGGTTCTAACGAGTACCCACAATCGATGTTTTGATCAGAAATATGAAAAATATCAGTTTCTTATCTGAAAATTTTCAGTTTTTTGGAGGTGAAATTTTCTATATATTTGAATAGGCGTGTTTTCGTAATGAGTATGAGAAACGTATATGAAGGGATAATATACTGAAGTGAAAAAGAAACGCTGGGTAAAGTTTGTTGAGATGCAGGGTCAGAGGCAACAACAAGTTGCTAGTCATCTGGGGTGAATGTGTCCACTTCTGAACGTTGCCGGGATCGTCACAAACCGACGATCCCGGCAAATATAAAAAAATCCTCAGTGAGCTAATCGAATAGTCTACCGTATATGAAAATCCAAAGCTTTATTAAAATTCAGAGACCGGCGCGATTCCCGTCAGTTACGTACTTTAGTCTATTTCCATTTTCAGTTATGAGGGAGAGGTGTGGAGGGGGGTACCTTCAAATGCGCTTTAAGTACTGGCGAGTTGTTAGTCACATGCTAATGACATTTTGAATACTTTTGTTCAATAAAGATGTTCTTTCAATGTAATATCATTCAATACAATATACAGAATTTAGATGCATTTTAAAACATTAGGTTAATTAAGTGTAAAAGTCTACCCTACGTTTCTTTTTTCTTTAGTCTATAAAACAAAAGTACTTGGAGCTATTAATAAGTTATCTCCTCCTGTAACACAGTTACTCAAAATGTAATTGAGCAGAGGCACAGTATTTCCTACAAGACTGCATGTGCGCCCTGCGAAGACTCTGATCATACTGTGTATCTGGTGTCTGATCAATCCATTACGAAAACACGCCTACTCAAATATATACAAAATTTGATCTCCAAAAACTGAAAATTTTCAGATAAAAAACTCTGATATTTTTCATATTCCTGCTTAAAACATAGTTTGTGCGTACTCGTTAGAACCGCCTCGGCGAGGCGGTTCTAACGAGTATCCACAATGTATGTTTTTTGCAAAAATAAGAAAAATAATGTATGACCCTGAAAACCCATGTTTTACTACGAGTATATAAAAGAGGGTATAAGGGGGTCAAAATTCTACAGGCATGTTTTCGTGATGTTTTCTTCATCTGAAGACTTTGGTAACCACTGAGTGCTCTGCGAAGACCCTAACCAGACTGTGTGAATGCGCAGGCGGATATGAGTCTTCGCTCGGCGTACTTGAAATATTATAGGAAAACAGTTATTTTGTGGCTTATTGCACTATAACAATAGTAAACAAAGCACCAAAGGCACTAAAATAAAATTTCGAGACCGTGCAAGTTTTTTCACAGAAGCCAGTGCTGACAAGAGGTACGCCTTCAATAGCAGCAATTTCACTAGTAGCGAAAACGATGGCGTATTGATATAACATTTGTTCGAAAACTCGAGAGAATTGAAACACCAAACAAATATGAGTTTGACTAAATTAATTTCTAAATGCCTCAAAACTTGAGAGCCACCAAACTTGATTGCACTACTTTTCGTGAAGAAACATGTTAAGTCACTAACACTAATAAAGTTGATGATAACGAAAAATGACAGATTAAATCTAATATAAAACAGCCAGATGATCACTAACATTATCGTGTTATCTGGATCTGTCCCAGCGGGCACAAAACATTGAGAAAACGTCGTATCAACATCGATGCAACGCATCGACGTTGCTCCGACTTTGTATAACCGCTTGGGTGGTTTTATAAAAGAAATCTTAAGAGGACTGGATACCCTTTGTAGATTTCCCGCCTTTTATTACAGAGGTGGGGGTGCGCCTTTTGTGACTTCCTGTTTCATCACGAAAACATACCTATATAATTTTGACCCCCTTAAACCCCACTTTTATATAGTAAAACTGGGGTTCACAGGGGTATACATTATTTGCCTTATTTCTGCTTAAAAACATAGATTGTGGGTACTCGTTAGAACCGCCTCGGCGAGGCGGTTCTAACGAGCACCCACAATCTATGTTCTAAGCAGACATTTGAAAACTGTCAGAATTTTTATCGGAAAACTTTCAATTTTTGGTGGTAAAATTTTCAATACATTATGAAAACATGCCTATTCAAATATATTGAAAATTTTACATTTTTCAGATAAGAAATTCTGATATTTTTCATATTTCTGCTCAAAACATAGATTGTGGGTACCCATTAGAACTGCCTTGTGAGGCATTTCTAACGAGTACCCACAATCTGTGTTGTTTAGAAAAGTAAGAAAAATATTGTATACCCCTGTAAACCCCAGTTTCACTATATAAAAGTGGGGTTTAAGGGGGTCAAAATTATATAGGCGTGTTTTCGTGATGTATTTGAATAGGCGTGTTTTCGTAATGTGCTCTTCTGCCTATCATACCGCTTCTGAAAAAGGGGCTGTTCTAAAAGAAAAGGATTTGCTCCAGAGCTTTCTGAAAAAGATCTGCTCTAGAAGCAAAAAGAAAAACATTCGCAAATTTAGAGTAGAACCCTTTTCCAGAGGGGATGTTAAACAATTCTGAAAAAACTGCACTCATTGAAATTGTATCAGTTCCCCTTTAATATTTCTCAATTGAGCGATAACTAAACTAGGTGGCATCGAAAAGACGGCCTTGGTCTGAGATGTGGGGAAAGTACAGCTCGCGTAGCCTCGTCAAATACTGTTTTTAGTCCTTTTTGTGTTAAGGCAGAACACTCCAGGTACTTTACTGCATTAATCTCCTTCGCCATTGCCATACCCTGTAATAAATAATTTATTATACGGGCCGCACTAAGAGAAAAAAAAAGGTGTCTTCGAAAATGTGCAAAATACACATGCAGATTCATATGCGCAAAGTCTAATAAGGGCCTTTGCGCTGCATTGTTACATTCTATAGTGTCCAATGATTGGAATTCTGTTAGCGGACAGCAAAGGCCCCGATCAAACTGCGCGGATGCATATGCTTGCAGATACGTTTTCGCATGGCTCGGCCCATATAATCTATAAAAACTCCCTACATGTCTATTAGTAACAGTTTTGCAATATAACAAAAACAACAACCAAAGTAAAACATGTACTGATCACATGCTACGACATTTGCCGTCTTCAGAAACATTCGGTCACTCAAACTTTCTATTTAAAGACATTTTTCCTTCTTTGGTTTTGGCTAGACCCCCACCCCCACCCCCGCTCCGCCCTCTCATTACCCCCACCTCCCCTCTCATGATCAGTTCCAATATAGAACAGAACAGAGAACAGAACAGAACTTTATTTCAAGTCCAGTAGGCTACGAGGACAAAGCCCATGAGAATATGATACAATACATATAAATGGCAAATGGACACTGTTCTACAAATTAAAGTACTGTTTAACTTATTAGGCAAATAGCAAAACCTGTTTAACTAGATAAACACTCACTGACTAACTTGCATGCTTAAAACATTTGCAACTCTTCTGTTTATAGAAGCTAGTTTAAGATACGCATTAACACTTTTTCGGAGAAGGTGAATTCTAAGTTCTCCAAACCCAGTAAATATTCAGGTATACAATCAACAAAAATTCAATAGAGGCAAAAAGAGAATATGCAATGGCGTCTACGTAATGTGTAGCATCACTATACTTTAATGTTCTTAGAACTTTTTAAAAAACACTAGTGATATAGACTAAAACGGACGTATAAAGCTTTGCATTCATCGTGCAAGCCCTGACGCCCGCAAGAGTCTAATGTCAGATACAATCAATTTGTCCCCTACACAGATATTGCCGAAACGAAATGCAGAAGTGTCGTAAAGGGTAATTATCAAATATAAATGCAACATAAAACATGTTTATACATTTGCAAATATATAGCATGTAAATGTATAATATAGCGACAATAATCCAAATAGAGATTCCTATTAATAAGTATTGTACATGTAAATTGTTATACAGTCTCGTTATCTCGAATTCCAAGGGACTCTCTGAAATGCTTCGAGATATCCGTACTTCGACATATCAGATTTGCAGAATTGAGGAAAAACTAATTTGATTATCCACATTCACCCAATATATGTGTAATTGGACTCTTCAAGTTAGAGATATATTGAAAATACTGTGGAAAAGAGGAGAAATTGCAGGAGCAATTTCTCCTCTTTTCCACACTATTTTTTACATGTTGCTAGATTTTCATGTTTAGGCAGGGAACAGATTTTCACTTCGAGATAAGCGGTTATTCGAGATAAGCGAGTTCGAGATAGCGAGAATCAACTGTATTCTGTTTACCCCTTGTATAGTACATCTGATCGTCGTTTGAACGCATGGAAACTAAAACATCCTAATTTCCGTACACATCCCGCGTTTAATGAGTTAAGAAGTTCTATGAATTTAAACACATTTGGTCTCTGCCAATAGTACCTTGAAATATATTTATTTCTTAAATCTACATATTCATTCCAGCACAACATCACGAAAACATACCTATATAATTTTGACCCCCTTGAACCCCACTTTTATATAGAAAAACTGGGGTTTACAGGGGTATACATTATTTTTCTTATTTCTGCTCAAAACATAGATTGTGGGTACTCGTTAGAACCGCCTCGACGAGGCAGTTCTAACGAGTACCCACAATCGATGTTTTAAGCAGATATATGAAAAATATTAGAGTTTTTTTACTTGAAAATTTTCATTTTTTGGAGGTGAAATTTTCTATATATTTGAATAGGCGTGTTTTCGTGATCCGTCTTTGAGTACAGAGCTATTTGAACATTTTCTTCCATTATATGTAACTCGATTTGGTTTTACCCTTGAAACTAAATATAAGAGTTCACTAAGAAAGAACAAAAAAGGAATACTGAATAATATTTATTAATGAAAGTAAAACAAAACAAACTTTATCAGAAAGTTTTCTTCAAGAGCAGAGCTCTTGATAACATGTTGTTTTTTTTTTTTGTTGTTTTTTTTTTTTTCAATCCAAAAGTATTGATATTTTTTTTCTAATTTTCCATGAAAACGTACGTTGTGGGTACTCATTAGAAGCGCCTCGGTGAGACGCTTCTTATGAGAACCCATTACATATGTTTTCATGCACAAATAAGAAAAATATTTTATCTGATATCCATTTTTTTCTAGAACTATGGAATAGCATTGCAAAATAAAATATATTTCAGTATTTCAGTGTTAAAGTCATCACATGAAATTTAAATACTCAATTTATGAATTTCGCAATACGCACAATTTGACACAAAGAAACTAATCCTACTGGTGGAGCACTATATAATAAATCATGTAGGAAAAAATAATGATATCAAAATTCTGTATATTTATTCTGTGCAATCGCACAAACAAAATTTCCTGTCTGGTTAATTCTACAAAATAATCTGTATCTTCAGCGAAGATTCAGATCAGCCTGTGCGTCTGCGCAGTCTGATCAGTCTTCACCGACGCTATAAACGATATACTTCTTCGTCCAAATAGCACACACTGATCAGCCTGCGGGGGATGCTTCAAAATTATGCTTTTCCGGATAAAATGAATTTATGTATTAAACCTTTCGGCGATTTTTTTTACGAAAATACTCAAATAGTGCTTCAGGAATTTTAATGATACTGGTATTTTGTATTTTATTATCACAGTTGTTGGCAAACACAACTGCATTACTGAAAATGTAAAGATTTTAGATTCATGTACAATGACTGCATTACTGAAAATGTAAAGATTTTAGATTCATGTACAATGATTTTCACTTCGGTGAAACATTACTTTATGGAATATGTCAGAAAGTTCTCAGATATTTAGAATGTGTATTTTATTCCGTAAAGCTTTTTTTGTTTTTCAATATATAAATAAATAAAATACTATCTATCTTACTAATTTTCTGTATTTGATTTAAAGAAGCAGATAAAGAGGGCATTTGGTGACAAATTAGCATATAAACATAAGTATTTGTATTTCTCCATAACGCATGTTGTGAGTATTCATTAGAACTGCCTTGGCGAGGCTATTCTAATGAATAACAACCAGATATATTTATTGAATAAAGAGAAAAAAAAATATCAAATTATTACCGAATTCCCCACCTTGTCTGTTTCCCTGTTTTTATCATAAACTTTGCTGAGATGTAATCTTATTACCCTTATCAGGCCCCTACCTGTAAGTGTACTCCAAGGATTTCTTATCTTAAAGACACATATTCCATTGCGTAACAGTCTAATGACCCTATCTTCAAATTAAGCTCAAAATGTTTTGTTTTATGACAAGTCTGATAACAATTGTGATCTTTTGAAGTTTTCACTTTTTACCTATTACATAAATAAAAGTTAATAAAGAAACCCCCCAAAAAATTGTCTTAGTCTTATTATTATTATTATCTTTTTTTTTTTTTTTTTTTTTTTTTTTTTGACAACTCTGAAACTTGACTAAGAATTCATCTATCCACTTTCACTTTATAGGTCAATAAGAATACATAAAAGTAAAACAAAAATGCATACTTGAATTTAGATATTTCTTATAAAGAAAAATAGTCAATAAAACACACCTGGTAACCCGTAAGGGGTAGCCGCTGGTTATGCACTCAAAATCCTTACGCGAACTTCCGGCTATGACTTACGAGACATCCAAATGTCAACAAACGGGTAAATTCTCCTGATTTATTGATTTTTCGTCAATTTCATAGACACATTTTGAAAAATCGGACAATGTTATTCCCAACAACTTTCATTTTTCAGTTGGAAAAGATAGGTGTGGGCTTGGAAAAACAAGCGGCTATTTTTTATTTCAGTTTCACCCGGAGATGGGTAGTCCGGTATTCCTGTTTTGACTTCTTTTCCAATGCAATATGAATGTATTTTCAGTTATCTGGACTATGAAATACTTATTTAACATATCAAATAAGGCGCATTGCAACCTACATCTACGTTGAAATACATAAGATACTAAATTTTCCAAGCATTTGTTCCGGGAACTGAAATATTTGTGCCGAATATGACTTACGAGACCGACTACCCCTTACGGGGGCATTAACCCTTACGGGGACAAGAATGCAAACTGTCAGGTATCTGATTACAAGGCCTGATTATCCCTTATGGGAACATTAGTCAGTATCAGAATGCCCCACATTTGAAAACATGCAGATTTTAGACCAAACCAGTTTCAAAATATTCCATTTACATATAAATATATTCTATTTACACATAAACAATCAAACACCATAAAATGTTTTGCGAATGAGACAGTATGTAGCAATAGCTGTAAAAGTGCTTTAAACCCCCCGGTGGTTTACTCTACTGACCGTTCTAAGGCGGTGGTCCCGGTGTTAGTCTTACTCTTTGTTGCTTTGTGGTTTATTCTACGAGGCGTTTTGTTGTATGTCTTTTCATGTGTCATTTTGTTCTTGTGTGTTTTAGTCCTTTTAGTATTGCGATTACCTCGCTTGGGGAAGAGAGAGCTAATCTTAGTGCTGTTCGTACGTTTGTTCGATTTGTGCTTGTTTGGATTTGTCGGTTTCCTCTTCCTCTTGGGGTCTGGGAAGGGCTGCGGTTTGTGATTGTGGCACTCCCTGGACTTTTCTCTTACCTTTTTTTGATATGCCGCGTTTGTATATATTTGAAGCTCTCAAATGAGCAAAATCATATAAAAGTTTCATTATACTGCCGTAAAAATCGCTTTGTGATGTATAGGCTTTTTGGCCCCGTAAGGGTTAATGCACCCGTAAAGGGTAGTCGGCCTCGTAAGTCATAATCGGCACAAATATTTCAATCCCTGGAACAAATGCTTGGGGTAATTAAGCATCTATATATTTCAAAGTCTGCCTGGGTTGCAGTACGTCTTATCTGACATGTTAAATAAGTATTTCATAGCCCAGATAGTTGGAAATATCTTCATTTTGTACTGGTAAAAAAAGTCAAAACAGAAATATTGGATTACTCTCTCCGGGTGAAATTGAAATTAAAAAATTAGCCGCTTGTTTTTTTACAAGCCCACACCTATCTTTTCCGACGCAGAAATGAAAGTTGTTGGGAACAGCATTGTCCAAATTTTCAAACTATGTCTATGAAATTTACTAAAATCAATAAATCAGGAGAATTTATCCGTTTGTTGACATTTGGATGTCTCGTAAGTCATGAGGATTCTGAGTGCATTACTTGCGGCTACCCCTTACGAGATTACCAGGCTCTCAGTTACCAGGTGTGTAAAATACATTAAATCAAAATATTTATATAGGTCAGGTAAACCAATGACCACTTTCTTAGATTAATTTCATTTTTCCCCTTTCTGGCCCCACCTAAACATACTTCAGACAGTATAATCCCCTCACAATCAATTAGATAAGATCAGCCATTGATGTGAGCCACAACTATCAGGTTGTATATTGCCTGCAATCATGATGGACCACCCCAGCCAAGAGGCAGAGAATATGTGTCTTTAAATCTGCTGAGAGTCATTAGGGTGTTATTCAATCCAAGTGTACTGACTTTGTCAGCATATAAAACATCGTCACGGTATGACTTGCGCGCTTGTGGGCTGGGTGGCCTAGTGCACCAGACTTCTATGCGGGATATCGTAGGTTCGAATCCCGCTCGGGTCGAGACAATTTTCAGACCATTAGTATGCCTAGCTGGTACTCGGCGTGCCCTGGGTTGAGATTAAAGTGGACAGGGCGGCGCTTGGTGACAGACAGCGGCACCAAATGTGCATGGGTGATCCATGAAAGCAAGGCTGTACAAATACATATACATAACAATCGCCGCTGCCTCCTTGCGCCTCGGGTGAATGGTAGCGTTAACAATCGCACAACAACAACAACAACGTGCGCGCTTTCGTAATACGCTTCCAAATAGGTACTGTAGAAGGGCACAAGATAAAAGACAAAATATTTAGAGAATACATAGAGATATTGGACAAGGGTATACTAAAGTTTAATAATTTTTTAATGTAACAGATAAAATCGAACAACATTGTGATTCTTTACTTTCACTGCCACAGGCGATAATAATAGGCTTTTGCAAACAGCATAGATCCAGATGAGACGACTCATATCAGCCGTCTCATCTGGAGCTACGCTGTTTGACATTCAGTCTTTCAACTTTACGTATAAACTTTTTTTAAGCGATAGTTTGTTAAAAAAAGAAAAGCAGACGACAAATGTCGTCTGAAATTTAGCACCGAAAGAGTTAATGTATGCTTTTATTAAGCTTTATGAAATTTCTTGATTATAATGAAAATAAAATAGACAATTATCTGCTTATAACAAAGTTTGTTTTAAGATTTTTTATATTTGCCGGGATCGTCACAAACCGACGTCCCGGCAAATATAAAATGTCCTTAGTGAACTAATATAATAGTCTACCATATGTAAAAATCCAAAGCTTTATTAAGAGACCGGCGCGATTCGCCGGTCAATAAATGGGTTAATCAATGAAAAAACAAACTTTGCAAAACATCATTTGTATGATATAAAGCTCCATAAAAAACATTATTTTTATTCAGAAAAAAGGGATATAAAGGGATAATATATATTATACGTATTGAAGTGAAAAAGAAACGCAGGGTAAAGTTTTGTTCAGATGCAGGTGAGAGGCAGCAACAAGCTGCTAGTCATTTGGTGTGTGTGTGGGCGGGTGGCCGGGTGGGGAATGCATCCAATACAGAACGTCTTTAACTTGTTTAAGGGAGACAGGACGTGTTGCCGATCGCCCCGCTTTGAATGTCCACACAACAGAGGACACACGAGCTACTGATTAATTCAGTCGATTTTCGTTTTCAGTTAAGAGGTGTATGGGGCGGGGTGGAGGTGGTGGGGGGCGGGGATACCTTCCAATGTGCTTTAATCACTGGCGAGTTGTTAGGCACAAGCTAATGACAATTTGAATTATTTGTTCAATAAAAATGTTGCTCTATACCATAGTAAAATGCTTTAGATGCATTTGAAAACATTAGTTTAATTCAGCGTAAACGTTTACCATACGTTTCTTTTTCACCACTATATAAAAAATTACTTCCACCAAATGCTCTTACAAGCACTTGGAGCTATTGATAAGTTATCTCCTCCTGTAACACAGTTACTCAAAATGCAATTGAGCAGGGACACAGCATTTCCTGCAAGATTGCATGTGCGTCCAGAGAAGACTCAGATCATGCTGTGTATCTGGTGTCTGATCAATCCATTAAGAAAACTGGCCTATTCAAATATATAGAAAATTTTACCTCCTAAAACTGAAAATTTTCAGATAAAAAACTCATATTTCTGCTCAAAACATAGGTTCGGCTTACTCTTTAGAACCGCCTCACCGAGGCGGTTCTAATGAGTACCACAATCTATGCTTTTTAGTAAAACAAGAAAAATAATGTATACCCCTGTAAACCCCAGTTTTATCATATAAAGGTGGGGTTTAAGGGGATCAAAATTATATAGGCATAAAAAAGGTAAGAGAAAAAGTCCAGGGAGTGCCTTAATCACAAACCGCAGCCCTTCCCAGTCACCAAGAGGAAGAAGAAACGGACAAAACCAAATAAGCGCAAATCGAACAAACGTACGAAAAGCACCAAGATTAGCTCTCTCTTCCCCAAGCGAGGTAATTGCAATACTACCACAAGAACAAAATAACACAAGGTAAGACATAAAACAAATCGCCTCGTAGAATAAACCACAAAGCAACAAAAATAAGACTTACACCGGAACCACCGCCTTAGAACGCTCAGAGTAAACCAGGTGGGGAGGGAGGGGGTGGTGGTTAAAGCACTTTTACAGCTAGCCAACTTCACCCTGGGTCCCGATACTACTCTTAATACAGAAAAGCATAAAAATTCGGTTCACATAAAGGCTCCCAACTCAGTCAATGCATCAAAGCGAAAACATAAAAATTAAATTAATCACTATAATAAAAAAGACCAGTATGTTTTCGTGATGCTTTGTTTTTGGATCCTTGGCTACTGAGTACTCTGCGAAGACCTTAATCAGAAGGTGTGAAGGCGCAGGCTGACCTGAGCATCACGAAAATAAGCCTATATAATTTTGATCCCCCTTAAACCCCACTTTTATATGGTAAAACTGGGGTTTACAGGGTTATACATTATTTTTCTTATTTATGCTCAAAAACATAGATTGTGATTACTCGTTAGAACCGCCTCGTCGAGGCGGTTCTGACGAGTACCTATAATCTATGTTTTGAGCAGAAATATGAAAACTATCAGAATTTTTATCTGAAAATTTTCATTTTTTCATGGAAAATTTTTCAGTATATTTGAATAGGCGTGTTTTCGTAATGGTCTTCGCTCGGCACACTTGCATTATTTAAAGAAATAATGTTTCCCAGCTCAGTTATTTTGTTGCTTGTTACACTATACCAAACAGTAAACAAAGCACCAAAGGCACTGAAAGTAAAATTTCGAGACCCTGCAGGATTTTTGACAGAATCCAGCGCTGACAAGAGGTACGCCTTCATTGGCAGAAATTTCACTGGTAGAAAAAACGATGGCGTATTGATATACCATATGTTAAGTTGTTCCGCTTGTTTACATTTTCCTCATGCATATGCTTTTGTTACTTACACTGGGCATTTTTCATTCCTGATTTTTTTTTTTTTTTTTTTTTTCATATTTATCCAGCAAAATATTCAAAATTCGTGAGAGATTGAAACGTTAAGTAAATATGATCTTGAATAAATCAATTTCTAAATGCCGCAAAACTTGAGCCACCAAACATGATATTGCACTCCTTTTCGTTAAGAAACATGTTCAGTGGTAGTGAAAGCCACTAATACTGATAAAGTTGATGATAACGAATAATGACTGATGAAATCTGTCATTCAAACCCTAGGTGATCACTAACATCATCGTGTTATCTGGATCTGTCCCAGCGGGCAAAAACATTCAGAAAACGTCATATCAACATCGATGCAACGTCATTACGTTGCATCGACGTTGCTCCGACGTTGTATAAACGCTGGGGTGGTTTTATAAAAGAAATTTTAAGAGGACTGGATACGCTTTATAGATTCCCGCCCTTTATTACAGAGGAGGGGGACACCTTTTGTGACTTCCTGTTTGCTCTACTGCACATTAACCCTCCTTCTGAAAAAGGGACTATTCTAAAAGAAACAAAAAATGCTCCAGAGTCTTCTGAAAAGAGGTCTGCTCTAAAAGCAAAAAAGAAAACGTTCGCAAATTTAGAGTAGAATTGTTTCCCAGTGGGACTGTAAAACAATTTTGACAAAACTGCCTCCAATAAAATTGTATCAGTTCCTCTTTAATAGTTCTCAGATGAGCTACAATTAAACTAGAGAGCAAAAAAACCTCCTTGGTTTTGGTTTGGGGGAAAGTACAGCTCGCGTAGCCTCGTCAAATACTGTTTTTAGTCCTTTTTGTGTTAAGGCAGAACACTCTAGGTACTTTACTGCGTTAATCTCCTTCGCCATTGCCATACCCTGTAATAAATGATTTTTATATGGGCCGCGCCAAGTGTAAAAGTGTCTTCGAAAATGCGCAAAATGCACATGCAGATTTGGTTTAATAATACAGTTGACTCTCGTTATTTCGACCTCGCTTATCTCGAATACCCGCTTATCTCGAAATGAAAATCTAGTCCCTGCCTAAACATGAAAATCTAACAACAGGTAAAAAAAATATTGTGGAAAAGAGGAGAAATTGCTCCTAAGGAGTAATTTCTCCTCTTTTCTACAATATTTTCAATATACGAATCTCTAACTCCAAGAGTCCAATTATATATATATTTGTTAAATGTGGTTGTTCGAATTAAATTTCCTCAAGTCTGCAAATCTGATCTGACGAGGTACCGATATCTCGAAGTATTTCAAAGAGTCCCTTGGATTTCGAGATAATGAGAGTCGACTGTATTTTATTACCAAATAGTCATACAACAAGTGGGTTGGACCACAAGTTCCGACAATATTAGATAAGGTCCTCCCCAAAACAAAATATAACATACAACGTTTAAGGCAAAGAGTAAATCTTATTATGTACACACTAGAATTCCGACTGTCCAGATCATAGTACAAAAAGAAAGGACACATCACGAAAACACGCCTATATAATTTTGACCCCCTTAAACCCCACTTTTATATAGTAAAACTGGGGTTTGCAGGGGTATAAGTTATTTTTCTTATTTCTGCTCAAAACATGGATTGTGGGTACTCGTTAGAACCGCCTCGCCGAGGCGGTTCTAACGAGTACCCACAATCTATGTTTCGAGCATAAATATGAAAAATATCATAGTTTTTGTATCTGAAAATTTTTAATTTTTGGAGGAGAAATTTTCTATATATTTGAATAGGCGTGTTTTCGTAATGAGGAGATCAAATTGTTTAGGATATACAGTATCTGGAGAGTCCGAGTTCGCGTGTTTTCATACAAAAAAAAGTATAATAAACAAAATATGCAGATTTATCCCACGTATGCGCAAAGTCTAATAATGGCTTTTGCGCTCCATTGATACATTCTATAGTGTCCAATGATTGGGGTTCTGTTAGCGGATAGCAGGTTGATCAGAGCCTCCGACGTCCGCATATGTCTGAAGGGCGAGGCCCATATACATGTAATTTACAAAAGCTGTGTATAAATAACAGTTTTGCAATATAATAAAGTCCTTATTCAGATTCTCGCGGTTCTTAAGCGGTGGTTCTGCTGTTGTTTGTACTTTGTGGCCTTGTGGTTGCTCGCTGCGGGCTCTGTTTTTTTTCTGTTTTGTTTTGTTTGTTTTTTTGTTTGTTTGTTTGTTTTTTTGTTGTTGTTTTTTTTTTTTTTTTTTTTTTTTTTTTTTTTTTTTTTGTTGTTTTTTTATTCATGTTTTGTCCTGTTCGTTGTCTTATTGTTGTGTTTAGTGGCTCCTGTCTGACACTGTGATCACATTGCTTGGAGAAGGGGGAGCTGGCTGCTTTTCTTGTCTTTGGTTTTTGGTTTATGTACCGTGTCATAATGGTTTGTTCTTCCTCTTGGTGTCATTGGTAGGCTTTTTTCTGAATTTTGGCTTGTTTTTGACATGTTCTAGTCTATTTTATACAGGGGACACCGACTCATGGCTTTTATTCCCTGTCTGAGAAATATGTACACTTGTTTTTTGTTTGTTTGTTTTTGTGTGTGTGTGTGTGTGTTTGTTGTTTGTTTGTTTGTTTTTTTTGTTTTTTTTTGTTTTTTTGTTTTTTTTTTTAATTTTATATTTATACAATATTTTGAGAGGATGGCTTTTAGCTATCAGTCATTCTACCGAGCGGCCCTCTATTACGGCTGTGATTACATTTCTCAGGCAAAATATATGATTCCATGTCCCATGTCCCCTGTCATGAGTCCAAATAACTATTTGAATTATGTCGAAACCTAGGGTTTCTGTGGCCCTTTATGGCGCTGTCAGCTTTGCTTTTTGCTGGATTTGCGTGCAGCATGTTGTCTTATACCAAAGCAAATATCGTGATCATCGCCTTCAACCGTTCCCACTCGACTTGTTTTATGTCCGTCTGTGATATCTACGTTTTACCATTTTGTATTTACCTGTGTGTATTTTTGTTATTTCATGTTGCAGTCGAGCTTCAGTGGCTGGAATATCTTTGGGACCATTGACATTTGTTCTAGATTTTGGTAGTTCGAGCCATTGAAGTGTTAACCACAGCGCAATGGGGATTTAGGGGTGTCTTTTCGATCCCATATAAAGTAATGGTATTTTGAGTCGATTCTTGTGGGTACTCACAACATTTCTTGATAAAATAAGAGTTTCTCTAAAATATCCCTAAATATTTGTTGTTGTTGTTGTTTTAGGAATCGGAAATATTTCCTCGGGACTAAAAATGAGTTCGATTTAGCCACGTTTAAAGAGCCTTTGGTGAAGATAAGAAACCTGTAAAAATTGGATTAACCCTACCCCTCCTAGGTGGTTTTTAATGTTCTAAGGCAGATGCTCTCGTATTGACCGTTCTCTGTATTACTTCATGGCCCCTACGTACTGAGTTGTTTTAATTGTGTGTGTGTGTGTGTGTGTGTGTGTGTGTGTGTGTGTGTGTGTGTGTGTGTGTGTGTGTGTGTGTGTGTGTGTGTGTGTGTGTGTGTGTTTGTGCGTGTGTGTGTGTGTGTGTGTGATCTCCTCACTTGGGGAAGAGAGAGCTTGTCGATTGCCTAGTCTTTTATCTATATGAGCAGCAACGTGAGCAAACGTATCGTCTTACATGTGCGTCCAACGAAGACTCAAATCACCCTGCGCATCTGCGCGGTTTGATCAGAGTATTCGTTGTCCGCATGAAGAAACTGCACAGGCTGATCAGAATCTTCACTGGGTGCACAAGTCCGATGGTTCATGTTCTGACATTTAGGCTCAATTGTTCTGGCTGTAGATGTGGATTTTCCTTTGCTCTTTCTTAGGGTATCGGAGGGAGACGGCGATTTGTGATTGTGATACTTTCTGAACTCATTTATGACTTTTTTTCGCTAATAAACGGAAGCCAGTCAGCAACAAGTGATGTAAGATTAGTTACATCGGAAAACTCACAACTGGTCTGTATAATTTAATACCAAATCATCTTTGTTTGTCTGTTCTCGCATCATTGGATTGGTATATTTTTTTCGAAATAGTGCTGTTTTGTGATTTTTTTTTTTTTTTTTTTTGTTGTTTTTTGTTTTTGTGTTGTTGTTGTTTGTTTGTTTTTTGTTGTTGTTTTTTTTTTTGTTGTTGTTTTGTTGTTGTTGTTGTTGTTTTGTTTGTTTGTTTTTGTTTTGTTTTTTTTGTTGTTGTTTTTTTGTTGTTGTTTTTTATGTGTTTTTTTTTTGTGTTTTTTTTTTATTTTCAATCAGGTCATATCAAGCAGCTAGTCTTTTAAGGTTCTATATTCCTCAAAGACATTTTTTTATCCAAGAAAGGTTTAATACATTCATAATATGGTATTAATACGATCATAAAATGTGGCATCTGACAGCCTGTAAAATTCAGTTAGTCTTGCGTTTTTTGAACTGGATCAAAAATGAAATGATTTTTTTTATCGTATCTCTGAATTAATGTTGGCAACATTAATTCAGAGATACGACAAAAATCATTTTATTTTTGATTCAGTTCAAAAACGAGAGACTAACTGAAATTTTACAGGCTCTCAGGTGCCACATTTTATGATCGTATTAATTTTTTTTAACCTTTTTGGACAAAAAAAATGCCTATTTTTGAGGAATATGGAGCCTTTAAAAATCGATACGTCGACAACTGGACGCTAGAAAATATCTAGATAACAGTCCGAGAAGTCTACTATAGGCAACTCTTTAAAAATCGACCTGACAGTCTGTCGCATTTTTTTCTGCGAGTCGTGTAATATCTATAATGTTTTGCATACTGACAGATATTACCAACAAGACGCATTAGCAACTGCTCACCGCGGGTCGTGCAACTTAGCGCCAGTTGATTATTCCTTGCAGACACATGGCGTTTATACAACGTCGCTTCATGCGTCGCATCGATGTCAATGCGACATTGCATTAACCTCATGAAGTCTCGTCGATATTAATGCAATGTTAAATGAACGCCATAACGTTGCATGGACATTAATGCGACTTTGTATAAACGTCATGTGCCCTATAGGTTATAATAATCTTCAGATTACCTGCGAATGTGTAACTGGTGAGAGTTTTTTAGCTTTGAGCTGGTCTAGAGTTTCTTTATCTTCTCGCAGATCTAACTTTGTTCCTACCATTATGACAGGTGCACCTGGACAATGATGACTCACTTCAGGATACCACTGTAAAATGAAAACGTCTACGTATTAAGATCAATGTATACCCTTGGTGGCTTTCCTGTATTTGTTGACAAAGGAGGTAACTTTTGTGTCTTCTTGTCCTCGAGGTTATAAAACTTTTTTCTTGCACAACTCAGCTGAGTATGAAATTGTATCTGCTAATAAATTAAAACTGCCAAAAATAGTTCGCATTTTCATATTTATTAGCAGAGAAATTTTCATTTCAAGCTCATTTATGTTTAGCAAGATAGAATTTGCAATTGTTAGTAATTTGAGAATTATTAGCAAGGCAAATTCATATTCAGCTTGGTTGAGCACGAAAAACGTTTTATACCCTCGGGACCTGTTTGCGTTCCTATACACCAATCAGCTTCTGAATAGGTGTCTCTCCATTTGGGGCCCATTCTTTTCTTTTATAGCAGACGATATGGGAGAAAATTCCTTTATGTAGAGTAGACACCTGTATAGAGTGTAAGAGTATAGCAAACGTATTCAGAGACAAAGTTGTGCCCTTGAAAGAATAAGTTCCTCTCATTAAAGATGGTATCATATTTACTCTAAATATTGAGACACCTTAACGCTTTACCATACTTGATATGGGCAGTCTTAGAGTGTTTGTTCCGGGCTTGACTGTCCGAATACTTAAGATAAATACATCAGAGGACTTCTTAAGGAGGCGTATTTGGTGATAAATCTGGGATATTTTTCCTTATTTCTCAATAAAAAAACATATGTTGTGGATACTCATTAGAAGCGCCTCACAGAGGCGCTTCTAATGAGTACCCACAACATATGTTTTTATAGAGAACTGGAGAAAATTATTAGAGTTATTATCAAATACTCCTCGTTAAGAAGTCCTCTGGATATTAACCAATTTAGGCCTGGCGCCCCATAAAAGAGACATTAGCAAACAGTGTAGACCAAGATCAAACGCCGCTGTTTGCATAAAGTATAGAAACTTCTACAAAAGATGGTAATAATAAAACTAACCAGACACACCTTATATAGAAATTGGACCTGTCCAAAGAGTTATGGTAGAAGAGTCCACTTGGCATAAATGGGTTAATATAATGCACACGAGCAAACGTAAAAACGCAGTTGCCCAGTAAAGGTCACAATAACGTAGCACTGGCATTCCATGAATCCGAAACTAGACGAGATGTGCCACAAACAATGAAAAAACAAAATACCGTATTCGACCTAATTACCGCACCGTGTGCTTAAGTTTTTCAAACTTACTGAAAAAAAATATAGAAGAATATCTTCCTACAAAACGGCACACCTTAAAGGAATGTGAGCGGAGGACTTTCTGAGGGGCGTATTCAATGATGCTTATGTGATATGTGTTCTGATTTTCTTTATTAAAGCATATATTGTGAGTACTCATTCACGGCAACATTATTAAAGTATATGTTGTGGGTTTGAATTTCATCGACAAGTTGAGGCAATTCAAATCGGTACCACAACATATGCTATTGTAAAGAAGTAGACAATTTTACATGGACTGCAATCTGAAGTCTACAATACTGCTTGACCGTGCGCTTATAGGGGCGTGTGTGGTAAACAGTTCGAATAGGGTAATACAACTGCAATGACAGACATACGAAAAAATCCGAGCTGCATCAAAAAAAACATACTAGAATGCCAACAGAAAAGCTACTGGGGTCTTAAACCAGTTTTACTTGCGCGAAACATCGGCCGTACTACCTGAATCAGTTCCGGACATTCACAAAAGAATATGAATCAAATACAAGCATGCATAAACATGAAAAGAAAAACAGAAAGCAAAAGTGGCTGTGACTGAAGAAGCTGACACAGTGCTAGCACTAGAACAAGAAAACATTAAAACCAACAAACAATCAAATTCTGTGAATTTATGTTCCCGCCTTTTAAAACTCCTCCAAAGGTACCTACTATGTATACTATTTGATAGCATTGGAGCTCGAAAAATGCAGAGAAGTGGGGAAAAAAGATTAAGTTTAAAGCGCGGGTAAAGTGAGAAAAAATAATCTGAGGATTATATCCAAATCACATGCACGTTTTCAGACTATAAAAAAAACACACCTGAGCCAAGTTGTTAAAAGTATCGTTAGCTTAACAAGCTCGTTAGTGGTCAAAATGTTAACTGTTCTAGTAAGTGTAATATATAATTGACAGGTATTTTTTATTTCAGCAAAACGAAAAAAAAAATCAGCGTATATGCCATACTTAATGATCAAAATTTAAACGATACGTTTACTAACGAAATCGTTAATTTTGAACAACCGGGCCGTGTGCAGTTTCAAAGTGATCTTCGAAAAAGCGGGGGCCAAAAAAACAATGTGAGCAGCAGTATAGCGAGGGACCACAATGATAGAATCAAAACAAAGAGGATCCATATCGGACAATCCGCCTTGGAAACGGACAACACTGTAAACTACTGGAGGACTTAGACTAGTTTCATCGCGTAATTATCACCTTAACCCTAAAACGCCAAGAAAACCTGCATCTGAAAATGTCGTCTGTTTATATCGTCTGCTGAATATTCTTGCAAACATTTTGAACCAATTTTTGCATACAGGCAAACAGTGTGGACCCAGATCAGACCGCTCGTAGAGGAGCAGTCTGATCTGGGTCCACACTGTTGGCAAAAATGACTTTTGAAATCACAAGCAGATGACAAAGCAGACGACAATTGCTGTGATTGGCAGTTTAAGGGTTAAGTCTGATACCTCTGCAAATTACAGATAGGTCTAATCGCTCAATATAGCGATCCGCCTCTACCTCATCAGCGAAATGGCTCAGCAACTGGAGTCTTAAATGAATGGCCATTGAGAGCAATAAGCACACACTCAAGACTAATTGCTGAAATGTTGAAGTTTTCTGGGCCAGACTAAGTTTCGGCAAATTAGGCCTCCTCAGTGACCCTCATATCAAGTTTCAAAAATCCCGGAATTGACATAATGGTAACAAAGGACCAGAAAATATAAACTGTACTACATTGAAAATCTAGGAGAAACAATGTCATTCGACCATCATCGTAATCAATTCAGATTAAATCATCATCGTAATCAATTCAGATTCGACTATCATCGTAATCAATTCAGATTCGATCATCATCGTAATCAATTCAAATTCGACCATCATCGTAATCAATTCAGATATGACCATCATTGTGATCAGTTCAGATTCGACCATCATCGTAATCAATTCAGATTCAACCATCATCGTAATCAATTCAGATTCGACCATCATCGTAATCAATTCAGATTCGATCATCATCGTAATCAATTCAGATTTGACCATCATCGTAATCAATTCAGATTCGATCATCATCGTAATCAATTCAGATTCGACCATCATCGTAATCAATTCAGATATGACCATCATTGTGATCAATTCAGATTCGACCATCATCGTAATCAATTCAGATTTGACCATCATCGTAATCAATTCAGATTCGACCATCATCGTGATCAATTCAGATATGACCATCATTGTGATCATTTCAGATTGGACCATCATCGTGATCATTTCAGATTGGACCATCATCGTGATCATTTCAGATTGGACCATCATCGTGATCATTTCAGATTGGACCATCATCGTGATCATTTCAGATTTGACCATCATCGTGATCATTTCAGATTGGACCATCATCGTGATCATTTCAGATTGGACCATCGTCGTGATCATTTCAGATTGGACCATCATCGTGATCAATTCAGATTGGACCATCATCGTGATCATTTCAGATTGGCCCATCATCGTAATCAATTCAGATTTAATTACGAGAAAGGTGTGACACCGCAATTGTTGATGAGACACTGCGGCTTATACAATCTTTGAGGCGCAGCGAAAGACAAATAAATTATATATTTTTTATTATTATCCCAGGAAATAGGCTTTGATATTTCATGCAAATTAGCTCTTATCTGAGAAAATAAAAAAAAAAATATTAACAGTGTTTTCAGAGAAAATAGATGTCCCTCCCCTCCCCCTCCCCCTCCCTCAGGCAACCCCTACCCCAACCAACAACCTCACCGTGAATTTTCAGTTTTTTCTACTGCTGAGAACTTGAAACCCTTGAAAATTAAGTCAAGGTCACTAAAATCTAATCGGTGTTTTGTTATGTCCCAAAAATATATAGGCATGAAAATGTGGTAAGAACCCAACCATTGTATCACAAAATATTGTGCAGACAAGAAAGTGTGACGCCGAAGACAAATCCGACGCCAACGGGGTCCGCACCCAATCAATATTTCCCCCTCCCCTTAGGTGGGGGACATATACTCGTATATATTTTTAAATTTCGTCAGCTGAATTTTTTACCCAGATCAAAGATATCTTTTCAGTGAACCATTACAGTGAATACAAACAACATTATTGTATTATGTTATCTTTCGCTATCGTGCTTTTGTCTTCCTTTCATTCCACTGTATAGAATTGACGTAACTCTAATTATATGTTGTCATTGTCCATGAGAAATAAATTTGTAATAATAATACACTGCAATGATGTAATTTAAGTAATACACATGTATGTGTATTAGAAGAACTAAATAAACCAGTGCTTTCGTTCTGATTGTGTGTATGTCACGTATCTATAATAATTATATTTCTTGAAATAAATTATGTTTAAACAAACAAAACCCTCTTCGAATCTTCTCGAATGAGATGTTTCGAGACAAAATGTCCATCAAAGTCTTGCCTACAACATATTACGAGCAGTGAATTAAAACTTTCATAGTATAGAAAGCGAAAAGTAACAAAACTTTCGTAGGAATACTCTCTCACTCACTCTCTCTCTCTCTCTCTCTCTCTCTCTCTCTCTCTCTCTCTCTCTCTCTCTCTCTCTCTGTAACTGATACCTTTCCTTTGACGTTCTCAAAACTTGTTGGACTGACGAGTGAGAAGCAGATCACGAACACGTCCTGAAATGAAAACAAATACGTCATTTTCAAATATAGTATAGGCGAACTATATATTGAAATATTGAGACAACGCATGCGTAGTTCGCATGTACCCCGAAGAAAGGTTATGTGCGCAGTCTCAACAACGCATGCGCAGTTTGCATATGCCCCGAAGAAAGATTATGTGCGCAGTCTCAACAACGCATATGCCCCGAAGAAAGGTTAAGTCATAACGCGGTTCAGATCATTAAATAAATCACAACACCTAACAACACTCCAAATCTTTATCATATATATCTGAGACAATTAGGTTTGATCTGTTTCAGATGGCTGGGGCATGACTATCAATATGTCTGTGGTCGTGTTCATCGTGGTCCTGTTTGTGGTTTTCTTGTGTTCTGGCTTCAGATCGCCATTGATTCCTTTGCTTTGTTTCCTTACACTGCTTTTTTATCATATGTTTCAGAAATGAGGTAGATGACCCTATGCAGACCGAACATATAGTTGTAATTTGGAGCTGCATTAGAATTAAGGGGGAGGCTACGCGAGTAAAACTGGCAGTTATTCTTTGTTTGTGCATCTGTGATTCCGTTCCTGTGTGGCGTTTGTCTTTACTTTCTTCCTCTTCTCTCCTTCTTTTGATGCCTCGGAAAGGCTGTGCTTCTCTTCTCTCCTTCTTTTAGGCTGTGCTTCGTGAGTGTTGCTTTTCCTGGATATCTTTTTTATAGGTGCCTGTATGTATTTACATATAACAGATGATTTTCTCCAAGTATATTGATAGTTTCCGTTTTCTCAATGATATCAATCACCAACGGAGGTTTTGAGATACAGGGAATATAACAGCCGTGCCAAGCGAAGGCAGGGGAAATCCAGATATAGTGTGATAAAAAAGGTTTTGCAGTTTCCGTCTTAACTCTTTCTGCGCCAAATTTGTCGTCTGTTTTTTTTTTTGTTTGTTTTTTTTTTTTTTTTTTGTTTTGTTTTTTGTTGTTGTTTTTTTTTTTTTTGTTTTTGTTTTTTTGTTTTTTGTTGTTGTTGTTGTTTTTTCTGTTTTTTTTTTTGTTTTTTTTTAACAAGTTTTCGATTGGAAAAAAGTTTATATGTAAAGCTGAAAGACTGAATATCAAACAACGTAGACGTAGATCCTGATGAGACGGCACATTATGAGCCGTCTGATCTGGATCTACGCTGTTTGCCAAAGCCTATTATTATCGTTTATGTCAGTGAAAGAGTTAAGCGTTGAGCCCGAGGTTTGGGATTCCCCTATCTCAGCTTGTTATCACGGATTTACTGTTTTCTCAACTTCATTACTGACACAAAACGCGATTGAATACTTCCCGATGGGCACATTGCGTTTATATAACGCCACATTAATGTCAATGCAATGTCATGACACAACGTTGCATTAACGTCAATGCAACGTCACGGTGAAATAGAAATGGTCGTAAAACTGCCATGAAACCAAGTAAAGGACTCAATGGTCATCTGAAGCCAAAGTAAGAAAAAACATAAGTTGGACCATGATGTACCCGACTACAGACAGCAGTAGTCAGGCGCAAATCTCCTGAAACAGGTTCAGGAAGGAGCCGTTATTACGAAAACACGCCTATTCAAATATATAGAAAATTTCACCACCAAAAACTGAAAGTTTGCAGATAAAAGGTCTGATATTTTTCATACATCTGCTCAAAACATAGATTGTTGGTATTCGTTAGAACCGCCTGGACGGTTCTAACGAGTACCCACAATCTCTGTTTTTGAAATAATGTATACCCCTGTAAACCCGAATTTTATTATATAAAAGTGGGGTTTAAGGGGGTCAAAATTATATAGGCATCTTTTCGTGATGTTATTCAGTCAGTCTGAGGCCCTGCTAAACGTCGTGCAATGAAGGATAGAAGCAAAGCTATCAGCCATATTGAGTTAAACAACCATGCATTTGTCACACAACATTCATGTTTTGGCCCACCTTTTTGCAACCACTGACAATCTTGTTGAATCGTTCCGAAAACTCAGTACTGACAACAATCCTTCTCATAGATGAATTCGACATAAAATTCGGTTCTGATAAACCTCCTAGGAATCGCATTATTGCCATTTAGAATCGACTCTATCCTTTTCAGAAGGGAGGAAAAATCTTTTTTGAGAGAGTATTACAGTAGCAAATCCCCTTAAATGATTCCCAGCAGGCACATGACGTTAATAATCATGACGTTGCATCGACGTTGAGCCGACGTTGTATAAACGTCATGTGTCCGCTGGGTTGATTCAATGTTGCTGTATGCTTTGCAAGCTACCAAAGCTTACTGTTTCAGAAATTTAAGAGTCTAGATAAAAATTAAGGGCCACGTCAAGCGAAAAAGTGCCTTCAAACATGCGCGAAATGTGCAGATTTAGAACATCCTGCGCATGCGCAACGTATCATCATGTTTTATCCAGTGATTCTGTTAGCGGACAGTGAAAGTGCGGATGCGCAGGCTGATCTGGACCTTCGCTGACCGCATATGCCCGAAGACACGTTTTTGCATGGCATGGCCCATTAATAATAGCATACTGTCTGAGGGTAGGACAGGGGTCTAAGCCTGTCATAATCTTCTTGTCCTGCAGTATCCCATAATCCCAGCTTTACTGGTTTACCATCCATCATCACATCGGCAGAATAGTTATCAAACCTGAATTGGAATATTACATTAATATAAGTTAAGGACGAGGCTATATACCTTCAACTGTCAATAGCTAAAAAACGTTGAATTGGCTACAAGCAGTCAACTGTCAATAGCCAAAAACAAAACGTTAAATTGACTGTTAATAGCCAAAACAAAAAGCGATAAAATGGCTATTTACTGTTAAACAATTACTAAGCTTGATGTGATATCATTATATAAAAACATTTATTTATTATTTTTATTTATTGGCTAAGTGCATATCAAGTATGCCCATGTGCAAAAAGTGATAGACCAGACGGTTAATAGCCAGTTTAACGCTTTGTTAACGTTTTGACTACTGACAGTTGTCTCGCTGACTGATCTGGATCTTTATTGTTCGCATATGTCCCGAAGACATTTTTCTCTTGAGACGCTCAATTATTGGGTCGAGTGTTTACAATCGAGCCATAGAATAAATACACCAAAATTTCCTAAAGGTTGTTGTCCACGTGATTACCATTGACCCATGAAGTCAAACCGAGCATTAAACGAAATCCATGTAATGGTTATTTATAGCCGCGATATTCTTGTCATTGTAACGTCAGAGTGCCATGTAAAGAGGGTTATCTATAAAACCTGGACTGGGACATTGGCAAACAGTGCAGACCCAGATCAGACGCCACAGAACGCGGCGTCTGATCAGGGTCTGCACTGTTTGCTTAAATTACAGAAAGTAAATTGTTGAATGAAAG
The DNA here is from genome assembly GCA_964016985.1 of Anodontia alba. Lineage (NCBI taxonomy): Eukaryota > Metazoa > Mollusca > Bivalvia > Lucinida > Lucinidae > Anodontia > Anodontia alba. The sequence goes on along the minus strand of OZ024822.1, from coordinate 141,923,369 downwards.
CTTTAAGTCCCCGTTCAGAACCACTTTCCCAGCCTACACTCAGAGACAATCGTCCCACCAGTGCTGTCAGTGCTTTGATAATTTGCCGTCTCAGAGGTCACTATTCACTTGGGCTCGGTATAGAAAGATTGGCACAGGACTGATGGAATACTATACCACATGTCTGGCGCATGCTACACTGTAGTTTCTTGAATACGACTCTCAGTCTGAGCTCTCAGTGGGAACACTAGATATGCTCTCTATTATATCCTTATACGTTCGCATGTCATTGTTGGAAGCAATGTTACACACACACACACACACACACACACACACACACACACACACACACACACACACACACACACACACACACACACACACACACACACACACACACACATAAACACATACACCAACACGCACATACACAAGCACACACGCATACATACACACATACAAACATACACACACACACGCGCGCTTTTTCGATACTCGATTTACGCAATGTATATTTCTACTTCACAAACCAGGCATATATTCGGTCAAAATACTTTTGTTCTTTTGAATATTGTGTGTTCTTTGTTTATTGCTACTTGAACCTCTCCAACCAATGCATAGTTCATATGCAGGGATCGTACAGATTTATAAATCACGGCTGCGTTCAAATGTGCAAATTACTCCCCAACAAACACACAACGTCGTTACAACGTCGCTGCAACGTCACGACGTTGCAGCGACGTTGTAACGACGTTGTTGCGACGTAATGTGTTTGCCGGGTCGCAAGTGTCTTGCCCTAGATCCCTGCTCCTGTTGGTGCTCATCATAAGGTAAGGAATCCGTCTTGCCCCACCCCTCATCCCCCATCCCCACCAAAAATACTGGGACAAAACATTTACTATCATTTTGCACTTCTGAACGCAGACCTGATGAGCAATCGGTGTACCATATCTGTATTTACATATGTTCCACTGTTGCCCAAAACTGACAAATTGAATTTTGAGCCACAACGTGTGAAAAAGTACCTTCTGACATCAGCGCCAAACGAAGACAAATCAGCTGTGCATCCGCACCATAGGCTTTCTAAAAATGAGCCCTGTGAAGAATGCGCAGGTTGATTTGAAGCTTCACTGGGCGCAAGTCCTCCTAAAGTAAGTTGCGGTTCATTTGATTTGTTTTTCCTAAAATAAATGCGCGTATTCCTCTACACCCTCCTTCCCCCATCCCCAACCCCCTAGGAAAACCTCACACATGTAACAATATAACTGGTGGGGAAAGCTGATAAATGTATAACAAAATGGTACTTACACTGTAGGGATATATTCGCCTGGAAAAGCATTCGTCGTGTAGCTTATAAGAAGGCATGTCTTCCCGACGGCACTGCAAAGACAAACTGAAGAAAATACATACAATCCCCATACAGGTTAACCTAACCACTTGGACGACCGGTGACCGTAGAACGATCTGAACGCAATGGGGAGCAGACGCTATGAGAAATGTTGGAAACGAGCGGCATACAGTTCCATAATTGCTTATTTAGCATTCCGATCCGTTCAGGGCCCAGTTGTTCAAAGCTAACGGTGTCGTTAGTTAACGATTCGTTAAAATTTACATCGAGTGATACGCAAATATGCTGAAATTTTTTGCTGAAAAAAATGTGAGTAGCTTTTGCAGTGCAAAAGCTACTCACATTTTTTCAGCAAAAAATATCAGAATATTGTATATTGTGTCTGCTAAAACAAAATGACCCTTAACGAGTTCATTAAGCTAACGACGCTTTGAACAACTGGGCCCTGGTCTGTTCCAATGAAAGTGGAACGGGTTTTACAAAAAAAAAAAATAGTTTAAATCAGACAAAACGCAATTTGACATTTGAAACAATACTAATTGATAAATACATAACGAAAGTCCCTTTCGTAAAATGTCATCTAAATATTATTTCACCAGTCAAATGCTGTCCTGTATATGCTGTCGAAGGAGATTTTAACTTGGTGCGTCAGCGATGAACTAAGTCTCTCTCTCTCTCTCTCTCTCTCTCTCTCTCTCTCTCTCTCTCTCTCTCTCTCTCTCTCCCGCAGAATGGCGCATCTGATCAGGGTCTACACTGTTTTCTATTTTTCTATTCATCCAGCAACATTTTGACACGTCACCATGACTATGTAGGTTAAATGTTAAATCATCAGACAATGTTTTTCATTTTTTTCACAGAAAAAATTGAATGAAATGACAATCCTTCTTTTCTGTATAAAAGTAAGAAAACATTCTGTTAAATGATGTAAGCTTTTATTTATAGCCAGGATGTTAAAGTTTACGCTTTCAACTTCGGAAGCTCTCGCGCAAAGTTAGGCTCCGCCCCGGTTTTGTGTGTGTGTGTGTGTGTGTGTGTGTGTGTGTGTGTGTGTGTGTGTGTGTGTGTGTGTGTGTGTGTGTGTGTGTGTGTGTGTGTGTGTGTGTTTTGTTTTGTTTTGTTTTGTTTTGTTTTTTTTTTGTTTTGTGTGTGTGTTTTTCGGTGGGCGGCCTAATGAGAAAACGTGTTTTCTAAATTATTTCTAAGGTTTTTAACCTCAACTTTTTTTTTGTATACGGATGCTGTGCGTGCGTGTCTGTGTGTGTTTGATACGTCAGAATAAGTAAACAATTGTTTACAAGTAACTGAGCTAGGTGAGAAAAAAAATCATGTACGCCAGAGAAGACTCAGATCGGTCTTCCCATCTGTGTAGTCATAGATTTACTTATGAGCACGAAGAAACTTGAATTTGTTGCAACCTGGGCGCAGTTGTTCAAAGCGTCGTTAGCTTAACGAGCTCGTTAAGGGTCATTTCGTTAACTGTTTTAGCGGATTCAATATACAATATTCTGATATTTTTTGCTGAAAAAAAGTGAGTAACTGCAAAAGCTACTCACATTTTTTCAGCAAAAAATTTCAGCATATTTGCGTATCACTCGATGTAAATTTTAACGAATCGTTAACTAACGACATCGTTAGCTTTGAACAACTGGGCCCTGAAATATCGCTGGATTAACATGCCCAAAGATTCATCCCAGCGGGCACGTTTATACAATGTCGCATTAACGTCGATGCACATGGTTGCATCACGTTAATATGACGTTGTTTCAACGCTGTGTGCCCGGTGGGATTTTCTCACGGCGGAGTTCAGTTTATTTTTACTCAGGTGTTATTGTTGAATTGCTTCGATGACTTCCGGGTTATCTTTTTTATGTTAATTTATTTACTTATTTATTCATTGGCTACTAACCCAGCGGGCACGCAACGGTTCAGACAACGTCGCATTATCGTCGCGACGTTGCAGCGACGTTGATACGACTTTGCATAAACGTTATTTGCCCCCTGGGGAAGCTTTCCTTCTCTATTTTGAGAACTTAGTCTCGTATTTTACGAATTCGGACAGACATGCCGGAGAAAAACAGACGAAGATCCAGATTAGATGCGGTGCCTGATCAATTCTAACCTTTTGTCACTCACCGTGACCCAACAATTTAGACACAAAAACAGGTATTGAAATGGACTCTTCTTTCAAAAAAAAAAAAAAAACAGAAAAAGAAAAATAAGACAATATTGTAAAGTGCTAACACTATCATTCTGAGTAAAAATCAGCAGACGTTATTTTGAAATATTTCCTCTCATTCTTTTTACAAGGCTTTGTTCTTTAGAGAAAAAAAAAAAATTTCTCCCAGATTTTGTTTTCTAGAAAAACAAATAATAAAAAATATCAATGCTTCATCTATTGAATTAGCCTAGAGAGTTGTTAAAGTTTAGGTATTCAAATATCAAGGGTAAATACGAAAACACATCACGAAAACATACCAATATAATTTTGACTCCCTTCAACTTCACTGTTATATGGTAAAACGGGTTTACAGGGGTATACATTATTTTTCTTATTTCTGCTCAAAAACATAGATTGTGGGTACTCGTTAGAACCGCCTCGCCAAGGCGGTTCTAACGAGTACCCACAATCTATGTTTTGACGAGGCGGTTCTAACGAGTACCCACAATCTATGTTTTGAGCAGAAATATGAAAAATTTCATAATTTTTATCTGAAAATTTTCAGTTTTTTTTTTGTGGTGAAATTTTCAATATATTTGAATAGGCGTGTTTACGTAATGATATAATCAAGATGCGACATGGCTCCTAGAATATACAATATATCTAAAATAGCATAGCTGAGTAATAGGCTTACCCGTCCCCTACTACTACACATTTAATCGGCTGCATTATCATCCGCTTTATTAAGAAATCCTTAATCCTCTCACGAAACTTATAAACTGAAGTGGTTATTTCGAATAGGACTTCCTGATGTATATTAGCGAATAAAATATTGTTGAAAGGGCAAAATACGTAAACTACCATCACATTCTCTCGACTCAGATTTCATTGATTTCCCTACTCTTGACTTTTGGTATACATATTATTTAAGTCGGATAACACAAAGTTAAAGAAGAGATACGTAATTAGCTACGCCACTGAGCCAGAACACAGAATTTTCTATAGACTGGCCCCAGTCTCCAGTGACTAAATATTTGTTAAACCAAATTAATATCATGACTATAAAGGCCGGTCACTAGTGATCAGCCTTTATAGTCATGATATTATTTTAGTTTTATTTTAGCGAATTATCACACTGAATTATATGAATAAATAGTTAGTTACTAGAAACTGGGGCCAGTCTATATTTCCTACAAGATTGCCTGTGCGCCCAGCGCCTGAGGAACACTCAAATCAGGCTGTACATCGGATGCGCAGTCTGATCAGAGTTATTGTTGTCCACATAAAATGTATCCTTGGCTATTCAGAATGTGCCCAGTGAAGATTCAGATCAGACTGCGCATATGCGCAGGCTGATCTGAATCTTCACTGGGCACACTGTCCGAAGATACTTTTCCAGACGTTTTGGCTCTTTTGTTCTATACAACTATTTCTTTCCTTCCTTAACACATATAATATGAGGATTTCACAATCGTGTGATATATTTATTACAGTTACCCTGTTTCTTTATAAGTTTGTTACTCGGTATGACATTAAAACATCGATCTTTTTATCATGCTAATATTTAGTTGTTGGCGATACGAGTGGAGAAATTGATCTGGAGTTACCCAAGAGTTACTTCCTTGTTGGAAAACAAATAAGTGCAAATCATACATGTAAAGTACACAACTCAGGTACACATAGATCATTTTACATTTACAGTCGAACCTCGTTATCTCGAACTCGCTTATTTCGAATTACCGCTTATCTCGAAGTGAAAATCTGGTCCCTGGTTTAACATGAAATTATGACAACAGGTAACAAAATAATGTGGAAAAGAGGAGAAATTGCTCCTCAGGAGCAATTTCTCCTTTTTTCCACATTATTTTATATATGTATTTCTAACTTCAGGAGTCAAGTTTCATATTTATTTGTTAAATGTGGTTGTTCAATTTATTGTTTTCCTCACTCTCTCAACTCTGATTGTCGAGGTACGGATATCTCGAAGTGTTTCAATGAGCCCCTTGGAATTCGATATAACGAGAGTCGACTGTATTTGCAAAGACAACGAAAATTCTATTCAATCGAGAGCATGTGTCTACTGGACTGGGAATGCAGAAATATGTTTCACCGTAGTAAACTGCTTCAGAAATTTTATCACTTTGAAATTCTTATTCTTCTTCTTATTATTTTTCTTCTTCTTCTCCTCCTCCTCCTTTTCCTCATCCTTCTTCTCAGTAAAGACCCTTTACTCAACGCGAGCAGTAAAAAGAATCTGACATTTCTTTACAAACTGAAGATATAGTAAAAACATGAAACGATAATACCACACCATTATCGTTTCGCGGGCAAATAATTCCGTCAAAAACTGACGAAATTTTCCCATTAGCAATCCTAAACCTGGGCCCAGTTGTTCAAAGCGTCGTTAGCTTAACGAGCTCGTTAAGGGTCATCTCGTTAACTGTTTTAGCGGATTCAATACACAATATTCTGATATTGTTTGCTGAAAAAATGTGAGTAGCAAAAGCTACACACATTTTTTCAGCAAAAAAATACAGCATATTTGCGTATCATTCGATGTAAATTTTAACGAATCGTTAACTAACGACATCGTTAGCTTTGAACAACTGGGCCCAGATCGCCATAATATCAATTAACATACAAAGTTTGGTGATAATCCATTAATATTTACTCAAGTTTTAGTCCGAAAACGAAAATACGGACGGACGAACGACGGACGGACAGATACAGGCAACTAACGCGAAACCATAATACCCTGTCACTTTCGTATGGCAGGGTATACAAAAATGTAATTTTATATGTACATGCATTTTAGATATTACTCAATGTATATACCGTATTCAACCTTATTACCGCACATACTCTTATAAACGCATAGTCAAACAATTTCTGAGTCGCCAGATTGAGTACGTTATCTACTTGGCCTCAATAGATCAGTTGGATTCGCCTTACGACTGGAGACCAGGAGGTCGCGGGTTCGACCCCCGCCGAGGTCGGCAACATTCTTTCATGGAAATTGACCATGAAACATTTACTACGGTCATTCTCTCCCTTCCGCTGATTCAAGAAGGGCAGTTGTCAGTTTCTGGCGAAAGAATGTGCACAATACTGATTAACCGCTTAGAGGACTAAGTCTGTCCAGTACACGTGTGGTTAGGTAAATTGACCTCACTCGACATGACCCCATTGGGTTGAGTGGGCCGTAAAACCTCAACACAAACAAACAAGAGTTATCTACTTCTTTTTAAAGGTATATGCTGTTGGCAATCATTTGAATTGCCTCGACAATAACACGTGCTTTTATAAAAAAAAAAAATCAGTGAAAAAATCGCATAAGCATCAAGATGGTCAGATACCATCACGAAAACACGCCTATATAATATTGACCCCCTTAAACCCCACTTTTATATAGTAAAACTGGGGTTTACAGGGGTATACATTATTTTTTTTATTTCTGCTCAAAAACATAGATTAGGGTACTCGTTAGAACCGCCTCGATGAGGCGGTTCTAACGAGTTCCCACAATCTATGTTTTGAGCAGAAACATGAAAAATATCAGAATTTTTAATCTGAAAATTTTCATTTTTTGGTGGTAAAATTTTCAGTATATTTGAATAGGCATGTTTTCGTAATGTATGTGGAAGGTCACGTGATATTTGTGTTTATGATTGTACAGTTTCTTGTTTGAATCCGTAGCTATGTAGTGGTAACAAAATTTGATTATCATTTCTAGCAAGCACAAGCCGATGACCATTTTAACCCTGAAGTCGTCAAGCAAAACTTGTAGCAGACGACAGTCTATTAATTCTTAGTAGTAGTAGTAGTAGTAGTAGTAGTAGTATTAGTAGCAGTAGAAGCAATACAGAGAAACCAATATGGACACACATATATATACGTGCCTATATGTTTGGATATTTCAACATATAGTTACCTGCTAAATCGTATATGGTTACCAGATACATAATAGAATTATCCTTGAAGAGTTTGAAAATTCACTTGTCTGTCAAACAAATAGGATTTTGGTGTTTTAATGTCCAGATATTTGTATTTCAGTCATTCTGGGACAAGGATAAAAGGACAACATGATAAAGTTTAATAAAAGGAAACACCATACAGTCCAGAGAAGATTTATCTGCAGACAGGGATCCGAACTCCATACTTTAGTATCAGCAGGCGAGGGCTAAACATTACGAAAACACGCCTATTCATATATATAGAAAATTTCACCTCCAAAAACTGAAAATTTTCAGATAAAAAAATCTGATATTTTTCATATTTTTTGCCTAAAACATAGATTGTGGATACTCGTTAGAACCGCCTCGACGAGGCGGTTCTAACGAGTACCCACAATCTATGTTTTGAGCAGAAATAAGAAAAATAATGTCTACCCCTGTAAACCCCAGTTTTACTATATAAAAGTGGGATTTAAGGGGGTCATCATTATATAGGCATGTTTTCGTGATGTATACCGAGCTGCTGATGCTCCATATTCCAAACTATCGTACTTTTAAGCTTAACAAAGTCGCCCTGAGACTCCCCAGCCCAACCTAACCTGACGTTTTAGCTTAAAGAAAAGTTGTTCGGGTCAGATTTACTCAGTAATGAGTTAATCTTGCTGGCAAGTGAATACTATAGCTGTGGTATGGGAGATGTATAGTCTGAAATGTAACCCTGTCTGTGACCTGAGGCTTCTGGTCCCGGTTATATCACATCAAACAGAAATTTGAAAGCAGGTAGCACAAGTCGCCGGACTATATTTAGGTGGGTCCATAACCACATGATTCTCAAGATCATGACCATGTGCATTCAACCTCAGTAACAGTGGAATAGTCCACTAAGTCATCATAACAGTCTTCAAAGTTTGGGAGAGACCTCCGAGCGGACACAACGTTAATACAACGTCGATTCAACGTTGAATCGACGTTATTTCAACGATGTGTGCCTGCTGGGCTACAGCTATCATCATAACGACTGCAACATTTACAGACAGCAGTTGTAAAAAAAATACTGAGCCTCACCCCCTCCCACCCCCCCCCCACCCCCCACGCCTTCACCTGCGTCCCAATTTAAACGTAAAGCGCAGTTTTCGAGTGACTCGCTCCGGTCCTCCTCGTAAACTGCAAAACATACAACGGATAGATGGGGATTTCGCTAATGACAGGATTGAATACTTGCCAACCACTTGATGTTTTGCTTCGGAGCTTCGAAAACAAACTCGTGATTTTGAAGGGTAAAACCCGGATGTGTTACATTATTTTCAGTGTATCACATATTAGTGAGATCAGTGAACTCAAACAAAACGCTTCGTTATGAGAAAATTAATGAGCCCGCGCACGATTCAACCTACAATAAGGCCTGTGTAACCAAACAGATACTCAGATCAGTCTGCACATCAACTAAGTATGGCAAGGGTTCTCCTCCCTGTCAGCATTCTACGTAAATCTATATCGGGCCGTCATCGGCCCGTCAGGGTAGCTGACGTAGATTTACGTAGAATGCTAGCTGGGCTTATCCCTCTTTGGACAGCAAGGCGGCTGTAGAAGGCACATGCGATCAGCGAAGACTGATCAGACTGCACGGATGATACGAGTCTTCGCTGGTCGCACAGGTCTTATTGTAGGTTTTGCGGTGCGCTGGCTCGTATGAACTATTCATTATACCGGAAGTTTTCCAGACCGTCCCTAAGTGTTTTCAAAATGGCCATTCTTTAGTGGCGATTGGTCATAAAATATTTTCTATGGTCATTCGCTCTCTAAAAACAGTTGTTAGTTTCTGGGGATGGAATGTGCACAAGCGCTGGTAAATCGCTTAGCGCGTACGATGAGGAGTGAATCTTTGATTGTATTTAGTCGTCCAATTTTAAATATTGTGTCCTACAAAATATTATACTGAAAGGAAAAAGAAACGCGTAGGTTTTAATTTTGCATAATTTTTAATTACCAATAACAAACAAATTAAAATTTGCCCATAGACTATTACTCGATGAATGTTTACTGTCGTGTCAATGTACTTTTAATATTGGAATAATCAAGGGTCAAGGTGAAGCAGGTTGTTACGGGTATAAATAATGCCACTCGGTACATTCCGGTTCACCGACTCCGTTTGATTAAGTAAGTTATGGAACCAGTCCACAATTACCTCCCCTGATTCGTTGTCCAAAATAAGGAAATATAGTCGCACAAATAGTCCCTCACTTGGATGCTGTGTCTTATGCCAGAGTGACTGAGCAGACTACTTCACTGTGATTCTTTTGATAGACCAACATGTAGTTGTTTTGAAAATTAAGAGTTTGTTTTGTTTTCTTTTGATTTCAGGAAAACAGGTGAACCTAAGCACACCCCTAAGAAGTGAGCCTACATGGGCTGTAACTGGTATGCCTGAACTGACAGTTGTTTACTTTGACAGACGACAGCAGGAAAAGGAGCTGGTCATGGTCATGTGTAAAGTGGATAAATTTGAAGGTAAGAAATGATTACATAAGCAGAAAAAGTATGCATCGATTGCAAAGTTGTCAGCAATTTTTTCCCAATAGGTCTTTGTATGGGAGGCAATGGAAAAATAATTGTGGTCCGAGGCCTGCTATGAGCAAAGTGCAGAATTTTGGAACTTCAATTATGAAGCCAGTTTTGTTCACACAGAGCTGAAACTTGACAGATTATCAGCCCATCTTATAAATTTAAAGGTAATGGAGGCAATTTCAGTCTACAGAAGGTGTTTTATTTTATTTTTTTTTTAATTTTTAAAATTTCATTAAAATTCATTGAAAGTGAAAGTAGAATGTGAGTGAAACTGATGTAAATATTGTGCAGGTATCCCTACACCGTGTCTAAATGCAGCCTCTTTCTGAGAATTTTGTTTGTAGTGTTGCAATGGAGGGATTGTTTTTAAAACTATAAGACAAAATTGTTGGAAAAGACATATTTATCACCGAATGGCCAGTGTTTACTCTGGAGCAGGACGACCAAAAAAAGCGGATATGGGGTGATAAATTTCAAGTGCCCTTTGAGTGGGAAATGGAAATGTATGAATGTTCACCGGTTTACTTTCATGATATTTTCAGGGACCTTGGATATAGGGACAATGGACATCAGTCATCTGTGCCACAATACCCTCTGTATTCAGTCGTGCCATCTGTCCATGGAGCCACATACGGTCAACTGTGACAGGGTCAGATGTGTTAATCGGGGCATGTGCAAGGGTCATGCGGGATATCCAGATTGTTTGTTGGAGTGTAAAATGTAAGTTAGCTCACAGTAAGAGTAAATTTAAATGATGTGACATGACACTGACTAGCCATAGGACTACTGTACTTACCAAAAGTATTTGGACGGACAGGCCTGATCAAACAGTGTAGACCCAGATCAGACTCCAAAAAAAGCGGCATCTCATCTGGCTCTACACTGTTTGCCACTCATTCAAAAATATTTTATAAAATCCGGCAATAAAATGGACCTGTCCTAGTTTTAAGCTAAGTACAGTAATGATTTAAGGTGTCTGACTATTTAGGGCAAATACGGTAACCAGTGATTGTCATGTACTCATCTTCTGGGTCAGTATTATACCCAGCAAACACCATTTTAAGAGTCCCTTGATGCAGGTCTCTTCCTTCCTTGCTTACTTCAGCAGAGATTTTGGAAATATTGTCTTTTATCACAGTTTGGGGTCAGTCCTGCTTCCCAGGGTTGATGCCAAACTGAAATTACTCTGAAATTATTCATGTCGTTTCCAAAATTTCTTCTGAAGCGTGCATGTTGTAAGATGCCTCCTGTAGTACAACAGAACGCAGTCAATACAACATTACTTCATGCATGCATATCAATGAAAACAAAACCAGGCCTCGTCTTACCATTTATTGAAACTTAAAGACAATACAAATATATATACACAAAAAATACATGTAATTACATATCTGTAGTAGTACTAGTAGAAGTAGTAGTAGTAGTACTAGTAGTAGTTGCAGCAGCTGTTTTCAGACATTCTGTAGTAGTAGTTGTGTTGTTGTTGTTTGTTGTTGTTGTTGTTGTTAAACTACAACTACACCAAATACCAACAAAACCTGTACTACAGCAACTACTACAACTACTGACTTGAACTTGAAACATTTTGCAGTTGTAGTCATTGCTGTAGTACGTGCTATATTTGTATTTGTTGTTGCTGTAGTTATTGTACAACAACAAAAACTGTTGCTGCTGCAGCAGCAGCAACAACAACAACAACAACACAACAACAACAACAACAGACCCAGATTCAGTTCTTAGTAAGTTTTTCACTTAATGTAATTATGAGCTGTCCCACTAGTAGATGGGACTGCATCCAGCTGTCCCTTTTGGTAATCTCCATTCACTTTACTGTTTATCTTATAAGCAGTGTGCTCCTGGATTGCCCTGCTTTGTCGAACAAGTTAATGTTTAACGACTTCCCCAGTCAGCATTTTACGTAAATCTATATCGGGCCGTCATCGGCCCGTCAGGGTAGCTGACGGGCCGATGACGGCCCGCTGTAGATTTACGTAGAATGCTAACTGGGTCTGTCTTTTTAGAATATATTCGTTCATACTCTGCCTTCTTATCCATTGATATAAGTGAACGTTTCACACGCGCAGAAAGCTTAACACCAGAATTTTCACACTTCTGAATAGTTGATGTTCCAGGGTCATTATTTAGTTTGTGTATAGCAGAATAAGCTCGTCCTTCCATATTTCTAGAAAAGTTCACATTTTTTGGAAGCGATACACTAACTGACCGATTAACTGCCTCACGTTTTTGCGTGTCCGTGTAAAGTTTCATTTGCTCCACTGATGCTGTACTGAGTTTCTAAAAGTAAATCCTTATCACTTTCATCCATATTCAGGTGGTGAATTTTGTTTGACGCGAGGAACATGGAACGATTCGATCAGTTGTTATTGACACCTCCATGGCAGATGACAGAGTTCTGGGCACATTTCGAACAGTCACCACTATAGCAGAGTCGAGTCGATTCAAGAACTTTTGGTAAGCACCGTCGCAAAGCTGTCATGTCACCTGCATGTTTCTTCATTAGCTCTTTTAAAATCAAACTGCATCTAGCCTTCACATCCTGACTGAAGACCTTCTGAGCTTCCTTCTGTTGTTCACGTGTTCTACCAGGAAACATTTCACGGCTAAAGTTAGCCCTGTTACACTGTCGAAACTGGGACTGCCCTAGGTGAGTGGGGTCTGCAAGACGTTGTACATTCCATATCGGATGAAGGACTTTCAGGGCATGATCTATTCCTTCAGCTGATCTTGCATCACCAACTGTGGTTGCGTACTTCACTAACATGCCTTGGAGGGCAAGCTGTGTTCAAATTTCATGACCCATTTCATACTCTGAGAGAGGTGCAAAAGCTGATAAATTTGCTGTGCATTCTAGGTGTCCACCAAGGCACTTCACTTCTATTCCTTTCCCTTTTAACAAGGCACCAGTCCAGCACAGTTTATTCTGGAAGCAAGCCTGAATAATAAACTTCCTGCCTGTCATTGTTTCACAGGCAATACCGATTGCCTGTGATGCATTCTGGCCAGGCTTTTTGCGGCTTGCAATAGTCATTGAATTATATCGTGCGTCGACAGCAATGTTTATCTCTGATGGTTCACATCCCCTCTTCTGATTGATATCCTTAAGCAGTTCCACTTTGTCACTCATATCCCTCTGGTTTAGCTCTGTAACAGCTTTTGCAACAATGTTTGATGTCCTATGCATGCTGCTTCTCGCAGGGAGAGGTAAGTCCATGTTGGCTATGAGGCATCGTGCTCCTCTGTTACCCAAAGGTGTATCTTGTAGCCCAATGTCAAGACCCAGGTTTGGTGCTGCTGGATTTGGGCCTGGTCTGTTTGTTGGCACTTTTTGTAGAGCTTGAATTCTGGAGAAGTGAAGTTACATGTAGCACATTTAAATGTCATCTTTAAGCAAACGCCCCATTTTTTCTCATTGGCGATCTCCATGTGGGCCAGGTCACAGTCAGGCGCGGCCTCTCTGTGAAGCGACTGGGCCTTATTCCAGGCTTCGACCATTTTCTCGCTGTCAACCAGTCTCATGCTATCAAAATCTTTAGGCTGTGTTGGTTCCGTCTCGTCCAAATGCAATGTAATAGCAGGGCGTAGCAGTCGAGCCTCTCCAGTCATACCTTCACAGTCTGGCATGCATCTTGATCTTCCATCATAGGCTGTCTTTGTTACCAGGTAAAACTCTTCTTTACTCATTCTAACTGTTTGTCTAGTAGTTGTTGGCTCAGCATTTTGGTTGGAATCTGTCTGATGTAGTGAAATACCCTGATTCCAGGGAATGTGGCCTTTCTGGAACTGGCTTTTTCTTCTTTTTCTCTCGCCTTTCATGGTAGTGTTCACTTATGCATATAAAATACTAGAATGTTGAAACTGCAGGTTTTTTACCCTATTTATACTCATTTTTGTTTTCTGTCAACTTAAATGACAGATACAAGTCTGCATAACACAGTATATACAGAGTTTGGAATCTTTCTGCTTCCCAAGAGTCATCACTACAGGGGTCCTGCCCAGATGCACTTGTGTATTGGAATGACACTTGGCTGACATTTGAAATGCCACCTAGGACAGGGGACACAGGCAGGTGCTTTTATTTTGTTTGTAAGTAAATAAAGTTATATCATATTCTCTTTGGAAATGAAAAAAGCCTGTTTTAGAGACCAAATTCAGTACTTTCAGAATTTTTTTTCTTTTGTTAACTTTCCTTAAATGGCAAAAATCGGTCAAAATTTGACAATTTCTTCATTTTAAGCCTTTAAAATATGCAGAACCATTGTTTTGGTCATAGATTAGAATTGCATCAATAGGAGGCTATCACAGGGTGTTGTATGCTTTTTATTTCATGAAAACAATCCCAAAAATAAGTGAGATATTGCAAATTTAGTGTTTTTCAGAAAAAAAAGTTTGGCTTTCGAAAAAGTTCCAAAACTTCATTGTGGGTACCTGTGTTTGAAATCCTGTACTTTTAGAACTTGGTCTAATATTTGCTCTGATGATTGCAGACATGTGTAGAAACTAGGTAAACAGCACATGGTGTAACTTGGTTTTAAAAAAAGGGGTCTGCTATTTATACATTGATGTTTGGCACATCTGCGTGACCAGTTCAGGACGATGGTGGAAACAGCAACAACCACGCCAGGACGTCACAACAACAGGATTCATCCAAACACTGTGCGAAACCGTTTGAAGGAAGTATTCTTGTACGCCAGAAAATCTTACGTTGGATGACATCTAACACAGAGATGACCTCAGAACAGAATGAACTGGTTGCGACAACACAGCCTTCCTCAGTTTCCTATGCACTGATGGAGACAAGTCCTGTTTAGTGACGAGTCGCGGTTCTCCCTTTACCGTGCTGACGGACGTAAACGCGTTTATCGACGTCGGGGCGAACGATTCAAGGATGCTTATGTCATTGAAACTGACGGCAGATTTGGTGGCGGTTCGATAATGCTGTGGGGCGGCATTGCCCATGGACTTAAAGCGTCTCCAGTTGTGGTCAACGGAAACTTAACGCCATTCAGTACAGAGACAGAATTTTTCGTCAGTGCGTGGTTCCGTTATGCAGCAACACAATCTGACATTTCAACAAGATAATGTCAGGCCGAATGTCGCTCGAGTTTGCCGTGACTTCTTAGCCCAGAACAACGTGATTCCGCTTAATTTTCCATCTTGCAGCCGTGACCTTTCACATTGCGAAAACACGCCTATTCAAATATATAGAAAATTTCAACTCAAAAAACCGAAATTTTTCAGGTAAAAAAACCCGATATTTTTCATATTTGTGCTCAAAAACATAGATTGTGGTACTCGTTAGAACCGCCTCGGCGAGGCGGTTCTAACGAGTACGCACAATCTATGTTTTTGAGCAGAAATAAGAAAAATAATGTATACCCCTGTAAACCCCAGTTTTACTATATAAAAGTGGGGTTTTAAGGGGGTCAAAATTATATAGGCGTGTTTTCGTGATGACCACAGAACACCTACGTGACGAACTTAACAGATGGGTTCCGTCCCCAATAAGGTCCAGGAACGGACGGCTGCTTTACAGCAGGAGTGAGACCACATACCTCTGCATTACGAAAACACACCTATTTAAATATATAGAAAATTTCACCAACAAAAACTGAAAGTTCTCAGATAAAAAATCAAATAGGGGCGGTTCTAAAGAGTACCCACAATCTATGTTTTTGAGCAGAAATGAGGAAAATAATGTATACCCCTGTAAACCCCAGTTTTACTATATAAAAGTAGGGTTTAAAGGGGGTCAGAATTATAGAGGTATGTTTTCATGATGAGAAGGATCAACACCCTCTTCAACTCCATGGCTAACAGGATACGTGAAGCAACGCAAACGGCGGGCATATACGATACTGACTTTGAACTGTAATTTGGATTTCGAAACATCATATCCTGGAACAATTAAACAGACATTGTGCATTGGTTTCGCATTATGTAATATTGAAATTTTGAGAATTTCTTTAAAAATGAGTTTGGAATAAAATGAAGTCAACAGTTTTAATTAGAACACTATTCTTCATGAAATATACTTAAATGAATTTAGTTATGCGTTTCTTTTTCCTTTCAGTATAGCTTTCACAAAGACACACAGTCTGTGCTAAGCGTAGACCAAGCTTTTTTTATGAAAGCTAAAACATGGTTATAACAGGCCATAAGACAGGCTATAAAACAACACTGGAGCATTCCATGAACTTTCATAAGTGCTTCTAGGGCAATGACAAATACAGTCGACTCTCGTTATCTCGAATTCCAAGAGACTACACCCGTGGGCGTAGACAATAATCCATCCTACTGTTTGCCAGCTCATAAGTAGGGTTAATAGTGTGCACGTGATAACCAGAAAGCTTTGAACAAAAATATATGATGACGAACCTAGGAGATGTCACAATTGTTACGAGCCAGGCGTAACGAGAAAGAAATGAAAGTGAAACCAGCAACAAGTTTTAAATTATTAACAATATTTATTCCACAAAAAAAATAAGACAAGATTCAAAACAAAAGAATGTAAGTAGACAGTACCGTTCAAGTTTATGTCACAAAGTCCCTCTGAAATAATCCATGAGAATTTATAAAAAACAAATCCTTTGGATATCAGTTTCTGATCCCACAATTTAATGTTCATGAATTCAGAATTTAAGTCCAGAATGAATAAAATAGTTAAGTGATCCAGTATAGAATAATTTCCAGTGAAAGTATACAAAGATGCCCAGATGAAAATCTGTTCTCCTTATATAATATCAAAGAAGGTTCTAGAAAAAGAATTTACTACAAGCATCTCTTACTTTCCAGTTCCAATCAAGAAACTTCTAAATCTTCCATGACATGCCAAAAATAACACAGTCCAGAATCAAGGACGTAAACATCATGTATTTGTAAACATGTTGTTCTAGAAAGTTATTTTTGGAAACATAGTAAATAAGGCTATTTATGGAAACATAGTAAACATGTTGCTTATGATAAATGAACACCCTTTATATAACACTTCCCCTCTTCAAGGAAAAGAAAGATTTATGTAATAAAGCTTTCTTTTGCCATAAAATTATCATAAAATAAAATACTGATAAAGGCAATTATTATCTTATATACAGCAAGTTACAGGAAACCACAGATCAAGACATCATGCTCTGGACAAGGCATCAGGAATAATATTATCTTTTCCCCTGATATGCCTAATGTCAAGATTGTATTCCTGTAACAACAGGCTCCACCTGAGCAACCTCTGATTCTTGTTTTTCATCCCAAAGTCAGTGGATTGTGATCACTGAAAACAACAATAGGTGAGGACGAAGAAGTCAGATAAACTTCAAAATATTGAAGAGCAAGAATGAGAGACAAACATTCTTTCTCTACTGTAGAATAATTCTTTTGATGTTTGTTAAACGTTTTGGAAAAGTAACAAACTGGATGATCCACACCATTGTCATCCTCTTGCAGTAATACACCACCTGCACCAACATCACTCGCATCTACTGCTAACTTGAATTCTTTATTAAAATTTGGTGCCAAGAGAACCGGCGCACCTGTCAGTATGGCTTTCAGTTTATCAAAGGCATTCTGACAATCATTGGTCCACTTAAACCTCATTCTTTTACTAAGTAAATTAGTCAGTGGCTCAGCAATGACAGAAAAATTATTACAGAATTTTCTGTAATAACCGGCCATACCAAGAAACCTCATCAGTTGTCTTTTGCATGTGGGCACCAGAAAATTTGAAATAGCTTCAACTTTAGCCTCTATAGGTTTAACTTGACCATGACCCACAACCTGTCCTAGAAATGTTAAAGTTGCATGACAGAATTCACTTTTAGCAATGTTTATTGTCAAGTTTGCTTCACTTAGTTTATCAAAGAATACTTTGATAGTTCCAAGATGGTGATTCCATTCATCATTGTATATGATGGCATCATCGATGTAAACATTGCAATGCTCGATTCCAGCTATTATGGTGTTGATTAAGCGTTGAAATGTTGCTGGAGAGTTTTTCATTCCGAAAGGCATTACTTTATAGTGATATAATCCATCAGGAGTAACAAATGCTGAGATCTCTTTAGCTCTTTCTGTGAGAGGAATTTGCCAAAATCCTTTCAGAAGATCAAATGTAGTTATATATTTTGAATTTCCAATTTTGTCAATACAGTCATCCATTCTTGGTATGGGAAAAGTGTCTGTTTTACTCAAATTATTGACCTTCCTGTAATCGGTGCACATTCGATATGTTCCATCAGGTTTTGGCACAAGAATGCAAGGTGAACTCCATTCACTTTGACTTGGTTCAATAAAATCATTGTCCAGCAAATACTGAATTTCCTCCTTAAGATATTTTTGTTTTGTTGGGTTCATTCTATATGGATGTTGTTTGACAGGTTGTGAGTCCCCAACATTCACATCACTATAAATTTAGTCAGTCCTTGTAGGAATGTCCGGAAATAAGTGTTCATATTCATAAATTAACTGTGTCAGTTCCTTTCTTTGGACTGGATCTAGGTGTGAAAGTTTCTGGTCGAGATCCTTTAGAATATCAGAATTCTGGAGTTTTGATGAAGCAGGATCAGATTTGATGAAGTTCATGTCTTCAGAGTTCATTTCACTTTGTTCCTGAGGGACTGAACTAACAACACTAATTGGTGTAACAGAAGAGCTATCCCTATCTATGTATTGTTTAAGCATGTTAACATGACATAACTGTTTTTGTTTGCGTCTCCCAGGAGTGTTAACAATGTAATTTACATCACTAATCTGTTTATCTACAGTGTAAGGGCCGTAATATCTGGCTTGCAATGGTTTGCCAGGAATAGGCAAAAGAGCAAGTACCCTGTCTCCAGGCATGAATTTTCTTTCTTTTGCATTTTCATCATACCAACGTTTCATTTTCCTTTGTGCTGACTTAAGATTGGTCCGAGCAGCCTCACAAGCTCTAAACAGTCTGTCTTTAAAATCTGATACATATTGAAGTAAGTTCAGAGAACTGTCATCATTTGAGAGAAATTTCTCTTTCAAAAGTTTCAAAGGTCCACGCACAGTGTGGCCAAATACCAGTTCAAATGGACTGAAACCAAGAGATTCCTGGACAGATTCTCTAACAGCGAACAACAACAAATGGATGCCCTCATCCCAGTCTTTTTCAGTATCAAAGCAGTATGATCTGATCATATTTTTCAGTGTCTGATGTTATCTTTCAAGGGCACCTTGACTTTCAGGATGATAAGGTGACGATTTATATTGAGTAATGCCCAACTCGTGCATGACCTGTTGAAAAATTCCAGACATAAAATTGGAGCCCTGATCCGACTGAACAGACTTTGGGAGACCTACAAATGTAAAAACTTTACCAAAGCCTTAACAATGTTCTTAGTTTTAATATTCCTAAGTGGAATGGCTTCTGGGAAACGTGTAGAAGCACACATTATAGTGAGAAGATATTCATTACCTGACTTGTTTTGGGCAAGGGACCAACACAGTCAATAATTATTCTGCTAAAAGGTTCATCAAAAGCATGTATGGGCTGTAAATGAGCTTTTGGTATTGTCTGGTTGGGTTTTCCTACCATCGAGAAACGTCAGATTTTAACCCTGGCCAGTAAAAATGGTTAAGAATTTTGTGATAGGTCTTGTTTACACCTAAATGACCTGACATGGGAGTCTCATTGGCCGAGTTCAAAATTTCAGGGCGATAAATCCTTGGAATCACTATTTGGTGGTTAACAGTCCACTCGTCTTCTGCTGAGACATCAGGAGGACGCCATTTTCTCATTAAAATGTCATTTTTGACGTAAAAAAAGACTGGAACTTGATCTATTTCTTTCTCGTCAAAAGCCTTTTGAAATAAAGGCGAAATTTCAGGATCATTATGTTGTTCCTTGCAAAGTTGTGACCTTGACACCAAGTCATGACCTTGACCTTGGTCATTTAATAGCGAAGAGTAATGACTGGACTCTGACTTGTCACTAAAGTCTGTCTGCTTGTCAGACAGGCTGGGTGAAAGAGAATTTTTAATCTCGTGTTTAAAAGACTGACCCAAAATGGTATCAGTTAAATCAATTTCCCCATCTATCTGTTTTGCTTTCTTAGCCATGGCCCTTGTAACGGCACAAGATGGGTAAAGATCAGGGATTTCCTGTTCAATGGGATCAGGTGGCTGATCAATACACGGTGTGTTAGTCAAAAGTGGGTTTACCACAACCTTATCTCCCGCTAAGTCATTGCCTAACGGTAAATGAACACCTTTAAAAGGTAAAGAAGGTCGAATACCGACAGCCACTAAACCAGTTACCAAGTCTGAGGAGAAATAAATGTTATGAAGAGGAACTTAACAAATCCACACTCTACATCCTGAATAAGGACACTTGTCCCAGAAGAAGTCTTCTCAGAAAAAGGCAGAGTATCTGCTAAAATAAGGGATTGAGAAACTCCAGTATCTCGTAAGATTTTAATTGGGGTAGACTGGGCATAGTCACTATTTAGTGACACAAAACCATCTGATAAGAATAGTTCATAAACCTCCATAACAGAATCAGTCTCAGGCCTTTCGGTCTGGATAGGATCTTCCTCCTTAACACATGACTGTGGTTTTGACCGTAAAGAGGTAAGGCCTGTAGGTTTAAGCCCCTCTTGTTTTTCTTTCTTTCTTTTCAAATGTAAACATTCAGATATAATATGACCTGTCCTTTTGCAATAATTGCAAATTGGTTGAGATAAGGGATTTTGATCTTTATTTTCACCAGAAGGTTTGGGTTTGGGAGTAATTGTTTGGCTATAACTACCAGGTGGATTACTAGGACTATGTTTGGATCCGGATTGTGGGAAAAATGGTCTTCTAGAGGGATTTGACTTATTAATAAAGGAAACTTTATGTGTTAAAGCATAATCATCTGCAAGTCGAGCTGCAGCTTCCAAAGTTTCAACTTGTTTCTCATCTAAAAAGGACTTAATGTCTGAATTTATGCACCTTTTGAACTCCTCTACAAGCATGAGCTGCCTAAGTTTTTCATGATTAGAGCCAATTTTCTTTGAAGAGCACCACCTGTCAAATAGCTGTTCTTTAGTTCTAGCAAATTCTACATGGGTCTGCTCATTTTCTTTCTTACAGTTCCTAAATTTTTGCCTGTAAGCCTCAGGGACCAACTCGTAAGCCTTAAGAATTAATTCCTTTACAGTATCATAACTGGAGCTCTGCTCAACAGTCAGCTGAGTATATATTTCTCGAGCCTTCCCAATTATTACGCTTTGCAAAAGCACGGTCCAATGCTCCTTTGGCCATTTTAAATTTTCTGCTACTTTTTCAAAATGAAGAAAATATTTGTCAACCTCCTTTTCTTGAAATGGAGGAACTAATCTGATGTGTTTAGTGACGTCAAAATAAGCACCAGAGTCTAAAGGTTGCCGTTTTACCATCATATTTTGCATTTCTAATTCTTTCATTCTTAAGTTATATTGTCTCTCTCTTTCCTTTTCTTCCATTTCCATTCTTTCTTTCTGCATTTATCTTTCTTTTTCTTTCTCCCTCTCTTCCATTTCCATTCTTTCTTTCTGCACTCTTTCTTCCATTTCCATTCTTTCCTTCTGCATTTGTCTTTCTTGTTCAATTCTAAGTTTTTCTTGCTCTAATCTTAATTTTTCAAACTCTATTTGCTTCTGAATCTCAAGCTCTCGCATTTGCAACCCTGTCTGTGTTATGAGAACAAGAGACAAAGCAAAAGAATCAAGAATTTCCTTATCAACCAATAATTGAACCAAAATATTTTTTATTTCCTGTTTTAACATAGACTTATTTACAGAAGGCACTTCATAGTGAGCAGCAATGTCCAACAAATCTGACTTTTTGGCCAAATTTAACAACTCCTGCGAAGGCGCAGCTATGAAAGCTTGAAGGTCAAATGACATGATTGCTTTTTGCTGGTTTTGTCAAGTAAATTTATCAATCAGAGTTTATTTATTGATATTTTTCAAAGGTCAATACTTGCTTTTTTATTATTTATTTATATTTTTTCAAAAGTCAATACTTGTTTTTTTATAAAATAAAGATTTTTATAATTACTGAATTTTTTTAAAAATCAGTACTTGTTTTATAGCAAACAAATATTTCTTTTTTTTTTTTTTTTTTTTTCTTTAAAAATCAATATTTGTTTTCTTTAAAAAGCTTAAACTTGTTTTAGCTCAAGAAAATGTTCGATCCCGGACGAGCCCCCAATTTCTGTTACGAGCCAGGCGTAACGAGAAAGAAATGAAAGTGAAACCAGCAACAAGTTTTAAATTATTAACAATATTTATTCCACAAAAAAATAAGACAAGATGCAAAACAAAAAAATGTAAGTAGACAGTACCTTTCAAGTTTATGTCACAAAGTCCCTCTGAAATAATCCATGAGAATTTATAAAACAAATCCTTTGAATATCAGTTTCTGATCCCACAATTTAATGTTCCTGAATTCAGAATTTAAGTCCAGAATGAATAAAATTGTGAAGTAATCCAGTATAGAATAATTTCCAGTGAAAGTATACAAAGATGCCCAGATGAAAATCTGTTCTCCTTATATAATATCAAAGAAGGTTCTAGAAAAAGAATTTACTACAAGCATCTCTTACTTTCCAGTTCCAATCAAGAAACTTCTAAATCTTCCATGACATGCCAAAAATAACAGTCCAGAATCAAGGACGTAAACTTCATGTTATTGTAAACATGTTGTTCTAGAAAGTTATTTTTGGAAACATAGTAAATAAGGCTATTTTTGGAAACATAGTAAACATGTTGCTTATGATAAATGAACACCCTTTATATAACACAATCACGAAGCACACCTGCCCGAGGCACCAAAAGAAGGAGAGATAAGGAACTGATAAATATCAAACTAACGCCACATACAAAACCACAGACGTACAAGCAAAGAAGAAACAGGGTAACCATCTTGGAAAACTACTGGGTGCTTAAACCAGTTTTCATGCGCGAAATCTCCCCCTTAATTCTGATGCAGCGCCAATTACTAATATACATTCGGTCTGCATAGTGGTCCTCTATCTCATATGTGGTTGGCTTGGATTTTAACAGCCTAGTCAACATTATTAAGGTCATGTCGAGCCGGTCACTTAACCAAACGCTTTATCTTGCAGACTTAGTCCTCTAAGCAGTTAACCAGTACGTGTGCACATTCTTTCGCCAGAAACTGACAACTACCCTTCTTGAATCAGCGGAAGGGAGAGAATGACCATCTGTGAAACATCACAGTGAAACAATGAAACCTCACACACATTAATAAGGGTGTCTTCGAGAATCAGCTCAACTTACAGATCTCCACCTGAGAAGGTTTCGGAATGTGAGCCGGAGTGCAGCATTTCTTACAAGATTGCATCGAGAGCGCAGGCTGATCTGTGTCTTTGCTTATCGCACATGCAATCTTATAAGAAATGATGTGCCCTGGCTCATGTTTTGGTCTTTGTTACAGCCGGGGTTGGGTATAACGTCCACAGGGAGACGCTTGGTGACAAACTGCTGTATCTATGTGTTAATTGTGACGATCGATGACTGTAAAGCGCCATACAAACCACATGGGTCCGCGTGAAGCGAAAAAGTGCCTTTGAAAATGCACACATTGCGGAGATTCAGGCCACCCTGCGTATGCGCAAAGTATCATCCGAACCTCCGTTGATACATTCTGTAGAATCCAATGATTCTGTTAGCGGACAGTGAAGGCCATGATCAGACTGCGCGGATGCGCAGGCTGATCTGGGCCTTCACTGTCCGCATATGCCCGAAGACAAGTTTTCGCATGACGCGGTCCACACAGTCTCAGTACATTACTGGGAGACCCGCCGTGAGCGTGCCTTTACCTTACACATCCTACCCCTGCCCTTGCCCCTGCCCCTGCTCCTGCCCCTGCCTCCACCCTACAAAACACCACATCCGCATTGATGAATATTTTACTGTTGTCTTTGTCCATGTGTCTGAGTTAACGTTACCAAGATGCCTTAACAAACGGTATAGACCCAGATCAAACTGTCAGGCCTGCACTGTTTAAATTCAAATAGCAAATATCAGTACAAGCACTGCAGAAGAACCCGCATGACACCCTATAAAATTGACAATGATAATATTTACCCTAAACGAAATGACTACACAAAACAGCACTTCGTCGCAAACAAACGGAAATGTCCGTAACTCTTCAGGAAAGCAAGTAATCAAAGCACAAAAGTATGACACAAAAGACCCACCATACAAAAGTGAAATGGACGACTATGTTCACGAAACGAGCCGCAACGTCAAGAAACGTATCTTCGGACATATGCGCCCAGCAAAAATTCAGATCAGCCTGCGCATTCGCGTTGTCTGATCAGAATCTTTGCTGAGCACATTTTGGATAGCCAAGGATGCAAAAATTCTTCATGTGGAAAATGGAGACTTTGATCAGACTGCTCCGATGCGCAGGCTAATTTGAGTCTACATTGCGCCCACATTTTAGAAGTTATGTTTTCTCGCGTTGCGGCTCAAATGGTTGGTAGCGTGGGTGTCCAAAATTCAAACCACGCTGTAGTGCAATGATTACTCGCACAGTGATTACCCATATCAGCCTGTTTATCTGGAGTTTTGTTGTTATCACGACGAGAAAGGGAGTTACACAAATATGATATTGAAAATATTGTGGAAAAGAGAAGAAATTGTTTCTTAGGAGCAGTCTCCTCTTTTCCAAATATTGTGGAAAAGAGAAGAAATTGCTTCTTAGGAGCAGTTTCTCCTCTTTTCACAATATTTTGCCAGCTGTTGTTAGAGTTCCATTTCAAAACAGGGACCAGACTTTCACTTCGAGATAAACGGTTATTCGATATAAACGAGGTCGAGATAACGAGAGAGTCGACTGTATATTCAACAATGGGTCCCATTGCTAGTTCACGATAATTCAAGAAAACAAACTTCACCTGACAGTTTGTACATGTAAGCATACGTAACACCCGACTGTTACCAACTGATCACGGACAATCTTGTGAGAAATCGGAAATTTTATTTGTGGAGCACAAGAAACGTTATATTTATTCTGTTTTAATAAAAAGGAGAATTGTTTTTATTATCACAAAGGCTGTAGGCAGCATAAGGCCTTAGCCGTACCTAAAATGAGCGGAACTCAGGTCAAAAGTTAGTTGTCCACGAAAACCAGCAAAATGTTTAGATTCAGATAATCTTGCGCATGCTCTCAATCACATCAGAATCTGTGCGCCCCGTTGATAACTCTACAGCATCCAATGATTCAGTAGGCCCGGATTTGCGCAGTCTGATGTGAGCGTTCGTTGTCTACATATGTCAAAGGAAAATCATTCGCTTATGGCGGCCCAAATAATGTGCAGTACAGTCGACTCCCGTTATCTCGACTACGCTTATCTCGAATAACCGCTTATCTCGAAGTGAAAATCTGGTCCATGTTTTAAACTGGATCTCTAAGAACAGCTAGCAAAATATCGTGGAAAAGAGGAGAAAGTTTCTTCTTTTTTCCACAATATTTTCAATATATCTCTAACTTCAGGAGTCAAATTACATATTCATTTGTTAAATGGTGATGTTCGATTCAGTATCTTTTTGACAATTCTGCGATCCTGATATGTCGAGGTACGGATATATATGAATATCGAATATCCAGACGTTGCGCATGGTCAGTGTCTTCCTTATTCGCCTACATAATAAAAAGATCTAGCTTGTATATAACAAACAGATAAACGTCTAACCAGCCTGCATGTGTATTCTTTAGAATGTTCCTCATTTGCATATAAAACAGATGTTTTCCAACACTGGACTAGTAAGTTGTGGTAGCCAAGGCTTAATTGGCCGGCGCGCGAATCGCGCCGGTCTCTTAATATAGCTTTGGATTTTTAGGTATGGAGAAATGTTCGATTAGCGCAGAGGGCAATTTGGTAATATGACCTGCAGTCCATATTTGGTAAGTTTGACTATGACCTGTGGTCCATACTTAAAATGTTCAAACATATTCATATCTGACGCATGCTAAAATAAGTTTCTAGATAAGATATGGTAACTTATTTAAGTTCTGGCATGTTTATTTTTTTTTCTTTAAATAATAATGTACAAACTAAACCTCGTGGAGATCCCAATATGACTCAAGAAAATTCATAAAGCTTAATAAAAGCATACATTAACGAATCACATTGTTGTTCTTGAACAACATTACATTGAAATTTATTAAACTTTAGTATAGCTGGTCCCATATTTCTAAGTAAGCATAAACAAAATTTGCGCCGGTACTTAGACGTTTATGTCTAAATATTTTGACTTGTGGAATCTTTTTAACCCCTAACATTTATCACTCTCTGGGTTAATTCAGCAGACGACAAACTGATGATAGTTTTCTTACTTTTCGCAATAAACACGATTAAATATGCAAATCCTGTTATGGTAAAATTTAAGAAAATATTTCAGAATGTCGTCCGGTTTACTCAGAGGGCGTTAAATAGACGCCATTTTGATTCTTTTTCATCATTTTTTTTTTCAAAGAAAACAAGTCTTCACATTCCAAGTGAATCGTTGCCATTCATATGACGATTCATGTGAAATGACAAGACTTATTTTCTCTAACAAAAAAATAAGAATGCTGTCTGCTAAAAATTTGCTTGGTGCTTTAAGGGTTTACATACTTCTGGTAGGCTACAGCCCAGCAGGCACACAGCGTTGAAACAACGTCGATTTAACGTAGAGTCAACGTCAAAACGTTGGGCTGCGTTCAGCTACTCGCAAAATAAAAGCAAACTTTCCGTTCAGTTGTGACAGTTTTAAGCGGAGGGTAGCGAACATCCCCAAACTATTCTCAAGCTGTCTTTTGGCACAGCCAAGATGGCGGCCTATGCGATTAAATTTTATGTATGCTTGTTTGTTGCAAAAATCATGAGGATGTTTACTGCGTTGATATTTATTATTTGATTCTATATATAATTAATAATCATTGATATAGTACTTCGATATAACATCAACTCTCATTGAGGCCACATAAGACGGATTAACAATAATCGTTTTCAGAAGATGCAAAATAGTATTTGAAAAACACTCGCTTTACTGAACGCAGCACTGACATACTTTGCACATATGAGTGGCAACAAAAGAAAATAGTCCATATCTTCTATATGGACCAAAAATGTCCATCTCAGCCAGTAAATACGAACAGTCTGATCAGTACTTCGTTGTCCTAAAGCAGAATCACTGGGTACAGTAGATTATATCAGCGAACAGCTGGGACCGTGATAAGATTGCACAGATACACAGACTGGTCTATACCTTCGTTGACTACAAAATTAATGACATGGCTGTGTGGGCTATTCCGTCGCGTTGCGGCTAATATAAGTAGTATACATGCCGTTTTTAAGGCTCCGTGTTCCTCAAAAATAGACCTTTTTATCCAAGAAAGGTTTTGTAAATTGATATATTGTATTAACTCTTGTCTTGCTGAATAAATTAAGATGCCACGCCCATTTCTAATTTTCAGCCAATCAGATTACTCGATCCAGATTTTTGATATAAATTCACATACTTAATGGCAAACAGTGCAGATCCAGATCAGTTGGCTTCAGAAGCCAACTGATCTGGATCTACACTGTTTGTAAAGGCAGGATATATCCGGGTTCAGCAGGACAATGGTTAATAGGGTCATAAAATGTGGCAGATGACAGCCTGTAAAATTTCAGTTAGTTTCTTGTTTTTGAACTAGATCAAAAATGAAATTAGTTCTACATCGTATCTCTGAAACAGCTGGCAACATAAATTCAGAGGTACGATAAAAAATCATTTCATTTTTGATCCAGTTCAAAAAACGAGAGACTAACTGAAATTTATACTACAATCACAATGAGCTGTTTATGCTTTAGTGAATAAACTTTTGAACTTTGAACTGAAAATTTACAGGCTGTCAGGTGCCACATTTTATGATTATATTAATACAATATATCAATTTATTAAACCTTTCTTGGATAATAAAACGTTATTTTTTGAGGAATATGGTTCCTTTAAGTTAGCCCAAGCTTACTATTATTATCATTATTATTATTATTATTATTATTATTATTAATGTCCCAGCGCACGACAAAACATACAATAAGACTTGTGCGACCAGCGAAGACTCAGATCAGCCTGCGCATCTGCGCAGTCTGATCAGAGTCTTCGCTGATCACATGTGCCTTCTTCAGGCTATCTAAAGAGAGATAAAGGAAACCCATTGCTTACTGGGGGAATGTAGTGGCTGATCTTTGCTGATCACAAAGGTCTTGTTGTAGGTTTTGTCATGCGCTGGCTCTACTATTACTGAACAAGGATAATTTTGACAAACATTTAATGCATAGTATTTGATCCATACCGTATTTGTCCTAATATCTGGACTCCTTAAATCTATTTTCGGAAACGGTTGCCAAACTGCCACCAGATTTAACATACCGCATTCGATAATCCGCTTCCTAATAACTTTTTTACCTAACAAAATTGTTCTCTACTAACGCTGATAACGCTAACTTGCATTTAAGCATATTAGCTTTATACTCTGATGTTTAGAAATAGAGAACGAACAGACAAAACAAAAAACAACTTCAAACTTTTGAAGAAATAAGATTTTAATCATACTGAGTAGAACATGGGCGGACGAATATGAATACTCCAGTAATTCGTACCATATCAACGTGTACAGCGTTGGGTAAAAGTCATCACGAAAACATGCCTGCCTAAAACCCAAC
This sequence comes from Anodontia alba, assembly GCA_964016985.1. Classification (NCBI taxonomy): domain Eukaryota; kingdom Metazoa; phylum Mollusca; class Bivalvia; order Lucinida; family Lucinidae; genus Anodontia; species Anodontia alba. The sequence goes on along the minus strand of OZ024822.1, from coordinate 141,894,639 downwards.
TTTTGTATAGTAAAACTGGGGTTTATAGGGCTATACATTATTTTTTTTATGCTCAAAAATATAGATTGTGGGTACGCTTTAGAACGGCCTCGTCGAGGCGGTTCTAACGAGTACCACAATCTATGTTTTGAGAAAAAATGATGAGGCGGTTCTAACGAGTACCCATAATTTATGTTTGGAAAATATAGGATATTTTTTACCTGAAAATTTGCCTTTTTTGGTTGTAAAATGTTCTATATATTTGAATAGGCGTGTTTTCATAATGGTAACCCGAGCCGCGGTCATTCTAAACACTAAAAAGGACCTTTTCCAAAAAGGTTCAGTTCTAGGCATCTTCTATTTCAGGCAACCGCCATCATCATCACAGGTAATATTTTCAGACACAACTGAATATTCAATTATTGCAGTAATTGCATACTTTGGGTATTTCAGGAAGCTTATTAAGTCTAGGTAAATGGATCCTTTCTGATTTTGGTTTTAAACAGAGTACATGACATTCCATTCAAATTGTCTCCTTTGGAGACAAACTCCTTTGGAGACAAGCTGAATGAAATGTCAAACCTGTTTCGCGGACAAGATGAGAAAACATCGCACTCTTGTTGTCTGCTGATAGCCAACAGCATGTTAAAGGAGTATGAACGAACCCTGGACCCGAGGTTGTAAGACGTTTTTTCATGCTCAAATCAGCTGAGCTTGAAATTTTTCATGTTTATAAATCCCAAATTATTAACAATTGCAAATTATTTCTTACTAAACATAGCTCAGCGTGGAGTATGTGAAGTTTGCTTAGGATTCGCAACTTGGATTATAGACTGGTTCCAGTCTCCAGTGACTAAATATTTTTCTCATAATCCTGTTTGATAATCCACTAAAATAACACCAAAAAACTATCATGACTATAAAGGCTGGTCACTAGAGTGACCAGCCTTTATAGTCATGATATTACTTTTGTTTTATTTTAGTGGATTATTAAACAGATTATAAGAAAAAATATTATGTCACTAGAGACTGGAGCCAGTCTACTTGGATTATCGATTTTGCCCAACCATAACCGTTACATTACTATACTTTACTACTACGGATAAATCGAATACCAAAATCCATACTTCAAACTCTAAGCCAACTTCATACACTTCTCAGCATGAAATGTCTCTGCTAATACAGTATAACCTCAATGGCTCGAACACGGATGGCTCATTTACCATGGATGATTCGAACCCTTTTTTCAGTCCCTGCAAAATTCTTCCAATAGCTCAAGAAAACAAATATTTAGGATTTTTTCCTTATTTTATCAAGGAATTGTATGTTGTGTGTACTCATTAGAATCGCCTCATAGAGGCGATTCTAATGAGTACACTCAACATACAATCATTGTGTAGAAAATCAAAAAGATTTCCCTAAATTATCGCTATTTGCTTCCTGAACTGGTGTCATGATTAACCCTCAGTGGCTCGAACTACCCATTTCTCGAACGAATTTCCATGGTCTCAAAGATGTTCGAGCCATTGAGGTTCGACTGTAGATATGAAAATACTAAATATCGTTGGCACTTTCATATTTATTAACAGAAAAAAAAAAATTATGCTCAGCTGAGGCGAGCCCGAAAAAAGTTTATAATCTCGGAGCCTGGACTGGACTCGTATATAACGGTTAACGGAAGGTCATAGGTTACGTAAAAATCACGTACAACGCATTGCAAGGAAATTATTCAGGAAGAAAAAATAAACACAGATTTGCTGTGGGTATATTTTGTGTCACATTTTAGAATTTACATAAAATACATCTTAACCCAGATAAACAGATCAGTTTTATGTTTCAAATGAGCCGCGAAAAGGTATCTGCGAGGCATACTTAGACAGCGAGGCCCGATCGACATGCGCATCTATCAGATCTGATCAAGGCCTTCACTATTATACAGAAACCTGGGATTCCGTAGAATATAGTGATGTGCACAAATAAATCTGATCAGAGTATGATTACTGATCTGTAACGTTTTGCTGCACTTCTGCTGGTCGCATGAAATGAGAAGACGCGGTTTCATTTGATGCTGTTCAAACGTGCCCGACTTCCTTGCTATTGTTGTGTAGAAATTATATGGGTCGCGTCAAGCGAAAAAGTGCCTTCGAACATACGAAGAATGCGCAAATTCAGATCATCCTGCTCACGTGCAAAGTGTCATCCGGGCTTTTGCTCTCTATTGATACCTTCTGTTGTGTCCAATGATTCTGTTAGCGGACGGTGAAGGCCCAGATCAGACTGCGCATCCGCGAAGTCTGATCACGGCCTTCGCCGTCCGCATATGCATATGCCCAAAGACACGTTTCCACCTGACACTACCCAAACGATGTGCTGACTTCCTTGCATCCCGTGTCTGGGTAGTTTTTATTATTACTATGTTTTATAGAAATTCCTTTATTTGCGGCATCTGATCTGGATCTGCATTCCGCACATGACTCCAAGGCACTGTTTTCGCTTGGTGGAGCTCACATGAAATGTGACATTACGGCAGGCAGAAAATACAACAGTATATTACTGATATATTTCGTATACATGAAAAAGGAAAAAGAAATATTTCTTAAACATACAAAAGAGATGCATTAGGGTCCATTTTTTGTATGATTTTTTCACCCGGGCCAGAGCGAAACAAATAAGTGCTATGTAAGAACAGCGAAATCTCCTCTTATCTAGAACTATGTAAGCCAAGATGTAAGTCCAGATAAGGCACTTGTTATCAACCAAAAAGTATTGTTGTTGTTTTATTTCTTATTTCTCTACAAAAACATATGATGTGGGCACTCATTAGAAGAGCCTCACCGAGGCGCTTCTAATGAGTACCCACAACATATGTTCATATGTTTCATGTAGAACTAAGAAAGCTATGTGGATACCCCTCTTATCTGGAGTTCTGTAAGCCAAAGTATTTTCACTATACAGCATAAGAAATAGGGAATACTCGTAGTTTGGTTATTTAGCCTATTAAGACAGATTTATACAGTAAAAAATGTTTCTAGCTGTAACAAACTAAAAAGCTGATTTAAACAACACAAAATTCTGAACCCCACCCATCCCCCTATTAATGTCATTATATATTATGTAGAAACATGGGATGCATTGAACAGTGTTCACTCACAGAAACTTCGAAGTCCATATGTTATGTCTATGCGTATGGTGATCAGGGCCCAGTTGTTCAAAGCTAACGACGTCGTTAGTTAACGATTATTTAAAATTTACATTGAGTGATACGCAAATATGCTGAAATTTTTTGCTGAAAAAAAATATCAGAATATTGTATATTGAATCCGTTAAAACAGTTAATGAAATGACCCTTAACGAGCTCGTTAAGCTAACGACGCTTTGAACAACTGGGCCCAGATTGCGCTGGATTATTTGTATCTCCACTGGTACCATGGGCCATAAATTTCGTTTCTATAGACCCCCAAAAGGGTAACTGGCAAACATTGCAGACCCGGACTAGACGCCGCAATAAGAGGCGTCTGATCCGGGTCTCCGTTGTTTGCACATAGTTTAGTCATTTTTCTCAAGGAATATTGAAGTCACATAACCTGACATACCTAAAATTGGAATGGGACTCTTGCAATAAATCATGTGGGGAGTTTATTGAGTCTAAAATGGGTTAATTGTCACTAGGAGGGATTACAGAATTAATGTTACAGAATTACAGAATTACGGAATCAATGTTGTTGAAAGCATAAATCAGATCCATAAATTTGTATTTTTGGAAATATTCATTTCAATGGTTGACACCAGCCAATCTAAATAAGATAAAAAAAATCTGTGAGCAAAGAGGGGCAAATAATTTGCCATCACCCTCTAACCCGTTATTAAAATTGGTTATTTTTCTTGACTAGATTGGCTAAAAGATATAATCCACTTTGTCCCCCATTTGTTAAGATAATTTTCACACTAATATTTACACGAAGAGCTATATCCACTGTGTCTATATCGTGAGCGAACTTAAATTATCGTGCTTTCGATCGACATCCTTTGGAAAGACGTTTTTATTATTTTTATTATTTTTGTTCCTGTGCTTAGTTTTCAAATATCTACCGCGAAATTAGTTTTTTGGCCAAAAATGGTCTACCCTGTGCAATTTCTATCGTAAGCTGGATTTTTGGAATCATTTATTAAAAAAACATTTTTTTTTTTTTTTTTTTTTTTTTTTTTTACTTTTCTTCAAACATTTTAAATAATTGATGTTCCGCATCAATACTGTGAAAATTTCAGAAAGTTTGAACTAGTGGAACTTGTTTAAAATCTGCATCCAAGCTACCCACTTAAACGACTTTTGCATATTTTGCATTTTGCAGCCATTTTTATAACATGGAAAAATGAAAATATTCAAATTTTTAAAACCAATGACTAGTGTAAAACTTTTTGTGTATAGCTATAAACGACAAATGGTTTTGCATTCAATCATGCTAAAAGTTTGCAAATTTACACCTTCTGTGTAAAGCACCAAGCAAAAAATGACTTTCCAAGAATGTCGAAGGGATAGTGCGTGCGTGTGTGTGCGCGCTTTCAGACAAGGACTGCAGAGTCCAATAAAAGACTTTTTAATTTCATATGAATGTAAGTATTTACGCGTATATCTACAAAATGAGCAAATATAGTGGGTGTGTACGCGTGCGTACGTCTGTATGTCAGAAAGGGATTGATCCCATCGTGTAATCTGCGCAGGAAGAATCCAAGACGTAATGATTTTTGGATAACACAGTAACGTATCCAACTATATAAGCACGCAAGGGCCTTTCTTCTTGGGTTTGGGTTTGGGACAAAGCACTGCTCGTATAGCTTCATCAAATACTGTCTTCAGACCCTTCTGGGTAAGGGCAGAACACTCTAGGTACTTCACAGCGTTGATATCCTTCGCCATAGCCAAACCCTGCAACAATACAAATTTTACCGTCTCAGCCCTGTAGATCAAAACAAAAAAAAATGCAAGCAGTGTAGATACTGAGGAGACGGCTCATATGAGCCGTCTCCTCAGTATCTACACTGCTTGCTATTCTGGTTTGGTTATTTTACTGAGACCCCTATTTGGAACAATGGTTCTGATTAGATTAAAAAATGGATGAGACCACTTCAGAAGCCCAAGGATGAAAAGGTTAAATGTATGAAAATGTGTGACAGTAGTAAACAGTCTGTAATTGTCTACTTCAACCTATTTATGCCGAATGAAATCTTTACCAAATTCTTTCGAAATATCATACTCAAATTGAAGGGAATGACATTTCTTAACCTTCCTGTTAAGACTGTGAGTGATTCGCCAGGTAAAATCCGCACAATAAAATTCATTTCTTACAATTCCAAGTCGATCCTGTTTATATTGAAAACCCGAGTAAAATTGTTTAATTTAGAAATCTGCCGCAAAAAATAATAAAAATGAAATAAAATAATAAAATAAAAAATAAAATGCTTCTACGTTTCCTGCTTAGTGAACGTATCAAAATGCAAATACCGTTTTGAATTTACATTCGACCAGTCTAATTCCCCTAAACTTTTATTGTTAGCTTAGTGAGTTTGGAATTATTCAATGACTTTACATCACGAAAACATGCCTATATAAAGCACGACCCCCTTAAACCCCACTTTTATATAGAAAAACTGGGGTTTACAGGGGTATACATTTTTTCATATTTCTGTCCCAAAACATGGATTGTGGGTACTCGTTAGAACCGCCTCGACGAGGCGGTTCTAACGAGTACCCACAATCCATGTTTTGGGCAGAAATAAGACGAGGCGGTTCTAACGAGTACCCACAATCTATCTTTTGAGCAGAAATATGAAAAATATCAGAAATTTTATATCTGAAATTTTTCAATTTTTGGTGGCAAAATGTTCAATATATTTGAATAGGCTTGTTTTCGTAATAGGTCACTGAATATTCATAGGAATAAATTTCAGTTTTTGAGGATTTTATCGATAAGTAAACGTCGGCGAATTAGTCGAAAACTAAAGCTCGTGTTAAGTTTGTGAGTGATACGGCGTCTTTTACACATCAACAAAATCAGGGTTTTTGTGTTAAGTCTGTGGGTGTTTCGTTGGCATTAATATTGATACAATTAGCAAAAGCAAAATAAAGAAGTTCATTTTTCAGGATTCCAGCTCTGTCTTTTTTTTAGACGCAAAGCATGAATTAAATCGCTTACATGGGAAATACACGCAAAGAAATAGTTCCAAGAGTCCTGCTCAGTGGATTTATCGAAATCATAGTTAACCCTTCTCTTTCCGAACATGACATGTCCTGTCTTAGCAAACAGTGTAGATCCAGATCAGCTGGCTTCTGAAGAAGCCAACTGATCTGGATCTGCAATGTTTATCATTAAATATGTGAATTTCTATCAAAAACCCGGATCAAGTAAACTGATTGGCTGAAAATTGGAAGTGGGCGTGACATCTTAATCTATTCAGCAAGACAAGGGTTAATTGCTCTCGACTAATCAATTCGCCGTAAATTAGGTGTGTTGGCATTACACTATATGGGCCGCACCATGCCAAACCTGTCTTCGGGCATATGCGGACAGCGAAGGCCCGGATCAGACTGCGCGAGAGCGCAGTCTGATCCGGGCATTCGCTGTCCGCTAACAGAATCATTGGACACTACAGAATGTATGAATGATGAGCAATGGCCAGGATCGTACTTTAAGCATGCGCAGAATGATTTGAATCTGCGCATTTTGTGCATGTTCGAAGGCACGTTTTCGCTTGGCAGGGCCCAATAAGGTAATAGATTGTCCACAGCAGTACCTGTGTAAAGCTGATTATCTGCAAAACCTGCACTGGGCTTATTTAGTGCTGGAACACTGGTAAACAGTGTAGACCTAACTCAGACGCCGCAGTACGCGGCGTCTGATCAGGGTCTGCACTGTTTGCTTAAATTATAGGAAGTTAAGGGTTAAATGAAACAGCCTTAAATTCCCCGTTCAGCACCATTTTACCAGCCTTCACTCAAAGACAACCGACCCTCTAGTGCTGTCAGTGCTTTGATTGTAATAGGTTGTCCATAGTTGTACAAGTGGATGGGTTAGTGGCACGATTATTTTTTCTACAAGATTGTATGTGCGCCCAGTGAAGACTCAGATCAGCCTGCGCATCCGCGCAGTCTGATCAGAGTCTTCACAGGGCATTCTGTGGGTAGCTATGAATCCAAAGCGTCGCAGTACCTGTGGATAGGTTAGTGGCGCGAGTTTCTTCTCCTTTAGCTTGTCAATAGTATCTTTGTCTTCTCGTAGATCTAACTTGGTCCCTACTAGTATGACGGGGGTATCCGGACAGTGGTGATTAACTTCAGGGTGCCACTGAAGGAGATAAAAGAAAATATGAGCCGGCACATGAAAAAAGGGAAATATGGTTCTTCAAATGAGCCGTTCCCTATTGGGGCTACAGAATGTATTTTGCCTGAAACTTCCTCATGGTATCTATATAGCAAAGACTCTGGAGAAACTGCGCTTATGCACAGGCTCGCCCGAGCCTTTGCTGGTCACCTATGTGATAAGTACCCTTTTCCCATGGGCTAATAGAATTAGTAAAGCTTGTTTCTTAATTTTGTCTTTGCTGACAGTCACTTTACGGACAGTGCGTATAATGTGTTGTAATTGTTGTTGTTGTGCGGATTTTTAACGCAGCGGCGATTGTTATGTACATGTATTTGTACAGCCTTGCTTTCATGGATCACCCATGCACAATTGGTGCCGCTGTCTGTCACCAAGCGCCGCCCTGTCCACTTAATGCTCAACCAAGGGCACGTCGAGTATGAGCTAGGCGCACTAATGGTTAGAAAAATTGTCTCGACCCGAGCGGGATTCGAACCCACGATATTCCGCTTGAAAGTCGAGTGCGCTAGCCACTAGGCCACCCAGCCCACATGTGTTGTGAGAAAACAATATAACCATATATACAGTCGACTCTCGTTATCTCGAATTCCAAGGGACTCTCTGAAATACTTCGAGATATCCGTAGTTCGACATATCAGGTTTGCAGAATTGAGGAAAAAATAATTTGATTAACCACATTTAACAAACTGATAGGTAATGGACTTCTGAAGTTAGAGATATATTGAAAATATTGTGGAAAAGAGGAGAAATTGCTCCTTAGGAGCAATTTCTCCTCTTTTCTACAATATTTTCCATCTGTTATTAGGTTTTCATGTATAGGCAGGGACCAGATTTTCACTTCGAGATAAGCGGTTATTCGAGATAAGCGAGGTCGAGATAACGAGAGTCAACCGTACTTCTTCACTTCACACACGCGCTCGCACACACATAGAGACTAACAGACAGACAGACAGAGACAGAGACAGGGAGAGATAAACAGACAGACAGACAGACAGGCAGACAGGTAGACAGTTAGACGGATAGATAGTACAAGATAATGTAGAAAAGGGAATCGTATAGGGATATACATGTATTATAAACAGAAGACAGTAGATAACAGACTGACGGAGACAAGTCATGAGGAATAATGAAAAGGCAACATCATTTACGCTCACTACGAGAGTCCTGCAAAAAAGTTTTGTCACTGGGTTCGGATTACTTCAGTGCTACGTTTTATCAAACATATTTTATTACAAACCTTCAAGAAACACATTTTTGTAACCTTTTTACCCAGTCGTGAAAAGCAGATAAATAGTCCTCTTTTGGTATCTGTTGGCTGCCAAGAGAACTTCTAGACGTTTACTTATTTCCAGAAGCCTTGGAAATAAAACAGAAGTCACAGGGACTCAGGTTAGGTGAATAAGGTGGATGGTTTAAAACTTTCACCTTTTCAGAAGCCAAAAAAGACTTAACAACCTCACACTTATGAGAGGAGGCATTGTCATGTAAAAGGTGGACTCCTGACCCTCCTTTGCTTGGTCGTTTCTTATTGTAAAACTCTTTCACTATCTTCAGTACAGAATTCTTGTAAAATCGGCCAGTGACTGTATGACCAGATGGACAAGGCACTTGAACGACTGGCCCACTTGAATTAAAGAAAATTACGTACATCTTTTTCAAACTTATGGTTCTCTTGGCAATACTTTTCCCTTCCATTGCTTATTATCAGCCCTTCTTTGTGGCTTAAACATGTGCACCCAGGTTTCATCACCTGTTAGCAAGTTAGTTTGTTTGTGTTGAGGTTTTACGGCCCAGTCAACCCAATGGGGTCATGTCGAGCGCGGTCAGTTTACCTAACCACACGTTTACTGGGCAGGCTTAGTTCTCTATGCGGTTAACCAGTATTGTGCACATTCTTTCGCCAGAAACTGACAACTGCCCTTCTTGAATCAGCGGAAGGGAGAGAATGACCGTAGAAAATATTTCATGATCAATCTCCACGGAAGAATGTTGCCGACCTCGGCTGGGGTTGAACCCGCGACCTCCTGGTCTCCAGTCGGACGGCGCATCCAACTGAGCCACCGAGGCCGGCTGTTAGCAAGTTAGAAATAACCCGACTATTACAGCCTTTGTTGTTTTCAAAAGTTCCCGGGCACATTTAAGGCGTTATGTCTTTTGCTCCTCGGTGAGCAAATGAGGTACCCGCCTAGCACAAACCTTTCTCAGGTCCAAACGCTTTTTCAGAATTATTTGCACACTGCCTTTGACAGGCAATCGCACATCTTGTTCGACCACAATCTTTGCAGCAGCGATGTTAGCCTTGGTAACGAAAGCTTTAGGCCTTCCAGGAGGACGGGTATCATCTCCAACAGAAATTTTCCCAGCTTTAAAAGCTTTAACCAACTAAAAACTGTGCGCATTAAAATGGTCTGAGGTCCATATAAACCACACAATTCATTAAATATCTGCTTTGAATCTAAATTAAGCCTAATGCGGCATTTAATATAGCTATGAATTTCAGTCTTCTGGTCCATGTTCCAATGTAACAAGTAAATTGGTCAGTGTATATGACTGCATCTATTTCAATTTGAAATAACTCGGTCAGTTGGAAAGCAATTTGCACGAAATAAACGGGTATCGTTAACTATTAAACATACCATTTAAGTGCAGTGAAGCATTTTAAAATATACCTGGGATAAAACTAAGGAAGCCTATTAGTGATATAACGTTTTGCACGACCTCGTAGCAACACCTTAAGCGGTATTCTATTTTCAGTCCAAGGTGTGAGCTCAATAGTAAATTTAATAAATTAAGCCTTAACCCTTTCATCCCTGAGTTTCTGAAATGGACTCTTCCAACTTTGAATCTTGCCAGAACAATTGTTCCAAATAGGGGGCTTAGTCAAAAAATCAAAACGGACTGGCAAACAATGTAGATCCTGATGGGAATGCTCATTATGAGCCATCTGATCAGGATCTACACTGTTTGCAAAATATTTTGACTTGCAGGACTGAAAGGGTTAAAGAGAAGTACGAGGGGACATTTTATGGTCTGTACAAAGTCTGTGGCGATCACAAAAAAAAATCTAAAAAGGGGGCCACTTGGAAATACAAAGCAAACTTATAAAAACGTACCTTAGCTCTGACGTTCTCAAAACTTGCCGGACTGATGAGAGAGAAACAGATCAGGAACACATCCTGTAAACAGAAAGGAATTTAACAGGTTAACTTGTCCAGCATACCCTTGTGAGTGTGCATATGTCATGTATACGATTACGTAACAGGTATGTTATGTATACATACAGTTGTACGCATACGTAACAGTTACATATGTGTATGAGTGTCACATGTCGAATTTGACAGATGTGCAAACAATACGAAATCTTCACATCTTATAAAATTGAAACAAAAAAAAGAATCCATTCAGTTGGATTTTGTAGACTAGACGTGGAGACTGATCAAGCTCTACACTGCTTGACACTCACTCTAAATAGTGTAAAGCCTGATTAGATGTTATAGCAGCAATATGACGGATAATCTGGGTCTACACTGCTCTCATGTCACTAATGTTGTTTTATTCATGACACGGCTCATATACGAGCGTATGCATGCGTATAATAGCTGTCCATTGTCAGAACAAAAGAGATCCATGTATCCATACTGTCTATTAAAGTGCTCCAGTAACAACATTTACACCAAACACGGACACTGGTCCTTAGATGCTTTAGCTGCGATTTGCATGAAGGTCCTAGTATGTCCTTACATGAGGTAAAAAGAACATTACCGCACTTCAAAAATTTTGCAACTACTAGAACAAAGAAGGTTCAACTATATAACGTAGCGGTTATCACCTGCGAAACAATGCATATTAAATGGTTGCAATATCTTTGCACACATGTTTAATATGTACAGTCAAACCTCAGTAGCTCGAACACTGATGGCTCGTTCACAATGGCTTACTCGAACTCGTTTTTGAGTACCTACGAAATTCTTCCGATAGCTCAAGAAAACAAATATTTAGGAAAATTTTCTTATTCTATCATGAAATTGTATGTTGTGTGTACTCATTAGAATCGCCTCTTCGAGGCGATTCTAATGAGTACACTCAACATACAATTATTGTGTAGAAAATCGAAAATATTTCCCTAAATTATCGCTATTTGCTACCTGACCTGGTGCCATAATTAACCCTCAGTGGCTTGAACTACCCATATCTCGAACAAATTTCCACGGTCCCAAAGATGTTCGAGCCATTGAAGTTTGATTATCTAACAATGCTGAATATATATCTACGAGTAAGAAACAGAACAACTAAAAGCGTTTATAATAAAACACGATACATATTATTACATTATAAACATACGTAGAAAGTTTGTGCTACATATACGAGCGTAGTTGCCAAAACGTTGGTTTTGTAAGTAGGACCGTGTGTCAAATAAAAACATGCATATATAGAAACAAATCGGTCGCAGTAATCGTTCCCGAGACAGTGACCTCTGCTTCATGTAATGAAAAGGTGTTACATATGTACGAAAGACCGGTAGTGACATTTCAACTACATTAATTCAAGGTTTCAACTTCACGAATTCACGATTTAAGCTTCACGAATTCACGATTTCAACTTCACGAATTCACGATTTCAACTTCACGAATTCAACTTCACGAATTCACGAATTCAACTTCACGAATTCACGAATTCAACTTCATGAATTCACGAATTCAATTTCACGAATTCCACTTCACGAATTCAACTTCACGAATTCACGAATTCAACTTCATGAATTCACGAATTCAACTTCACGAATTCCACTTCACGAATTCAACTTCAAGAATTCACGAATTCAGCTTCAAGAATTCACGAATTCAACTTCACGAATTCAACTGTTGAATTCCTGAAGTTGAATTCATGATGTGGAATTCGTGAATTCGTGAAGTTGAATTCGTGAATTCGTGAAGTTGAATTCGTGAAGTGGAATTCGTGAAGTTGAATTCGTGAATTCATGAAGTTGAATTCGTGAATTCGTGAAGTTGAATTCGTGAAGTGGAATTCGTGAAGTGGAATTCGTGAAGTTGAATTCGTGAATTCGTGAAGTTGAATTCGTGAATTCGTGAAGTTGAATTCGTGAATTCGTGAAGCTGAAATCGTGAATTCGTGAAGATGAAACCTTGAATTAATGTAGTTGAAATGACACCACCGGTCTTTCGTATATGTGTATAGTTCGTACATATCATACGAACGCTTCACACTAAATTCCTATATTTTACATATGCGAACAGTTGTATGCAAACGTAGAAATATTAACATTACGATATGTTACATATGCGTACGGCTGTACGCATACGTAACAATGTGTTACGTATGCGTACAACTGTACGCATACGTAACACATCTGTTGCGTATTCTTATATGTGACATATGCACACTCACATACCCCATATACCTAAAATCATACCGAAAGTTGAACAAGTCCAATTAACTACCAGTTGATGTGTCTAAAACTGCTGAATGAGGGGCAATTAAACGTTTACACAGCCTTTTTTCTCAATACGTAGGTTAAACGTACATACACATCATACACAGACAAAAAAAAAAGATATATGCTCATACTAAACAATGATATAAAATGTAAGACGTGGGCACGAATATGTAAAAAACAGATCAAACTTTGGTAAAGTTGATGTCGCACCTGCTCCTCCCCTCCCCGCCCCCCCCTCCCTCCCCCTCCCTCCCCCTCCCCCCTCCCACCCCTCCCCCCACACACACACATATACACACCACCACCACCAAAAGAGTAATGTTTCTTTCAGATAGGAGAAATTATTATAGGAATTTCATCGAAAGCATATTCATTTTCTCATATGATGCATGAGAAGTTGGGCTCAAAAAGTCCCTACAGTCTTTCATAGAATCTGAGGTAAGAAAATGACAAAGTTAAAGTGGAAAAAGTGACAAAAGTAAATTTAAAATTCATATTCAAACCTCGTGCACGTCTGCAGACCCGAGATAAAACATGTGAAAAGTTTCAAGATCGATTTAAAATTGTATGAGAAGTTGCAATCACAAGGTACCCACTGTCTATACATCTGAGGTCAGAAAATGACAAAGTTCAAAAAGTAAAAAGTGACAAAAATTGAGGCCAGGATTATATGAAAAGCACATGCACATCTTCATACTATGGAGAAAACATGTGCAAAGTTTCAAAAAGATTAGTATAAAATTGTATGAGGAATTGTCCTCTCGAGGTACCCTCTGTCTATATACTGAGGGTGAAAAATGACTAAGTTCACAATGTGGAAAAAGTAAAAAAAAAAAAAAAAAGGATCTAACAATTATATCCAAACCACATGCACATCCTCATACCATGGAGATATCGCATGCAAAGTTTCATAATAATCGGTACAAAACTGTAAGAGGAGTTGCGCTCACAAAAGGTACCAACTGTTTATATATAAAGAGTGAAAAATGACTAAGTTCACAATGTGGAAAAAGTAACAAAAAATTATTTAACAATTATATCCAAACCACATGTAGATCCTCATACCATAAAGAAAACACATGCAAAGTTTCAAAATAATCGGTGCAAAACTCCTCATTGATTACTTGGTCTTTATAGGAGGTTTTCTTTTATTTCTAGCAGATAGGTAGTGTCTGGTTGGTTGATTGATTGATTGTGTTGGGGTTTAACGACACGTCAACCCTTGAGGGTCATTTTGTGTCGTCTCCCAGAGAAAGGGAGAAAGGAGATAGAAGAGAGAGTAGAGGAGATGAAAGAGAGGGACAGGGAAGAAAGAGGAACAGGAATGAAAGTGAAGAAACGGAAGAAATAAAAACATTCCCCCTCTACCCTTACCTGCTACAAGGATAGCAGGCCTTGCCCAACTGTAAGCCAATATCAGTTGGACGCCCCAGTGATATAAGATACACAGCACCTTCGCACCACCCGACCACCCCCAGTGTCTGGTTGGAGAAAGCCGTCTGGTTTATATACTAATAGGTACTTACTCTCTGGTAGGAGGGTGGTCTGAATTTAATTACTCATACAAAAGCAGAAACGTAATATCTGGTGGGAGAGAGGACTGAATAGATACCTACTGTCTGAGGGTAGGATAGGGGTCTGAGCCTGTCATAATCTTCTTGTCCTGCAGTATCCCATAGTCCCAGGTTTATTGGTTTTCCATCCACCATCACATTGGCAGAGTAATTATCGAACCTGAAAATGTAAACAATAATACCATATTCACACTAAGGGAGCAAATTATTTCCTTTCAAAGTAGACCCATTCCCAGAACTGTATTTGTTTATTAGTGGGCGGAAAGCGAAAAGGAAGTCACAAAAACTGTCTCCCTTGTAAGAAATTCCAGCGGGCACATGACGTTAATACAACGTCGCCTCAACGTCGATGCAACGTCATGACGTTGCATCGACGTTGAGCCGACGTTGTATAAACGTCATGTGCCCGCTGGGAATGGCTGAAAATGTATCAATTATAATATATGGTGTCCTCTTATGGTGAGTGGGTGAATTAACCTAAACTGAAACGTGTCCCTCTCTTCAAAGGCAGACCACACTAGCAGAATAGTGTTCGATTTCTTTGTGCATGAATCTCTTCTCACAGGAGGAGGGAGTTACTCAACCCATTTTAGACTGAATAAACTCCCCCACACTATATATTTGAAGAGTCGAATTTCAATTTTAGGTATATCAGGCTATGTAATTAAGATATTCCTAGAAAAAAAAGCTAAACTATTTCATATAGTGGAGACCCTGATCAGGCGTCCCATTCTACGGCGTTTGATCTGGGGCTGCATTATTTGCCAATTACCATTTTGTGGGGTCCAGACAAAAATTGGGGTGTAGGAAAGTGAGAGCAAATTATGTTCTTTAAGAATTACCCTTATTTTTAAGAAGAGATGGAATACTTTCAAATAAAACAGTGCTCTCTTGAATGACTATCCATTCACCTTAAGACATGTGTGTGCGTGCGTTCAAACATTACGACTTGTTCAAATGCATTTACAAAGCCTGGTATATGTCTTATTGTTACAAAATAAGTTTAAACAGGACTGCGTGTCAGCTTCGTATATTTATTCAATAACACACTTTGTCCATTATGTATTCAGGAATAAAAAATAGGAGGCAGTAGATAATACGTGCCGATTTTCTTTGTGGTCGAGAGATTTTATTTTCCCCTTTAGAAAACCTAACTTCCTGAATCACGGTTTCACGTATGACTGAGACTAGTCAAGAGAAAAGAGTATTGGCACTTATACAGTAAAACCTCAATAACTCGAAAACCGATGTCTCGTTTACCGTGGCTTATTCGAACTCGTTTCTGAGTCCCTAGGAAATTCTTCCGACAGCTCAAGAAAACAAATGGTGTATGGGCAACAACGTGAGAAAATGTACCTCCGGACATGTGCGCCCAGCATTCGCGCAGGCTGATCAGAATCTTCCCAGGGCGCATTTTGGATAGCCAAGGATGCAAAGCTTCTTCATACGGACAACGAAGACTGATCAGACTGCGCGGATGCTCAGGATGATTAGTGACTGCGTTGGACGCACGTATCAGAAGGTATATTTTCTCTGTTACTGCCTATATAGTTTCCAATAAATGTCATAGCTCCAAATAGGTCGCTGTTTTCAACCAAACAGTACGAATATTTTTTTTATTTATTTATTTTTTCTCCACGAAAACATATGTTGTGATACCCACAACGTATGTTTTCGTGGAGAAATAGGCTTCAAATGATTTTTCCACGAAAACGTATGCCACGGGTACTTTTTAGATGCCTATTTCTCCACGAAAACATATGCTGTGGGTACTCATTAGAAACACCTCTGAGCGAGGCGCTTCCAACAAGTACCCATAATATATTTTCGTGGAAAATGAGTAAAATATTTATCTGGCTACTCCGCTTATGAGTAGCTACAGACAGTGAAAGACTGATCAGATATGTGCAGGCTCATCTGTATATTTGCCGTCGAAATATTACCGCGAAGAAATATTTTCGAAAGGCGCTTCTCAAATATATTATTCTTTGTACAGTTTATATAGACATAAGTGTAGAAAAATTTCTGCATAAAACGTGCCTTGAATTGTGATATTTCTAATTTGGTTTGGCCCAGTCAACACTATTGAGGTCATGCTGAGCCAGTCAGTTTGCCTTACCACACTTATCCAGGGCAGGCTTAGTCCACATTATACCCAGTACTTGTGCAAATTCTTTCGCCAGTCGGATAACAGCTAAGATACTAGTATTAGCTTTTAGAAAAAGCTTGGTCTACGCTTAGCGTAGAACAAGCTTTTCGTGAAAGCTAGTACTTGGATTAAAATAACGTTGAGCAGTCCATGGAAAATAACATAAGACTAGTCCATGAACTTTTATAGATTGCTTCCGGGGCATATCAAACTCTACGATTGTCTACGCCCATAATCAACGGAGGGGGAACAGATACACTTTCAGGGAAGGTAACTCTGTCAAAATGGTTTTGCCTGTTCTCTGAAAAGGATACTATTCCAAAAGGAAAGAATTTGCTCCCCTCTTTACTTATAGAGTGGACAAATTTTCAAAAGGGACTCGGTGTGCAGGAAAGCATATTTTCTGGGGAGACAACTGTGTCAAAATTTATTTTGCCTCCTTTTTTGAAAAGGGGATCAAACAATACATTATGCAAATATGCTTATTCAAATATATTAAAAATTCTACCACAAAAAAAAATGAAAAATTTCAGGTAAAAAAAATCTGATACTCCTAATATTCTGCTCAAAACATAGATTATGGGTACTCGTTAGACCTGTCTCGTCGTGACGGTTCTAACGAGTACCCACAATATATGTTTTGAGCAGTAATGAGAACAATAATGTATATCCCTGTAAAGCCCAGTTTTACTATATAAAAGTGGGGTTTAAGGGGGTCAAAATTATATAGGTATGTTTTCGTGATAAAGTAAGCAGTTACTCCTAAGATGGGATTGTGTCCAAAAAATGCTTTCTGTTAAATTTAAACCCCTTTTCAGAAGGGACTTGATGTGCAAGTATAAAAGGCATACTGCAAACAGTGTGGACAGAGCGTGTCATCTGATCAGAATATAAAAATAATAATAAATAAATAAATAAATAAATAAATTTTGTCACCCTACTGAAGAGGGGTCTTCTCTAAACGGAAAAAATGCTCCCCTTGGAAGAAAATATTACATGGTTGGCAAATACGTCAGACTTTTATTTTGGCCTCTTCTGAAAAGATGTCTAATCTACAAGGAAAAAATTTGCTCCCTTTGGGAGCAAGAATTTGCTCCCTTTGGGAGCATATTCTTTCCTTTCAGAGCAGACCCCTTTTCAAAAGGGATGCATGCGTAGGAGAGCAAACAGACAGTCACCAAAACTGCCTCCGTTATAGAAAATGGCGTATCCAGGTTCCCTTAATGCACGGAATTTCAGGTTTTCCTACCACACTGTAAAGTTCGTAAGAAGTCCTGTTTGCACTGGACGAGGCATCCTTACCGTGATAAATTTTATTTTATTTTTGAACCTGTCTCGAGGCGTAAGCGACTGCGCATGCTTAGAAGTGTGTGTAGATTAGTAGTTTGTACATTATTATGCAATTAGCATATACCCTGAAGACAGCGTTTTGTTGTAATTTATATGAAAGAGACACGATGTTGTCATTTTGCAGGATTTTAACCTTTGCCACTCTCTAGGCAAATCCAGCAGACGACAAATTCATATTATGTTTTCTATTCCCCGACCCGCCCAGAAAACAGGATTTGACATTTAATGCAAATTATCTCCATTGGAGACAACATGTCAAATCCTGTTTCCTGGGAAAATAAGAAATATATTTCAGAATGTCGTCTGCTGATAATTTTACCTAGAGTGCTAAGCGTTAAAATTACCAGAGGTTTTGCTAGACTGGTCCCAGTCTCCAGTGATTAAACAGTTTAATTTTTTGTTTGTTTGATTTTCTTTTTTTTTTTTTTTTTTTTTTGTTGTTTTTTTGTTGTTGTTTTTTTCTAGTGACCAGCCTTTATAATCATGATATTTTATTTTTGGTTTTATTTTAGTGGATTATCTAACAGGATAATGAGAAATATATTTAGTCAGTGGAGACTGGAGCTAGTCTAGTGTTTTGTATGCAATTGTACAACCTTGCCCTCATGAATCTCGCATACAAGCTCGGTGTCGCTGCCTAACCCCGCTCCCCCGCCCCCAACCCCCACCGTCCTCTTAAGGGGGCTCGATACATTTGGTTGTTTTCCGCATGTTTTTCGCTTCTAAAAAGGGGTCTACTCTAAAAGGAAAGATCTGCTCCCGATAGGAGGTTCCTTTTAAGAAAGAGCCAAAATTAATTCTGACATATTTGCCACCCTTGAAATATTTCTCTTCTGGGCACTACGAATATCAGTTATATAGCTGTACAAAACTTCTGAAAATTTATCGACCCAGACGGGATTTTAACCCTCTAGCTAAGACCATTAAAACTACTTCATCACGAAAACACGCCTATATGACTTTGACCCCCTTAAACCCCACTTTTGTATAGTAAAACTGGAGTTTACAGGGGTATACATTATCTTTCTTATTTTGCTAAAAACATAGATTGTGGATACTCGTTAGAACCGCCTCGGCGAGGCGGTTCTAACGAGTACCCGCAATCTATATTTTGTGAAGAAATATGAAAATATCAGAATTTTTTTTTATCTGAAAATTTTCCGGTTTTTTTTTTTTTTTTTTAGTTGTAAAATTTTCAATATATTTGAATAGGCGTGTTTTCGTAATGATGTGTTGAAACTGGTGCCCAGCAAACACATAACGTCGCATCAACGTCATACAACGTCGCTGCAACGTCGTGACGTTGCAGCGACGTTGTAACCACGTTGTGTGTTTGCTGGGTAAGCACAGATAGCACTCGCTGCGGAATACGAACCCCAACATGAGAAAATCTGCCTTCAGAAATGCGTACGCAGCGAAGAAATGCGCAGTCTGATCAGTCTTCGTCGGGCACTCTGGATTGCCAATGATTTCAGGCTTCTGGCGCAGAACGATGACTGCTCAGACTACGTCGATGGGCACACTGATCTGAGTCGCTGATTGGTGCATATCTCTAAAAGTACATTTTCTCACATTTTGGTCCATAGGCCTATAATGCATCTAACCTACGTAAAGTACCTGTGAAAAAAATATTAAAAAAAAACATAACGTAAGCATTATATATAAAAATCAGAATCAAGAAAGCTTGAAATTTATTGACAGCAAATCGTAAACAGGAAGTTATAGTAAAATGATAAGAAAACAAATAATGGAGCACGGTCATTCGAAATAGGCTTTAATATAAAAGGGGAAAGGTCTTTATACCGTATGCGCACGGCAACGGATCAGATCAACCTTCATATCAAGACAGTCTGATCAACGCTCTTTGTGTTTATTAACACATTAATGCCCATTAGATTCTTCTGCCTCATTATTTTGACACTTCCA
Organism: Anodontia alba; assembly: GCA_964016985.1. NCBI lineage: Eukaryota > Metazoa > Mollusca > Bivalvia > Lucinida > Lucinidae > Anodontia > Anodontia alba. The sequence continues at coordinate 141,874,830 of OZ024822.1, read as the reverse complement.
TTTCCAACCTACACAGGGTGTCTGGTTTGTTTAATTATTTTTTACTTCGAATTTAATGCAAACAGCATAGACCCTTATCAGACACCGCGTTCAAGGCTGTGGCGTCGGATCTGGGTCTACATTGTTTACCTATGTCCATTTTATGGGACGCCAGGTATAATTGGGTCTGACTGCGCGAAAGCGCAATCATTGTCCGTATAACTGAATAAAGCCCTCTACACATGCTCATATACGACTCATTTATATGTGTGGAGAAATCTAGTCTGATCATTGTCTTCGCTGTTTGCATCAGATCTTACGGTATCTGGGCGAACATTGAAGATTCCGACGGGACTACGCGGGTGCGCAGGTTGAGCTTGCATATGTGTTGAGTATTTTTTTCGCGTGACATGACAAATATTTGTTTGTATGTCTTTAACGCTTAACATACTGGGTGAAAAAATTCAGCAGACGACATTTTTGAAATATTTTTTTCTTTCTTTTCCCACAAAATAGACTTTGGCATTTCGTGCAAATTGTCTCCAAATGCGACAATTTGCAAGAAATGTCAAATCCTATTCTCTGAGATCCTATTCACTGAGGAAAAAATAAGAAAAATATCATCGCTTTGTCGTCTGCTGAATGAGGTTTGAGAGTAGTATAGGTTAATCTTCAACAGCGAAAAAGGTCAAAATGTCATCATAACTTCCTGGTTTTGGTCTCCACGTTTAATTGTATAACATATTCCCCGTGATGAACTTTATGTTTTTTTATTTTTGATCCTTTGTCATCGTTGATTCCCTACCGGACTTCTGAAAATGTATGTGAGAGTTACTGATGCGGTGTAATTAGTCTGATCCAGAAAATTCGACACTTCATCTATTTTCTGGTATGTGTGTTTAGGAGACAATTTTCATGTATTATTAAAATCTTTTTTTCTGGGGAATATAAGATTTTTTTCTCAAAATATCATCTGTTAAAATTTTACCCAGTATGCTAAGCGTTAAGAAGGTATCGCCCGGACATAAATTCTGAAATAGGATGATAGCTCATAATGTAGATTAAAAGTTCAAGAGTTGTCTTTCTTATTTATTTATTACACACAGTCTCATTTAGGTGAGAATTTCTGAAATTCTATGAAACTACTCCAAATGGTTATGGAGTTATAATACGGAAAAGTATCAAGGGTAGATATCTCATAACAGAATGACTGTTGTCTTTCTTGTTCACGGCATATTCATTACGAAAACATGTCTATTCAAATATATAGAAAATTTCACCTCCAAAAACTGAATATTTTCAGACAAAAAACTCTGATATTTTTCTTATTTCTGCTGAAAACATAGATTGTGGGTACTCGTTAGAACCTCGACGAGGCGGTTCTAACGAGTACCCACAATATATGTTTTTGAGCAGAAATAAGAAAAATAATATGTATCCCTGTAAACCCCAGTTTTACTATATAAAAGTGGGGTTCAAGGGGGTCAATATTATAAAGGCATGATTTCGTGATGCAACCATTAACCTTAGAGCACCAGCAAAACTGACATTTTGCAATGTTTTATCTTTCAGAGAAATATAAGGCTTGACATTTAATGCCGATTGTTTGCTAAATAAATTACTGGTATAAAATGAACTGGATTTTCTCTGAAACATAATGAACTATTACAATATGTCGTCTTCTGTAGTTATGATAGGCGCTTTAACCCTTCTCATGCTGAACACGGATATGCCCTGCTTTGCAAACAGTGTAGATCCAGATCAGTTGGCTTCTGAAGAAGCCAACTGATCTGGATCTGCACTGTTCGACATTAAGTATGTGAATTTATAGCAACAATCCGGATCAAGCAATCTGACTGGCTGAAAAACTGAAGTGGGCGTGGCATCTTAATTCATTCAGCATGACAAGGGATAAGGGTTAAAACGAATGCTTGTGTGAGGTTTCACGGCGTTGTGAAATTTCACGAAACTTTTCCGAAGCGTTGTGGAGCTATAGCTAGAAATTTACTTAGAGCAGATAATTCATAGCATAGGATACCAAGAGTTATCTTTCTTATTCAAGATGTATCATCTCGAGAAGTTTTGAAGTTTCATCCCAGTTAACACTTTCGGTGCCAAATTTCAGACGATATTTGTCGTCTGTTTTTTTTTTTTTATGTTTTTTTTTTTTTAAATAAACTATAGCTTGGAAAGAAGTTTAAATGTAAAGTTGAAAGACGAATGTCAAACTGCGTAGATCCAGATGAGACGGCTCATTATGAGCCGTCTCATCTGGATCTATGCTGTTTGCAAAAGCCTGTTATTGTTGCCTGTGGCAGCGAAAGAGTTAATCTCTCTCGGGCCGCTATCGGCCTGACAGGAATCCTAGGGTCCGAGATAGATTTAAGTTGAATGCTAGCTGGGATAATAAATTCTTATCGGTTAAGAAGCATTGAGGCTGTCGAAAAATTATGCCAAGGCAAGAAACTCATAAAAAGACTGACAAAGAGTTGTCTTTCTTACTTATGACATTATTTTTAGCCGCACATTGATTGCGTGATATGATCACACACGTACGAAGCGAACAGGGAAGGACCACGACAGCCTGGATATCAGCGCTGTCAGATCAAGACGTTAGGTATTCACCTGGAGTTCAGTATACTTTAGGATCAATAGGTGAAAAGTGGAGGCTGTGACTAGTCAGAGAGGATGCGCTGGCTAACCTGGGTCTTTGCTGCTCCAATACGAAGTAAGGATCGAGGTCTTGCGTGATATGGCCCACCTTATCAAGAGGATATTCTTAATAAACCCCAAAGACGCTTGGTTATTAAATGCATGCACACGTGTTTTGTGATAAAGCATCTATTATGTGAAGGGGAAGAAAAATATAAGCGCCGCAACGTGAGAGAACGTACCATCTGGCAAGTGCGCCGAGCAAAGAATGGAATCAGCCTGCGCCGTCCGATCAGAATCTTCGTTGTCAGCATGAAGAAATTTTGTAACCTTAGCTATCCAAAAAGCTCCCAGTGAAGATTCTGATCAGACTGCGCGAATGCACAGGCTGATCTGAATCTTCGCTGGGCGTACATGTCCGAAGGTACGTTTTCTTGCGTTGCGGTTCAAAATATTCCCGTCAAAGGAAAGGCTGCCTTGTGTTAGACCATCCATAATACATGAGCTACGCATAGGAAAATTCTGTCTTCGAGAAACGTGCGAACAGGGAACTCCCAGATCAGCCTGCAGTCCTCATCCATTACATATGAGCCCCAACAAGTGAGTTATGTCTTTGATGCATATACCGTATTCTGGAAAATTACCGAATCGCCTAATATTCAAACTCCATATTCGCTGAATTTCGCGGTAGGTCTTGATCCGCGAAAATTAAAATCCGCGAAATACTTTCCAAGTTTGTCCAAGGTAGCAGAGACATTCACCAAGCATCCAATGATGGCGTCTTGTGGTATGCGGACAGCGAAGGCACTGATCAGACTGCGCATCGGCGCAGTCTGATCAGGGCATTCGCTGTCCGCATACAGAATTACGGTCACCTCTCAACAACAGCCCTATCCCCGACCTAAAACAACCATTTCCGATACTCCAAAGTGCAGTTTTGCTAATTCAGCAGGCGACAAATAGAAAATAGGCTTTGACAATTCATGCAAATTGTCTTCTAAGGAGATAATTGGTATGAAATGTCAAAGCCGGTTTTCTGGGGGAAAAAATAAGAAAAAAATATTTCAAACCGACACCAGGTGTAATTTTTACCCAGCATGCAGAGCGTTAACCTCCTTACAACAGTCACCTCCTAAGCTGTCTAATTAAGGCGGACTATTTCATTTGCACATGTATCTCTCTCCAAAAGACATGAACTTAGTCTTGTCTGCCACGTCCTCACATCCAGCTTTATTCGTTATCACGGATGGTTGCTGTCCTGAGGTTGCACTTTTTAGGCAACTGGAGAATACACTCGACTCAGGTTATCTCGACCGCTTATCTCGAATAACCGCTTATCTCGAAATGAAAATCTGGTCCCTGTTTTAACTAAGGAGCAATTTCGCCTCTTTTCCACAATATTTTCTATATATTACTAACTCTAGAAGTCAATTTACATATTCATTTGTGAAATGTGGTTGTTTGAGTTACTTTTACATCAGCTCTACAAATCTGCTATGTCGAGATACGGATATCTCGAAATATTTCAGAGAGTCCCTTGGATTGCAAGATAACGAGAGTCGACTGTATATCAGTATAGAGCATATACCCTGGGGAGACTTGCGCCATTTTTACAAAGGTGACAATTTTTTTATGACTTCCTGTTAGCTTACTGCACACCCTTGGGAGCAAATCGTTCCTTTTGGAGTAGATTCCTTTTCATAATAACTACAACCTCTTTATAGCACTATTGTTGGGGTCCATAGCATAAACCGTGTTAGCTGAGCAACCGTGTTATATTCAAACAAAAATGTATAGATTATATTGAAAAATGACCATTTATGGTCATTTTTCAATATAATCTATACATTTTTGGGATCCATCTTTGAACCGTGCTATCAACAAAACCGAGTTATAACGAATCGTGTTATAGAGAGGTCGTGGTATCTTGCGAAAGAATGTGCACAAGTACTGGTTAACCGCTGAGAGGACTGGGATTGTTGCCCAGGAAAAGTGTGGTTAGGTAAACTGACCGGCTCGACATGACCTTAATAGTGTTGACAGGACCATCAAACTCCAAACCAACCAACTTTTCAGAATGGATTTTGACAGAATTGCCTCCCCTGAAAACATATCCTTTCACCATCAATCAGACGTCGTTGAAAGCCGCGCAGAGCGGTCAGAGGTTTCTCTGTTTACATGTGGTGTGTGGCAGATTTTGTGATGGCGCATTCGAATTACCGTACTTATCCAAAAATTAACCGTACATATCCTAAAATTTGAACACGTTTCATAAGATAGTCTACTGTGACTTTTAATCCATTTTAGTCTAGAGACCCCAAAAAGGGTAACTGGCAAACCGTGAAGACCAAGATCAGACGCCGCAGAACAAGGAGTCTGATCAGGGTCTACACTGTTTGCATTAAATACAGAAATTTCTATACAACAAAGAAAGAGATTGCTCTCAAGCTCCTAAAAAGGCGTTTTCTCTAAATGGAAAGACTTTGCTCTCAAGCTCGTGAAAAAGTGTCTACTCTGAATGGAAAGAATTTGTTCTCAAGCTCTTACAAAGAAAGGATTTGCTTTGAAGCTCCTGAAAAGGGGTCTCCTACAAAGAAAGAATTTGCTATCAAGCATCTGAAAAGGGGACTCCTACAAAGAAAGAATTTGCTCTCAAGCTTCTGAAAAAGGGTCTCCTACAAAGAAAGAATTTGCTCTCAAGCTCCTAAAAAGGCGTCTACTCTAAATGGAAAGAATTTACTCTCAAACTCGTGAAAATGGAAAGAATTTGCTCTCAAGCTCTTACAAAGAAAGAATTTGCTCTCAAGCTCCTAAAAAGATGTAATCTCTAAATGGAAAGAATTTGCTCCCAAGGTCTCTTCTGATAAGGTGTCTCCTCTAAAAGGAAAACATTTGCTTCCAAGGTCACTTTGATTAAGGGTCTACTTTGAAAGGGAAGAATTATCTCCCAAGCCCCTGTAAAGGTGTCTACTATAGAAGGGAAAAAAATGATCCCGAAGTCCCTTCTGAATAGGGGTCTACTCTAAATTCATTCCTTTTAGAGTAGTCCCCTTTTCAGAAGCGCTTTGCTTTGGTGCCCAGGAAAGCAAACAGAAAGTCATAAAAGTTGTCTCCCTTGTCAAAAATGGAGGGAAATTCTATTAAGAGTTTCATGTCCCCTTAAAAAAAGATATGTGGGTCGCGCCATGCATATGCAGACAATGAAAGCCCAGATCAGCCTGCGCATCCGCGCAGTCTGATCAAGGTCTTTACTGCCCCCTAACAGAATCATTGGCTATTACAGAATGTATAAATACAAGCAAAGGCCCGGATGATACTTTGCGAATGCGCAGGATGATCTGAATCTGCATATTTTGAACATATAAGAAGGCACGTTTTCGCTTGACACTGCCCATGTAATAATTCATACTTACACAGTGGGAATATATTCGCCCGGAAAGGCGTTTGTCGTATAGCTGATCAGCAAACATGTCTTACCGACGGCACTGAAAAATACAAAGGTAGGAGGTTCCATATCCACTCACCAAACTATTGTTTATTAACCCTTAATGTGCAGATCACAACTGCTGCAGGCGACATTTTTATTTATTTATTTCTTTTTATTTTATTTATTTTTTTTTTTTTTTTTTTTTTTTACTTATTTATTTTTTTCAGGGAATATAACCAAACACACAGGCAACGTTCAGAATTCGAACTTTGACCATTCCGCCGTCACGTTATTTTGCATGGGGATTCAACATTTAAAAGCTTCATCAAAATCCATCGTACAGTGGCAGATGTTAACGGCGTCTCCCATCATGAATTTTGGAAGGGTCCCGCTTTTATTATTGAACTTTCTAATGCTACTCCAAACAGTTTAGACCCAGATCAGACGACGCTAGGCATAAATGGGTTAAGGGAAGTCGAGAGTCAGAGAATCCAAAACAATGCTGTAGGACTTCCAAATATTGATGCTTGGCAGTCAGAAGATCCAAACTTTTGAATATACACTGCCATTGTAATGTAGTTTTAACCGGAATTATTTTACTTACATTATGGAAACACGCCTATTCAAATATATAGAAAATTTCACCTCCAAAAACTGAAAATTTTCAGATAAAAATATCTATTTTTTTCATATTTCTGCTCAAAACATAGATTGTGGGGTTCTAACGAGTACCTACTATCTATGTTTTTGAGCAGAAATAAGAAAAATAATGTTTACCCCTGTAAACCCCAGTTTTACTATATAAAAGTGGGGTTTAAGGGGGTCAGTATTATATAGGTATGTTTTCGTGATGGTAATGTTATTTTTAGACCCTAATGAAGGAGAAATTCACATATTGATAAATATTATGTCAAAACATAAAATTTTACGCGCAGCTGTACTCCCAAATTAAAATAGCAGAAAGTCTGGGATTTCCGGTTTTTGAATGTTAGTGCAAGCACTGATATCAAATATTGTGTTCCCCTCCTGCTCCTTATTCACAACGAGGCGATTCTAATAAATATCCACAACGGATGGTCCGCAACGTGAGAACCTTCGTCTGCTGCTGTTGTGTCTGTCGTTTTAAGGATTAAGATTGATGCATGCTTTATGCATGCTTAAACGAATAAATTTGCCTAAAGTTAACTAACCCTTCATAGCTCTGGGCCCAGTTGTTCAAAGCTAACGATGTCGTTAGTTAACGATTCGTTAAAATTTACATCAAGTGATACGCAAATATGCTGAAATTTTTATGCTGAAAAAATGTGAGTAGCTTTTGCAGTGCAAAAGCTACTCACATTTTTTCAGCAAAAAATATCAGAATATTGTATATTGAATCCGCTAAAACAGTTAACGAAATGACCCTTAACGAGCTCGTTAAGCTAACGACGCTTTGAACAACTGGGCCCTGATTGCTTTAACACTAAGCAATCTGGGTAAACTTTTCAGCAAACGACATACAGTCGAACTACGATAGCTCGAACACCGATGGCTCGTTAACCATGGCTAATTCGAACTCGTTTTTGAGTCCCTACGAAGTTCTTCCGATAGCTAAAGAAAACAAATATTTAGGGAAATTTTCTTATTTTATCGTGAAATTGTATGTTGTGTGTACTCATTAGAATCGCCTCATCGAGGCGATTCTAATGAGTACACTCAACATACAATTATTGTGTAGAAAATCGAAAAAAATCCCTAAATTATCATTTGTTTCCTGACTTGGCACCATAATTAACATTCAGTGGCTCGAACCACCAATGTCTCGAACAATTTTCTATGGTCCCAAAGATGTTCGAGCCATCGAAGTTCGACTGTATTGAAATAGTTTTCTTATTCCTGCCAGAAAACAGGTTTTGACATGTTGTGTAAATTGTCTTCAATGCAGACTGAATGGATACAATCTGCATGAAATGTTAAATCCTGTTTTCTGGGAATGATAAGAAAAATATCAATTTGTCGCCTGCTGCATTAGCCCAGAGAGTGGTAATGGTTAAATGTATATGTTGTCTATAAGACGTTTGGCTGCACATGACTGTATAAAACTGTATAAATAATGAAAACAACGTAACGGTCAAAGGAGCTACGTTACCTTCAGTCGACCAGTGACAAGATTTTCTCTTTATGTAATCTATAAAAAATTCACTATGACATATACATGTATATTAGCACTCTCTACATTAGACCATTCTAATAAAATATACAATATAAAAATGGGCATTTCCAAATAGAAATCGAGCGTATGACAAATGATGCAAGCAACGTAGACACAGATCAGCCTGTGCATCCGCGCAGTCTAACCAGGGCCCACGTTGTTCATTATAGAATGTTTAAGGCCCACGCATTAAACATAACGAACATTATCGAACGATAACGGACCACTGTAGATTAATCAGGCTACGCAGATACGCAGACTGGTCCGAGTCTACGCCGGTCTCCTATCATTAGTTTTTTTCCGAATGGAGAGGCCCTATTATGTTTTTTTATGACACCACAAGCCCGTCATCTGGAATGCTCAGTCACTTCTCGTTCATAAATAAGCCGCGACATAGGAAAAGGTTTCTTAGAGATAAGCACAAAAAGATTCAGACCAGCCTGTGTACATATACATACTCTGATCAGGAACTTTGCTATACTTCGCTATGTTCTATAGTTCCCAATGATTCTATAAGCGGACAGTGAAGGTTCTGATCAGACTGCGCGCATGCGCAGTCTGATCTGGACCTTCGCTGTCCGCACGTTTTCGCGTGACGCAGCCCGTATGTGATCATTTCCTGTCTTTTTGAATTTTTCCATAACCGACGTGACTTTTAACTAAAGTGTGGTCTGAATTTTAATATGTTGCGTGAAAGTAAAAACAAAAAAAAAAAAAAAAAAAAAAACTTACCCATCCCCAACAACCACACATTTAATTGCCTGCATTGTCCCTCCACTTGGTCGTAAACTGTTTATATCACAAAAAGAACTCTTTACACAGCGCCGACTTAAACTTCCTGATCAAGAATGTCAATACATCCTTACTAGTGAAACGTATGTATATATATACTTTTTGAAATATTTCTATATTTAGAAAGACAACATGTAAATATGAAACACGACAAGCTATATAAACACAAATTTAGACTATCAAATTTTCTACGTTACGTTATCGTTCAGTGCGCAGTATGCAGTATCCTATTTTCTGTTTAACTTTAATATTTTTAAAGAATCTTCACTAGAGGACTTGTTAAGGAGTATTTGATGATAATTCTGGGATATATTTTCTTATTTCTCCATAAAAAAAACATATGTTGTGGGTACTCATTAGAAGCGCCTCGCTGAGGCGCTTCTAATGAGTACCAACAACATATGATTTTTTTACGGAGAGCTGGCGAAAATTATCCTAGACTTATCAACAAATATTCCTACTTAACAAGGACTCTGTTCACACTAAAATAAAACAATTGGATGATATCGAACAATCTGCTCTTGATTTCATTTAACAACATATAATTTGATAAACGGACTTTCCAAATCGATTCATCCAGCTGAGGTCACTATATCACTGCTTTTTGACACGATATTAATCCTAATAGTTTGGGACTAAATTACCTCCTAAATTATATGGTTGATAGGCAAACTCTGAGGATGAAGATCGGGTGTCTTGATTTCTTTACTTTGTTAAACAATGAATCATTATGCATTTTGTAAAATAAATCACTTTCTAAAAAAAACCCTCGTATCAAATAATACCCGCAGATTGTAATTCAATAACAGGACCGCAAAACGGTGGTTTTCGGCTTTTCATCACACAAAACAACATGAGCAGCTCTCTCTCTCTCTCTCTCTCTCTCTCTCTCTCTCTCTCTCTCTCTCTCTCTCTCTCTCTCTCTCTCTCACACACACACACACACACATACACACACACAATCACATATGAATTTTCTCTGCGTGTGAGTGTATGTGAGGGCATGCAGATTAAAATTGCTACCAGTACTCATAAGAATGTGTGCGTCAGAGAGAGAGAGAGAGAGAGAGAGAGAGAGAGAGAGAGAGAGAGAGAGAGAGAGAGAGAGAGAGAGGCATTATTTTGAATGTCCAGAAAGAAAACTTCTGTCTAGCTTGACGTCGCGGATGTGTGAGCCGGTCTGAATTTTTTGTTGTTCTTATGAAATCGTAATAATATGTATCTTTAGTATTCAGAGTACCACAGAATTCCGTCCTATTTTAATATATAAAAAATAAAAAAAAAACTTACCCGTCGCCAACAACAACACATTTGATAGCCTGCATCCTATTATCTGAACTGTTTTAGAAATTTTTAGCATATACAGGCCAGTGATGATGAGACATACCACTGACCCTTTTTTTAATATGGCTCCTGTCAAGGAAAAAGGTATATTCGTGGCAGATGCGGACAGCGAAGGCCCAGATCAGACTGCGCATCCGCGCAGTCTGATCTGGGCCTTCGCTGTCCTCTTCTTCCAGATTCATTGGATACTGTAGAATATATGGACATAAAAGAAAGGTTCTGTTGGTGCTGCGTGAATGCGCAGAATGATCTGAGCCCTTGCTGTTCGCATTTGATATAATAACCCTTTTCACATGTTTTAACACATTACACAAATATAGGCCGCACTAAACAATGACTGACTTTAACGTATTTACAATGTACAAATTTTTTTGCACATATGCCGAAACTAACCAGGACCGCCGGGTTTTACCAGTAAATCGCATAGTAGCAATTTATTCTGTAAAAAACAAAAACAAAAAAACACAGTGAAACCTTTACTGGACTATGGGGACGTAGACCTTGTCTTTTCATATTGGTGCTAAGCTCCCTTTTAGCGTGAATAAGCTCATATAGTCATTCGTGTACCATATACATCCACCAGTGACTAATAATTTGGGTTTACTAAAAGCCACTTGATAATAATGAATCGGTTACCGTGTTTACCCTTAGTATTCAGACAGACACGCCTGAGCAAACAGTGTAGACTCAGATCAGACGCCACAAAACGCGGTCTTCAAGGTGTTTACTATTTGACACTCATACAGCAGTTTTTAGACAAAACAATAGGTAGCAAAAAACGGACTTTTTCGAAGTTCATGGCAAGTATGCTAAGGAATTGAGTTATCCCAATATTTAGGGTAAATATGGTATTGTCTGAAAACGTTCATTTACAGACAATTAGTCTAACATACAAAATATATATATTATATACAAAAATATAACATGAAAATGTGATAATAACCTTTTATAAGTTTTCTATGACTGCCGAATAAATAGATTTAAAGGCGAAAGTCCTCTGCCGCATTCTCGATAGCCAACGATACAAAGTGTCTGTCTTCATGCGGACAAAGAAAACTCTGATCAGACTGCAGGCAGATCTGTGTCTTCGTTGGACGCACGTGTCAGAAGGTGAGTTTTCTCACGTTGTAGCACATTTTGAATGACATGTTGAAATGTCCTATAATCGTGCATTTGTTTTCCATTCATTGTAACTTTTTTTTAACTTTGTTACATTACACCCGATAGAGGACCACGGACTGGTAAATTGGGACGCATAAACTACAGCATAAACTGATGGAACTGGCAAGATGTGGACATGTTTGTGGCGTTTGTTGACTTTTACCATTAAAAACAAACAACAAAAAAACAGTGGTTGACATTAGATTCTCAGAAGAAAACCAGTCATCAACTAATTCCCTTACAAGGATCAGAATATCAAACATCAGGCAATAAAATATTTATTTGATGTTTTTCTAACATAGATATGATTATAAATCAAACGTCTTTAGGAATATTCTGTCTTTTAGAAGATTATAAATGATATGAGAATGTACTCTCGACTTCCTTTTGTTCAGGAAGTCCTTCAGTTGACTTATTCTGTTCCTCTGAACCTCTTACATTAATTACTTCTACTGCTAACATACATTGTCTATCATTAATTTCCGGATACCTTTGATGAACTCGTCCAGTATGAAAGTTGGAAGAGTCGATTATCTATTTAAGGGGAATTTGTACTTTCTGAAGGGAGCACTCTGTCTTAATTGTTTTTTCACCCTTCCGAAAAGGGATCAACACTAAAAGGAAAGTATTTGCTCCCCTAAATTCCTTCCCTTTAGACACCTTTTCAGAAGGGGATTGACGTACCGGAAAGTAAACAGGAAGTCACAGAAGTTGTTTCCCTTGTCAAAAAAAAACCACTTGAATATACCAGTTAATCTTAAAGAGATTTTTACCGTATTTACCCTGAGTATACGGAAGGAGGGGCTTGAGAATACTGTGCAGCCCCAGTTCAGACGCCACAAAACGCGGCGTCTGATCAGGGTCACTGTCTGCCACTATGCCTGCAGTTTTAAATACAGTCGACTCTCGTTATCTCGAATTCCAATGGACTCTCTAAGATACTTCGAGATATCCGTACCTCAACATATCAGAGTTGCGGAAGTGAGGAAAACAAAAAAATCGAGCAATCACATTTAACAAATGAATATGTAATTTGACTCCTGAAGTTAGAAATATACAAAATAATGTGGAAAAGAGGAGAAATTGCTGAGCAATTTCTCCTCTTTTCCACCATACGAGGGATGTTCGAAATGAATTGCTTATTGTTCTCTAGCTCGATATCCACGTGGGGCACGATAAAAACCAATACATACCTGTAGAGGGTTATTCAATATCTTCACAATGGTGTATAAATGTACATGTTAGACTAAGTGTAAGACATAAAATTTGCCATTTGAATACACGCAGTCATTGACCATTGCAGTAAAAATGGTTGGTAGAAGCGTCGACAAAAAAGATGAAATACGGGCTTACATCAAAGCTCGCTCAAAACTTGGTTGTTCTTTGAAGAAGCTGATGACTGAAATTTCTACTGCTTTTGGACCTTCTTGTGTGTCTTATGACACAGTTCGGCGGTGGAAAAAGAAATTTGAGTCTGGTGTAGAGTCCATCAAAAATGCACCGAAATCAGGTAGGCCAAAATCTGCATCTCGAAAAGAAAACGTTTCCAAAATAAAGGAAATCATTGAAGGAGATGCCAGATTTACAGTTCGTGATATTGCACGAAAGGTAGGCATATCACTTTCAACGGTTCACCTTATTTTGAAGAAGCATTTGAAAGTCAGAAAGATTTCTGCTAGATGGGTGCCACATCTGTTGACTGACGAGCAAAAGAGGCAACGGGTTAAAGTGGCCAAAAAGCTGCTTCAAATGTTTCCAAAATATGACAAAAAGCAGTTTGCCAATGTCGTCACAGGTTATGAAACCTGGGTCCATTATTTTGAGCCCGTCAGAAAGGTTAGCAATAAGATCTGGGCCACTAAACACAGCAAACGCCCAATAATTGCCAAACGTTCTTTGAGTACAAAGAAGGTTTTGTATGCAATCTTCTTCTCTGGTGAAGGAGTCGCAATAAAAGTGCCAGTGAAAAAAGGGCAAAAGCATCACCGGAAAGTACTACAAATACGTAGTACTGAAGAAACTGAAAAAGTATTATCAGAAACGACGCCCTGCCACTGGTTTTAAACATGTCCGTCTTCTACATGACAATGCCCCAGCTCATACCTCCGCAATAGTTACGGCGTTTTTGAAGAAAGAAAAAGTAACTGTTTTGCCTCATCCCCCGTATTCCCCAGACCTTGCTCCATGTGATTTCTTTTTGTTTCCGAAATTGAAAGCATTCCTTGCTGGGCGGAAATACCAGTCCCGACAGGCACTTGGATCTGCCATTCATCAGTACCTTATTACTGTGCCCAAATCAGCGTACCGTGACGCCTTCAAGAAGTGGATACATCGGCTGAAACTTTGCATTTCTAGCCACGGGGAGTACTTCGAGGGCATGAAATGAGTACTTTCGGGCTAACTTGAAATTTGAAGTCTCCAGATAGAAATAAGCAATTCATTTCGAACATCCCTCGTACTTTGTTACCTGTTCTTAGATTTCCATGTTAAAACAGGGGCCAGAATTTCACTTCGATATAAGCGGTTATTCGAGATAAGCGAGTTTGAGATAACGAGGGTCGACTGTACATCAACAGGTTTTCAAATTTTAGGATTAGTATGGTAAGGAGTTCAGGTGTCCCAATATTTATGGTAAATAGGTTACATAGAACGGGATCTTTTATTTTAAACATGAAATTTCACTTTTACATTAGTTTAGGTTAACTAAAATAACTTTAACCTTTAATTATCAAGTTCTCATTCGTGCTTGGGTAAAGTATTTCAATTTTTGATTGTTTTTTTTTTTTTTTTTTTTTTTGTTTTTTGTTTTTTTTGTTTTTTTTGTTTTTTTGTTGTTGTTTTTTTGTTTTTTGTTGTTTTTATTTTTTTGTTTTAGATTTCAGGGTGGTTTATTAGCGACCATTCTCACCTCTGATAAAAACTGCACGACTGAAGCGGAATGGTTACACTTCCATAGAGAAAACTTAAATTTGTATTGCCTCCGTTATGAAAAGGAGTCTGCTCTCCTTGGGAGCACATTCTGTTGTTTTTAGAGCAGCTCCCTTTTCAGAAGGAACTTGGTGAACAGGAAAGCAAAACGAAAGTAGGAGGAAAATTACCGGGTGTATCGATTCGAATGCTGCCAGTGTCCAATGTCGCAGTTACATAGGCCGACATTTCGTCATCACGAAAACATACCTATATAATTTTGACCCCCTTAAACCTCACTTTTATATAGTAAAACTGGGGTTTACAGGGGTATACATTATTTTTTTCATTCCTGCTCGAACACATAGATTGTGGGTACTCGTTAGAACCGCTTCAGCGAGGCGGTTCTAACGAATGTCCAACAATCTGTGTTGTAAGCAGAAATATGAAAAATATCAGAATTTTTGTCTGAAAACTTTCAATTTTTGGTGGTAAAATTCACAGTATATGAATAGGTGTGTTTTCGTAATGGTCTACGTCTGTATACATTTGTTCTATACATCAACCCCCCGCCCATTGAAAGTGTATCAATTCTCCTTAAAAGAACGTGAAAGAGAGGATTAAAATATATATATTACATGCATAAACAAGAAATACCATGATTTCTACCAGACATAAAACTGGTATTTTCCTTGTTTTCTAAGAAGAAATATTTCCTCTTCGCCGGGGAAATAAATCTCTTAAACCGGAACTACTTTTTTTTTTTTGTAACCTATGAACAGCCTAGATTTTGACCCTGCTGTCAATATCATTTAGGATAAAAACAAAAGCTATCCTAAATATATTATTTATTACTACGCCGACCCAAAATAGAAATGACAGCGTAAACAAACTGGCAGACTAGACTTGCCACAAAAGCTATCCTAAATATATTATTTATTACTACGCCGGCCCAAAATAGAAATGACAGCGTAAACAAACTGGCAGACTAGACTTGCCACAAAAGCGTCTTAAATGGTGTACTCTATTTCGGCGAAATGCATGCAATATACAGTTTATTCATTTCTCCTATTTTAAATATGGGATTTATAAACCTCGGGAGGTAAAATAAATCCGATAAAGAAACTCGTGCTTCGCACTCGTTTCTTTATCGGATTTTTTTACCTCCCTCGGTTTATAAATCCCATATTTAAAATAGGAGAATGAATAAACTCTATCGATTTTGTCGAGCTGTAGATATTATAAAATGTGAATGCCGAAAATTGCTTGTTGCCAGATCCAATCTACTCATACCCAGTTCGGTAATGTTTTGTTTTATTCGGGCTTTACGTCGCTTTCAACAATCTTTCAGTCATATCGCGACGGTGTCTTTGTGGCAGGGAGCTCAATGTTCACATTTAGAGTGCTGCCTCACTGAAATATCACGCCCCAGACACTTGACATTATATTCCACCCACCCATATTATACTGACACTGAGCTGACCAGTTCTGATTCCTAGCTCTACTTTCTTATTGCTGAGCGCCAAGCGAAAGAGCAGCTAGTGCCATTTTTAAAGTCTTTGGTATGACTCGGTTGGGGATCGAAGTTCGGTAATGATTTAGTAGGGTGCCTTCGGGTCTTTTTGTTGACAGGCCATTTCAAAATTTACGATTTTACACCATTTTATACCCTTTCTACAATTTATTGCTTTATTTCATAATAAAAAAATAACAGAGGACCAATGGTCCTGTAGCTTACCTGAGACTATTTGTTCTGAGAAAGCTTATGGTAACATTTTTAAAGAATGACACATATGGGTATGGTAGCCGATATAGTTTGAAACACCTTTTGTCTCTGTATCCTACAGTAACTTGCTATGGGATTTAGCTTTAATTAAATTGGCGAAAAAGAAACTTCACACAAAACATGGCTTTGATAAAGTCACATACCAAATAGCAAAGGCATGTGCCTTCTAGTTTCACACAAGAAGATTTTTGAAGTTTTTTCCTAGATGTACCTATGTAAAACAAGCGACCCCTGGGGCGGGACATTTTTTAATATTAAGCCCCAGAGCCCTTTGGTTCTGGAGAAGATTTTAAAGTGTTCTAACATATATGGGCATGTTGGCCATCTTGATCATGTGGCCCAGATGTGGCGAACAAACTTTCGACCCCCATGTCCCCAATGCTGCATACCATGCCCTAGAGCCATTGGCCCTTTGGTTCCGGAGAAGAATATTTTTAAAGGGCTTGTACAATATATGGGCGTGCAATCTTGGTCATGCGACCCAGATGCGGCGAACAAACTTTCGTTCTCCATACCCATATGAAATTTGGCTTTGACTGGCCCAGTGATTTCTAAGGAGAAGAGGTTTGAAGAGTGTGGAAGACGGACGACGGACGGACGTCGGAGCCTGCCTATACTATAAGCTCACCTATTAGCCTAAAGGCTCAGGTGAGCTAAAACACACACACACACACACACACACACACACACACACACACAAAATACATTAAAAACTGCCATTATTTTGAAAAAAAAAATATGTCCGCCTTTAAGAATTTCCTGGATCTGAAACGTTATTCCGGGATTCCGCGCAAGCAAGAGTTGTTCCGGATTAGCCCGAATAAAATCGGGCATCTCATCTCTTTGAATTATACCCCTTCTAGGGCTCTCTCCCGAGCCTACCACTACCTTCCGACGCCTACACGCCAATGATTTACGCGCACTTGTTGCGTGCAGAGAAAATTTGCCAGAATCGCTATAAAATATTCGAAAATTGCTAACTCGATTAAATTTAATATGTTACTGCTGGCAAAAGATAAAACGAATATATTCTAATTTATTTATTAGGCAATAAGAAAAGATAATGGACCGGTCCCATGAAAACCGCTGTTTGTCCATCCGCTTATCCGGGACTCTGATAGTTCCTAGAATCCCTGAAGTCCTACTGACCGCTGTAAACAGCATAAAGGTGCGGACAAAAAGCAAAGACGCTGACCAGCTTTGTGCAGGCTAGTCCGGGTCTTCGCTGTTTGACCGACAGTTCGCATAGGCAAGATTTTTCTGTATTCCGCTAAAATGTGTTTTGTTTTTGCGAGCCAAACTCCATCTGTTTGAGATACGGTATTTACCCTAAGTATTGGGACAGATAGGCTGAGTAAACAGTGTAGACCCAGATCAGCCGCCGCAGAACGCGGCGTCTGATCAGGGTCTACCCTGTTTGCCACTCATCCGGCTATTTTTCAGACGCATCAACAGGTGCTAAACTTGACTTGTTCAAAATTTAGGACAAGTATGGTATGAAGAAATGGTGGCCGGAAATTTAGGGTAAATAGTATAGATAATGATGGATTATCGTCTGCAGTCTTTCACCAGAAACTTCCGAAGGCGCGAAATTATAACGCGGGACAAATATTAAACGGCCCCTGACGTATCGAAGCTCAGTCGGCAAAAGTAACCTGTCAAAAAGTGGACTTGTAGATTTTGGCGAGTGCTCTATACTCGGTTTAAGAATACCGGGCCATAACTCTTGAACCGGATGGGATAGAGTCGTGAAATTTCTTAAATTGGCCGTACCAGAATGACAACACTGTAACCTGCCTATGGCATGTCCATGGTTGGTTCGTCAGTCCAGGCCATCATTCTTGAGCCTTTAAAATAGAGGAATAATACTTGACAGACTGGGTTACTATATTTAACAAGTTCTGAATGAGTGACAAACAGTAAACACTCATATCACGACATTCTGTGGCGTCTGAGCCGAGTTTACACTGTTTGTACATGCCTGCCTGTCCTAATACTTAGGGTAATTACGTTTTATCGTAGAGACGATGTGTCGGCGACAGCATGAAAGACAACTCTAATTCTCTTGGTCTATGAGTTGTCTGCCATTGCCATGACCTTGGTCATTTGGTCAATCAGGGACTATAACTTTTGAAAAATAATAAAAATGACTAGAAACTATTTCCAAATTTCCTTCAACGGCAAACACAACAAACATGAGCTGAAACAGAATATAGAAAATAGAATATTTGCCTTGAGGTAAATGAGTGTCTTGATTTTGTGCAAGTCATGGATCTGATTTTTATTTATTTATTTATTTATTTATTTATTTTATTTTTTTTTTTTTTTTTTTTTTTTTTGGTTGTTATTGTTGTTTTCTAACGGGACGATTTTGATTTTGATATAGTCAATTTCCCTTTTCTGGATGGCGATGTCCCCCGGCGTACCTCATATGGGGTATACATATCTCAACTTATAAGATTTGCCAGAGCTTCTTCAAATCTTAATGACTTTAACTATCGTAATAAAGCCCTTACTGCCAAACTTCTTAGGCAGGGCTATCGTTATTTTAAACTTCGTAAGGCGTTTTCGAAATTTTATCGCAGACACAGTGCCTTGTTAGAAAAATATAGCGTCAGTCTGAAAACACTTCTGCAACAAGGTATATCGGAACCCGAATGTTACGGTGACTTAGTGTACAGATTTAGAAAAATTGTAGGTAAATCTAACTTTTCGGAGCAATTCAGAAAACTTATTAACCGTTATAAAAGAATTGGCTATAGCCTGGATATTATGCGGCAGACTGCATGCCTAGTTGTCAACCCAATCATTGTTGATGGCTATGCTTCACTCTTTAATTGCACGACGGCGGTTCGGGCCTCAGACTCAATGACGGCCTCTTCGTAAAACTTTTACCAGTGAGTTGGGGCTTGACGATATGTCTTTGGCTTGGCCCGCCGTGGTTCAACTATTGGTTTTCATTTACTCTGGCATACAGTAGAATTAGCCATGAGTACTCGTCTTTGTTTATTATAGTGATTCATTTGATTTTTATGTTTTCGCTTTGATGCATTGACTGAGTTGGGAGCCTTTATGCGAACCGAATTTTTATGTATTTCTGTATTAAGAGTAGCATCGGGACCCAAGGTGAAGTTAGCTAGCTGTAAAAGTGCTTTAAACCCCACGGTGGTTTGCTCTACCGACCGTTCTAAGGCGGTGGTCCCGGTGTTAGTCTTACTCTTTGTTGCTTTGTGGTTCATTCTACGAGGCGATTTGTTGTATGTCTTTCCGTGTGTCTTTTTGTTCTTGCGTTTTTCGTCCTTTTGGTATTGCGATTACCTCGCTTGGGGAAGAGAGAGCTAATCTTAGTGCTTTTCGTACGTTTGTTCAGTTTGTGCTTGTTTTGATTTGTCGGTTTCCTCTTCCTCTTGGGGTCTGGGGAGGGCTGCGGTTTGTGATTGTGGCACTCCCTGGACTTTTCTCTTACCTTTTCTGATAGATATTAGTTAATCATTTTGTAAAAATATGTCAAACAAAAATCATCCAAAAATATTTTGCTAGCAGAGCTGCTCAATCTTAGCGGCACGAAGATATGGGTTTCCAGCATAATTTCTGGCGCTGTCTGTAGAATTTCGGCTGCTGTTCAACCGAAGCAGCTTAGATTTCCTGACAAGCTTTGGATAATGCTGTTGAGTTGCCTCTGTGTGACAGATAACATTAGTGAAAATAACAGCTGGTTAACCTTAGCAGTCTCAGGGGTAATGCAGCAGACGATAAATTTGTCATTTTTCATTATTTTTTTTCTCAGAAAATAGGTTTTGACATTTCATGCAAACTGTCCCTTAAGCAGACAGTTTGCATGAAATGTCAAACTCCAATTTTCTAAGAAAACGTTATTTAAAATGTCGTCTGCAGGATTTTACCCAGCATGCTATGCGTTAAACGCTGCCAGATTCAGCTTATCAAAACAGACGAGTTTGGAGAAAACACGCTCAGCCGTTTGTTTCATAATTTTGTGTTCTTTGTTAACCCTAAAGCGCCAATCACAACTATTGTCGTCTGCTTTGTCTTCTGCTGGTTACTTTAAAAGTCAATTCTGCAAACAGTGTGGACCCAGATCAGACTGCTCCTTTAGGAGCAGCAGTCTGATCTGGGTCCACACTGTTTGCCTGTATGCAAAAATAGGTTTGAAAAGTTTGCAAGAATATTCAGCAGACGACATAAACAGACGACAGATGCAGGTTACCTTGGCGCTTTAAGGGTAAGAGAAACTAGATAAAAGCTTTTTTTTGTTTTAGTTATTTGAACTTAACCACTGTATTTGGAAATTCAACAGGTGACGTTTTGATGGCATTTTTCTCAGACAGCAGGATTTGATATTTCATGCAAATTGTCTCCAGTTTGCTTGAAATGTCAAAACCTGTTTTCTGGAAAAGAAAATAAGAAATACATCATCGAAATGTCGTCTGCTGAAATTTTTACCCAGAATTATTTTATTGTTATTATTTTGCTTAAATCAAATGAAACTAAAGGATATAGCCTCAAGTGGGATATAAGATAGTTCTGATGAAATGCTATATCTGAAAGAGTTGTGGAGCTTTTAAAAATGAAACTGAAACGGTAAGAACATGTATAGTTTTGTCAGTTTTGCGCGCTTGCGCGCTTGCGTGTGTGCGTGTGTGTTTCACGTTTTCCGACAATTAATATACTTGTTAGAATAGATGAGTCGTAATATATAGTCGTAATTTGATTATCTAAAGTTTAATTTTCTGCACTCTGACTTGGCTGTCAGAAGGCACAAAAGTGACATTTATATGTCCTCGACATTATTTTTCGATAGGGCGTGGGACGGGGCGCGGCGGGGTAAAGTAATCGCATAGACCGTACATGTATAAGTGTGTCCGTCCGTCCGATTTTGAAATATTATTATAAATTGTTACTGTTAACTGTGCGGGTGGACTGTGCGGGCGGGCAGTGGGAGGGCGAATAGGGAAGAGCTTTGTATTTCTCTGTTGCATAAAGTCTGGTAATTATTCCTATGAAACTGAAACAAAAATGTCGTGATGTCTTTTCTGTTTGCGTTGGTTTGAACATTTACCACTCTCTGGGCAGATTAAGCAGACGAAAAATTGATGATATTGTTTTCTTATTTTTCCCATAAAATAGTTTCTGACTTTTCAAACAAATTGTCTCTTTAATTTGCATGAAATGTCTATACCTATTTTCTGGAAAAAAAAATAATAATAAAATGCCGTCTGTTGATTTTACCCAGTATGCTATGTGTTAACTCTCACTGCTACAGGCGATAATAATAGGCTTTTGCAAACAGCACAGATCCAGATGAGACGGCTCAATGAGCCGTCTCATCCGGATCTACGCTATTTGACATTCAGTCTTTCAACTTTACATATAAACGTCTGTCCAAACGATAGTTTGTTAAAATAAAAAAAAATAAAAAAAAGCAGACGAGAAATTTCGTCTGAAATTTGGCACCGAAAGAGTTAAATAGACATTAAAACCATCACAAAAATCTTAATGTCAGCAGATACAACAGTATCAAGCCACATAGTATATATGAATCATTTAGAATGAATTTTACCAGTTGTAAATTGGTATCTTTTAGTGAGCAACTTTTGAAACTTGAAACTTCCGCCGTTGCGTGCAAGTCTGCATTATAGCGAAAGTCAGGGTCGATGCATCATGATTGCTCTGTCTTGGTCTCAGTTACTGGTCTGCTCAGACACATTGTTGTCTACGCCCATGGGCATAGACAATCTTAGAGTTTGCTATTGCTTCGGACAGATAGTCAGAAAGAAAGACAGAGAGAAAAGAAAAAGTGATTGAGTGAGTGAGGAGCGAGTGAGAGTGAGTGAGTGAGTGACATACAGGTACAAAGAGCGAGAGAAAAAAAACAGAGAGAAACAAATAGACAAAAAAATGAACACAGAGACAGATATAGAAAAAAAATGAGAGCGATAGATTTACTAATGTCCTCTCGTTTCTTTCAGAAACATTAAGCGTTGTTCGACCTTCATTCTCATCAGCATTGTTTTTGGACTGGTCCTCTTCCTTACTCAAAGTAAGTACACACTCAACCGTGACATCACAAAATATGTAATAAGAGGGATTCGATTTTCAAAGTAACTAGAACGGTCTGAATGATCTCAAAGAAAACAAATATAATCTGCACTATGATGAAGGACGGGGAGACGTTTAACGGCCGCCACACGGCACTTAACACCAGCTAGAAACCACGAAGGAACGAAAATAGGATACTCGGTTTTATTGAGTCACTCCATATTTAGCAGTGTAGCTCGTACCCTTTTCTACCCCTCCCCCAACACACACACACACACACACACACACACACACACACACACACACACACACACACACACACACACACACACACACACAAAGTAAAACAAGTCACGATGATGCGGTATTAATCCGTAAAAAAAAAAAATAAAATAAAATAAAACGGAGTTTCGAAAAGCCGGAGTTTCCTTACTGTCGAGGTCTCATAGACAGACTTTACGGGCATATAAAGCAAACTGTTTATTAATCCATTTATTATAATTGGGCTGCGCCATGCGAAAACGTGTCTTCAAGCATATGAGGACAGCGAAGGCCCAGATCAGACTGCGCGGATGCGCAGTCTGATCAGGGCCTTCTCTGTCCGCTAACAGAATCATTGGAACTACAGAATTTATGAATGGAGAGCAAAGACATGCGCAAGATGATCTGCGCATGTTCGAAGACACTTTTTCGCTTGACGAGGCCCATATATTTTGATCTGTATAATGTGCCTGCATCATTGCATATCTTACAGAATGTAAAAACACTACAAACTTAAAAAAAAAAAAAAAAAAAAAAAAAAAAAAAAAAAAAAAAACGCACTAATAATTTTAAATTAACATGTTTTATGTAACTAACTTTTTAAACCATTAATGCCTAACAGACTCTTCTACTACTCCACACTGGTTAGGTATCGTGTACTCGTTTACCTCCCCCGTCCCCCCCTCCCCCCCCCCCCCCCCCTCCACACACACACACACATACACAAGGGGGATTTTGTAGACCATGTTCTTCTTATAGTACTATGTCTGCCATGTTTCTTTTTTCATGTTTTTTTTTTTTTTTTTTGTTGTTGTTGTTGTTGTAGTTGTTTTTTGGTTTGTTTGTTTTTTTTTGTGTGTGTTTTTTTTTGTTTTTGTTTTTTGTTTTTTTTGTTTTTTTTTTGTTTGTTTGTTGTTGTTTTTTTTTTGCATGTTTGTGTGTAAAAAAATTATAATGCCACATAAAGCACGATATGTAAAAAAAATGGGATCGGAAAGGGGAGGAGGTGCGGACCAAAAAAAAAGAAAAGAAAACAAACAAATGTCTGCTAAACATTTTGCAACATATTAGCCCTCTGGCAATGGCAGCGTTACTCTGTAACAGCCTGTTACATACATTAACCGTAAAAAATATAGATAATACAAGCAAATTATAAAACCTCAAAGAATTATAGAACCTATGGTTAAATTTACAAATGGACTTAATTGTCAAATTAATCTAATGCAGAACTGCAAATATAAACCTTTGAAAGTGATCTCAGTCTAACCCTATGTAACGTACGTTACATTTTTTTTTATTTAACCCTATATTATTGATAAATTCATCTAAAATAGACCCGCCTTAAAATTTTCGTTTTGACATTTTGGTCCACATGTGTTAATTGTTTGAAAGAGTATTAATTTACCTTTCCAAAACTGTACACATTATGTTCCTATCTTACATACTTGGCGAGTTATTACCTGTTAAACATAATAAAACTATATAGTATATTGTAAATGAAAAAAGATCGTTTTGACATCTAAATTTGACATGAAGTGTAGTGGTCTAGAGTGTAAAATGAACCTTTTGTGTATTAACTGTAAGCATGAAATAAATGTTATTTGTAGTTGTTTTTTTTTTTTTTTTTTTTTTTTTTTTTTCTGTTTTTGAACAACATCTTCAGCATTATGATAATGTAACGTACATAACGCAAGGTGACAAAATATGTTCAATTTGAGTATTTTTTTTCGCTCATTGGTGTTTTTCACCAAACTTATGATGATTTAAATTTAATGTACTGATACAAAGCAATGAGATCAGTAAAGACACGTAGATATTGTAGAATACAGAAACTTTGCCAAAATACGACATAGACCATAACAAGTTACTCAAGCATTTATTACTGCCCTTGCCTTCTTACAAGTATACTAAGGAAGATCCGTTAGGATTTTATATCAATATATTTTACTTACGGCCTTCAAGAAAATCGTTAAAAGCCAATTACAATGTTAACCATGTTACCTTCGTGGAAGACAATATCACACAGGTAACATAATATACTGTATAGAACCTGAACATATCTGAATAGTCCAATTTCTATGTATACAAAGTTCAAATGTTATTCAAGTCTATATGGAAATAGTTTGATCAAATTTTTGTTAGCAAGAACTCTTGTACCATAACAAAACCAAATACAAAATACATAAATGCAATGCTGTAATACAACTAACATATTAAATCAAAAAGGATTACTTGTATAATCCCCGTGGCTCCTTTGCCCTGAAAATAGTTCAACATGTAGAATAGCATTGATAGTGTTGTTGTTTTTTGGGGGGGTTTTGGTTGTTTTTTTTGTTTTTTTTGTTTGTTTTTGTTCATTCAAATAACATATATGGTTAGAAGATAAAGCATGTGAATCTGTAACATATAGTATAAGTAGAAACAATTTTAAGATGATCAAGTTAGAGTATAAAGCAAAAGTAAAGCAGATGCCTTACAAAGCTAACAGCTCGGTTCATGTTACATGCATTACCCTGACTTTACATTGTTTCATCCTCAAACACCTCATCAACCATATTCGTCGGCTCTACACCCTCATCATTATCATCATCATCATCATCTAAATCCTGGTCTGATTCCCACTCTCCCCCCCCCCAACCCCCCCGGCCCCCCCCCCCCCCCCCCCCCCCCCCTCATTATTCTGATCACACAAAAATATCAATCAGCTGTGCTGGGACGATCAAAGTATCTTTCACCCAGTCATACTCGATTTTCTCTCCATCTTTGTTCCATCCATTTATATCCAGATTTGGAAGGTCTGGGTTGTTTTCGTGTGAGTGTATCCAGACAAACACTTGATAGTTCACCCTTCGTACATGCATCTCAAGTGCAGAACGACATGGTGGTAGCAAGCTCATGTCCATGCCATTTTAAATATCTAATGCATTTTTATGACTTTGATACTTCTTCAGAAACTTATTTACCTTGGTGTAAGTTGCACCATCATAAATAGCACACGTGAGTGCTTCCATGTAACTGATAAGGGCCTCAGAACAGTATTGCTCTTGTCCTACCTTGTTAAGAGTTTGAACAAGCTGGAGATTTTTCTGTATCAGTTTGATAGGTGCAATCTTTCCGCGCCGGATAAATCCACTGTAGTATCGCAACCTGTAAAGCATTGTATGGTCGGTAAGACTGTGCAAATATCTTTGTTCTTATTCTGAACTATGTCATTGACATTCAGAAGGCGTCTTTTGTTCCCTATGCTTGTGTCAAACTAAATCCTCAAGTTTACTTCCTTGCGATATCGTGCAAGCAGCACTAATACATCCATGTCTGGTGAACTGACAACAATAGTTTTTGCATCAGGCAGTGATGTTCTAGCATTGAGGCAGTGAAGTATTATTCTGGTAGCTGCCTCCTCCTGAGAAGAAAATAAACTTTCTTCTGGATAATTTGATACCATCATTTCGTCTTCATAGGTAAGGTGGAACACCTTTTCACCGGCAACATAATATACGTCACGGCCTGTAAGCCTAGATGCATACTTGTCCGTCTTCCACTGATCTAGAAATAATTTTATGAGTTGTGCCTTGTTTTTGTCATTGCTCATAAAGCTCTTCCAGTCATATGGAGTCTTAGTCATTGCACCAGATAATTGATGTGTTAGTGCTGTTCACCTGCGTGCGCGTTCATAAGATTTGACTGAATGCTGTATGTACGGGTATGTATCAGTGATGATGTCTACACGCTTGACCTTTGGTAACTGATATAGGTTACACACCCCTATTAATTTCTCCATAGACTACAGTGCTAATAAATCAAAAGTGCCTCACCTGCTACAGTTCCATGGGCCTAAATCAGATCCAGGTTTTGATGGGATGTGACAGCCATTTGAGTCAGCAACAGATCCTGGGATTTTCATGTCCTCTTCACCACTTCGAAAACACATGACATTGCCCGCCATATGACATCCCAAAAATTCTTCCTGTTCAGGGTCACAAACTGGAATGACCCACCAACTCGTTGTAGCACTCCGCCTAGCCAAATAGTTCCCTACAGAATCTGTTACTATCTGGAATTTGTCTCCTCCAGGAACCTCCTGTGGCCTAAAATAAGTAGAACAATGCAGTCTTTTTTACCTTGCACTGTATACAACATCTACTCTGTACATTCTATTTTCAGATAGGACTATTTTTCAGGGTACCAAAACAGTGTGACGTCAATAGTAGTCTGGTTCCAGATTCAAAGATGTCTGGAATTGCTGTTAAGCTTTGTAGAATGGCATTGCCGTCAATGATGTGAACAGCATCAGACGGTCGATCTGTTGTTGGTTCAGTGTGGGATTCCAAATTATGGAGAAGTTGTCTGTTTTTGTAGGCATGCCGTCAGCAGTTGCCAAAGACCATGGTACAGGTCCCAAAGGAAGGATAAAGTCAGCTCGAAGACAACATTATGTTCAATGGAAAGAAGAACAAGCTGACCGAATACTTTCCTTTCAGCTCTTTATCTGGTTGATTTTGTTTTGAGAACTGGTCAATTTCTTCTTGACCTCGCAGGCTACAAACGTTTTCATCTTGTTACATTTGATCGGGTTATGAAAGCCAATAGATTTATCAACTGGCTGTGATTGGATGAAGTCTTCCAAAGACTTCTGGCCAATGACGGGGCACCAAGAAGATCATTTGCGATTTCAGGCTTTGCAGGAACACCTGATGACAAACAATACATTTCATTGTCATCGACACTGGAACTGAAGGGGTTGGTGAAGCCAGAAATCGCCTCAGTTACTCGTTTGACATCATGCACAATATTTTACATTGAGCTGGTCGCACGTCTTTATGGCTTGATATTTCGTCAGTGCACATTTCAGTGCGCTGAATAGTGGCTTCAACATATTGAGCTCTGACGTGACGAGAAATACACAATCTGTAGAAGGCAGCGTAGTTCCTGCTGAAGCTTATGATGCCTCCTTGTGATTTGGCATGGCGGTTATTGTTTGCTCAATAGTGGTGCCAACAACATTTCTAGTGCATGGAACTGATGCCCGTGACACACTAAACCCATTGTGTTCAAGCAGTTCTTTGTTTCCCGGGTGTGTATCAGACAAGTTCATCAATGTCATCAGGTACACGGGTACATATCGCACGTAGTTGATGTGATCATACGCGAAGAACATTGGACACAATGTATACAGAGCTGCGATATGCAAATTAAGGTCATTTCGTTTCGTAGCTCTGATAAGTGTCAATACCATCTGAATTTTTCCATGTATCGCGTCCAGAACTGTGCCGTTTTATGATAAGCGCCATTCAGAACTTCTGACTTGAACTTATCATACTTTCCCAAGTAAGCTCGGAATTCCACAGATTGTTCAGTCTTGCTCAATGCCTCTTTGCATGGATTTTCAATGAGATTCTCTAGCACCGCGAGAGAAACTGTGTCAAATATTTATAACTAATTACTATTTTTAATTATCTACCAAAATACCAAAAGCAAGTTACGAGGATATGTTTTCAGCTTGCAATCTTTGCGAATCGAGAGCAGAAGTCAAAATGACGTCAGTTTTCGCGCGACTTTTTCATTCACCCTAGCCTAACGTCATTATAAACACACCGCTACAATCCAACGCACGCGTCAAGGGAACAGGCGTAACTAACAAAATTACATTCGACTCGTCTCCCGAGAGATGAATATTTCACATGAATAAATGAGAAAACCACACTGTAATAAATTGCATGTGTATTATTTAACGGCTCTCTGGTTTGTAAATTCGAATCAGTTTCGCGGGTGTAACAGGTTAGCGGGTGTGACTAACGGTTGAGGCACATCACTGTAGCGATGCTACTAATAAGAGGCCTTTTCCCTTGTCGCGTATTTATTTGTTGCACGTGCATTTGCTATACAGGTGCTGCATTACATTAACAACCCACTGTAGTCTAATCGGATTGTTCTGGGCTATAAAATGACATTTTTCCGTTGACGATTGTCATAGTTTGCCTGTTCCTACTAAAAGCGTAAAAATGTGGCTACTCATTAGGACCACCGCAATAATTCGGCGCTAACAAGCACATAGAATCTATGGTTTACAGAAGGAGTTTGAGAATAATGTATGAATAAGACATTTCCAGTCATTAAAATAAGACAGTCCTAAACATTATCGGCAAGTACAATGTACTGACGGTTTTAATACATGTGTAGTTCATAATTGTCATTCTACTACTGAAAAATAACGTGTGTAACACTTGGTAACGTATGTAACAGTGGATAACAGAAACTCTTTATCGATATACATGTAGTACTTTAAAGTAGGTAAGTGAGTTTAAAGAAGTACATTAATCGGTACCAGAATGCAAATAAGTATGAACTTCTACTGTTTGAGATTTCACCTGGAGTGTTTAATGCTATTCTCAGGGTAACGTACATAACATTGCTGTTACATCTAAACGCTGCCACTCTTAGAGGGCTAACTTTTGTTTTCATTTCGTGGCTTATAAAATGTAGTTTCAGAAAATCATAATGTACAAAATTCCTCCTGGAGAAGAAGGGGAGGGGGTGAATGGTCAGCTCTTTATTTGGGCAGCTTCATGTTCAATTGAAGATGTGTCTGGTTTGTTTCGAAAACATTGATTGTGGGTACGCGTTAGAACCGCCTCGGCGAGGCGGTTCTATCGCGTACCCACAATCTATGTTTTGAGATTAAAGAAATTCGTGTTCTTACTGCTGATCAGACGCCAAAGGTTCTGTAACGTAAGACCTGGGTCTACACTGTTTGCCAATGTTCCTTTTATGGGGCACCAGGACTAAATGTGTTAAAGTTTTCTGAAAATGGGGAAGGC
Source organism: Anodontia alba (assembly GCA_964016985.1). Lineage (NCBI taxonomy): Eukaryota > Metazoa > Mollusca > Bivalvia > Lucinida > Lucinidae > Anodontia > Anodontia alba. The sequence continues at coordinate 141,845,455 of OZ024822.1, read as the reverse complement.
TACCTAATGTTGATATAACTTGTGTCTCATCCATTTGTGTGATTTATTACACAATAAAATATGTTTAATCTAATCTAATCTGAAAAAAAAAAAAAAAAAAAAAAAAAAAACACCATCATGTTGACGCTGATTTCGTAACCTACAGTTTGTCTGGTTGTACTGTTGTACTGTAAAAATGTATTTGTGAGAATACCAGCAAGCATTCCTTGTTAGAGGTTATCTCACTTGACAATGGGTCATCTAACGAATAGCCTGCACCGCGTTGAAAAGTACTGAGGCAACAAAGAAACCATCGCCTATACAACTGAATTTCAAAGAATTTAGAATAGTGCAAGCAGTAATAAAGTATTCCTAAACAATAAACTGAATACATCATTTTTACACCAGGAATATATTATATACAAAGAAAAATAACAACACTTTACCCTTGTCTTGCTGAACACGACATGCCCTGTCTTAGCAAACAGTGTAGATCCAGATCAGTTGGCTTTTGAAGAAGCCAACTGATCTGGATCTGCACTGTTTGTCATTAAATATGTGAATTTCTGTCAAAACCCCGGATCAAGTAATCTGATTGGCTGGAAATTAGAAGTGGGCGTGGCATCTTAATTTGTTCAGCATGACAAGGGTTAATTGTGAAGATATTTTTAACAAATACATATAGTTTAAGCAAAATTGTAGCAGACGACAGTCTACTTTTTTTTTTTTATGAGAAAGGCAGAAGAATAAAAAAGTAAATAAACATGCCATCTGCTGCTGTTATAGTTAGCATTTTAATCCATTTTAGTTTGGAAACCCCACAAAATGGTAGGTGGCTGACAATGCGGACCCAGATCTAACGCCGCAGAGCGCGGCTCCTGATCAGGGTTTACATTGTTTGCATTAACTACAGAAATTTCTATAAAACATGGCCATATTAAAATCTAACCGGACTTCCTGCAATTGGAGATAGACCGGTCCAAAGGGCTGCGTTAGAAGTCCACTTTACATAAATTGGTAATATGATTAATAAGTATAACGCCATTTTCTGTGTCAGGTTCCGAGTATATGGTACAAGATGGAACTCCTAGAGCGCCTATAAAAAGAAGGAACGAGACAGGTTTATCAGACTCACGTGCTTCAGACGCTACCCCTATACTACTCTGGTGGGACTCCGTGTACACGTCAGTGGACGATATCAAAACTTGCAGAGCATTAAAATGCCACGTGACAAATGACAGACGCCTACATCAACACCCTGCTATTAAGGTTTGCACCTATCATAAGCTGAAAGAAAAAGAAATGAGACAAGAAAATCAGACGTTTGTGACTATAATATCTTGATAGCACACCGAGGCTTTTAAGATATTTGAATAACAAACGTGCATCATTAATTTATTTAGTCATAGTTGACAAAGGTAGACAGATGTGGCCTTTAGCTTCGTTGTTCAACCTGTCCTAAGATAATTGGTATGATTTTTTGTTGTTGTTGTTGTTGTTTTTTATTTTATTTTATTTTATCAGGAGATACACTTGAGAGAAACATCTACGGATCCAGTTTTAGTAATGCCTTGCGTGTAGAAACGCTTGCATATATTTTTTTTTTATAATATGTTTTGAATAATCATTTAGTTTGAAGTTTGCCACTTGAAACATACAAAACACAAAACTATAAGCATACAGTAAAGCTTCAATGACTCGAATACCGATAGCTCGTATACCATGGCTGATTCGAACTCGATTTTGAGACCCTAGGAAATTCTTTCAATTGCAACAAAAAACATATTAAGGGATATTTTAGGGAAATTTTCTTGTAGAAACGCTTGCATATTTTTTTTATAATATGTTTTGAATAATCATTTAGTTTGAAATTTGCCACTTGAAACATACAAAACACAAAACTATAAGCATACAGTAAAGCTTCAATGACTCGAATACCGATAGCTCGTATACCAAGGCTGATTCGAACTCGATTTTGAGACCCTTGGAAATTCTTTCAATTGCAACAAAAAAAACATATTAAGGGATATTTTAGGGAAATTTTCTTGTAGAAACGCTTGCATATTTTTTTTTATAATATGTTTTGAATAATCATTTAGTTTGAAATTTGCCACTTGAAACATACAAAACACAAAACTATAAGCATACAGTAAAGCTTCAATGACTCGAATACCGATAGCTCGTATACCATGGCTGATTCGAAATCGATTTTAAGACCCTAGGAAATTCTTTCAATTGCAACAAAAAACATATTAAGGGATATTTTAGGGAAATTTTCTTATTTTGTAAAGAAAATGTATGTTATGTGTACGCATTAGAATCCGTGAGGCGATTCTAATGAGTACAATCTACATACTATTATTTTATGGAAGATGGAAAAGAAATCCCTAAATTATCCCCATTCGTCCCCTGACCTGGCGCTATGATTAACCCTCAGTGGCTAGAACTACGCCTGTCTAGAACAAATTTCCATGGTTCCAAAGATGTTCGAGCCGTAAAAATTCGACTTTATATATATCAAAATAAATAACATTTTGGCAGTTTTGTCTCTGTTTTTATATAGGTGAAGAGACTATTCATTTTCTTACGAAAGTATAAATAAATTATATATAAGATACGTAAGTAACCAATTTTATTTTCCATTTCAAGGTTTACCTGTTCTACGGATCTCATTTCAAACCTTACAATTTACCATTGCCGAGAAAAGCAGGAGACATATGGGCCTTGATACACGAAGAATCGCCAAGAAATGCTTATATCTTGTCTCACAACAATACCATGGGCATTTTTAACGTCACTTCCTCATACAACCGGAAGTCGAATTATCCAATCACAACGCAGTGGTTGCAATGCTCTGACTGGTTACAGGACACAGAATTCCTCGTTTCATTGGCAGATAAAAATAAACTAAGGCGACAGGGAATGGCGCCAATTCTCTATCTCCACAGTGACTGCGGGGTACCTTCGGACAGAGACCACTTTGTTAAATTGCTGCAGAAATACATTAATGTGGATTCATATGGCACTTGTCTCAGAAACAGGAAGATTCCAGAAAGGTAGTTTCACTACTAATTGTAAATTAACTAATCATTAACGAAACAGAAATAATATGTTCAACATGTTCTTTAGATACACAATACTGTTATAGTTTTTATATGACCGCTGTTAAATTCCTATCCTTAAATGTTTGCTATTATAAGTTACCGCTTTGCTATAGCAGTGGTACATGTAATGTCTTTATTTCATTTAAATCGGTGTTTCTGAGCTGCCCGAGAGCGAAATTAACCTAGTAGATTCTAATAGTTCAGCTCTTCTAACACATTTCAGTCTGGAGTGCCCTAAAAGAGTAATTGGCAAACAGTCACGGCAGACCTAGATCAGACGCCACAACTGTTTGCAAATAGTTTACCATTTTTCTCTAGGAATATCTAAAACCACGTAGCCTGACATACCTAAACTTGAAATTGGACTCTACCAATATATCGTATGGGGGAGTTTATGCAGTCTAAAATGGCTTAAAAGGCTGTTCTGCAGGAGGACTTGTACCCATAATGTTTATGTAACTCCTAACTTCCTTAGTTTGACTGTTTTTGCGTTCATTGTCAGATAGATCTAAGTACCACTGACGAGACCTAGTTGGCCGAAACACGCTTGTCTGGTGTAGGAATAATACATGTATATTCATACTATTTGATCTTCAAATACTATTTGATATTACTTTTGTAGTCCGTATATGGCTGGCAGGAGTGCAATAGCAGGAGGTATTTTGGCATCAGTTCTGTAAAAGCTGTACTTCTGTTAAGAAATATGTGAATTTCGTACCCAAAGTGTAATTATTATTTAAAAATATGGAAATAAAAAAGGTTATTATCAATATAAGTTTAGCATAAACGACACAGTATTTAAAACAGAACAAATAAGTTCTCAGTTAAAGATGTATTCCGTTGATTCTTAAGGAACTCTACTAAGATCCAATGTTGTATTCATTCCATTTCTGGTCAAGGTTTAATCCCGGCTATTTCTCGTATTGAAATAAAAACAAAATGGGTGTTTATTTATCATGTAAATAAAATTTAGCAGTACGGTAAATGTCCTAAAATTCCGTACACCAAAAGTTCTGACAAAATGGTGCATGCAAACAGTGTAGACACAGATCAGACTGCTCCTGAAGGAGCAGTCTGATCTGGGTCTACGCTGTTTGCCATTCCACCACGTATTTTAAGAACGAACTGCATAAAAAGCAAAATTTAAGCCAAGAAGGTATGTAATAAAGTGTTCGAAATTTTAGGACATTTACCGTGCCCAGAAAAATCTTATAATTCTACGGTCGGATGGGCTAACCGTCTATCATCTTTTTTTTTTATTATTATTTATTTATTTTTATTTCAGACTAAGGTTCCGTGACACTATGGCTCCTTTGGATGACGTTGGATTCTTCCGATGGGCAGCGCGGTATAAGTTCACATTGGCCATGGAGAATTATGTCTGTAATGATTATGTAACAGAGAAGTTATGGCGACCGCTACGCCTAGGTTCTGTTCCCATTGTGTTCGGTGCTCCAAATGTCAAGGTAATGGTATATATTCTATATAGTCGTACTCCTTACCATTCTTTTCCTAAAATTTGAACACGTCCATTTGACTAACTGTTAATGTATCTAAAACTACTAGGTGTCGAATATTATAGACTCTGATCAGACACCGCATTTTAGCGTTTTGCGGCGTTTGATCTGAGTATACACTGGTTTTTCAGACATATCTGTCTGGACACTTAGGGTAAAAAGGTATCTTTTTTTTTAAGTATTTTTGCAAATTTTAAACAAAACAAAATAGTGTAACAGATAAGTCTCTTGTTCGTTTGTCATTACTGACAATGACCAATCCTAATTAACTGTGTGATGTGTTATTATTTGTGTGTTCTAAGGTGGCTGATGAGACCAATCTTAGCTCTAAACTGCCTGTTGCAGAAAGAACAAGAGAGGTCTGAGAAAGAAAGCTCTGTTGGTGATGCCTTAGCTCTGGCTTTCCGCTGTACACGTTTCTGCTCGGCTTCGCTGATAAGTAAAAGAAAACATAACAACGATAAGGAAGTCAAATGTCTTTTTGAGCCAATAAGTCATCATTTTCATCACGCATTGTCTTTTTACGGCCATCGGATGGCCAAGATTACAATAAACTATAAAGGTCATACTCCAATTGTTGTGGACATATTGAAAGCTTGTTTGTTTTGTGTTGAGGTTTTACGGCCCAGTCAACACAATGAGTTCATGTCGAGCGTGGTCAGTTTATCTAACCACACTTTTACTGGGCAGGCTTAGTCCTCTAAGCGGTTAATTAGTATTGTGCACATTCTTTCGCCAGAAACTGACAACTGCCCTTCTTGAATCAGCGGAAGGCAGAGAATGACCGTAGAAAATATTCCACGAAAGAATGTTGCCAACCCGGCGAGGGTCGAACCCGCAACTTCCTATTCACCAGCCGGACGTGCATCCAACTGAGCCACCGAGACCGGCTCACACATTGAAAGTACAACTTCTATTAGAGATTCGAAGCAAAGTTTATTTCACGAAATAGTTTCATTCTGGAAAAGTGCATTTGTCAGGTTTTAAATCTGAGATCCGTGAGTACGAGTGATGTTGGCGGTGCATGCACGCATGCACGGGTGTATAATGCATGCGCGGTTTAAATTTTTAAATGCACTTCGCATGCGGAGAGTTCTTATATAACGTGTGAGCAGCAGAAACACGGGTCAGATTGTGAATATGTGAAAATGTTGTTGTTGTTTTTTTGTGGTTTTTTTGTGTGTTTTTTTTTTTTTTGTTTATTTTTGTTGTTGTTTTCTGTTAACTGATGTATTCTGCAAATATAAACCAATTTTAGTGTGGAGACACAAAAATGGGTAATAGGCAAACAAAATACATAGAATAAAAACTAACCAGACACCCTGCTATTGGAAGTAGACCGGTTCAAAGAGTTGCAAAGAGTCCACTCGACGTAAATAGGTGAATTGATTTAGTGAAGCGCGCAACGAAGGCCCTGAATCTGTCTGGGCAGCTTGATCTTGGCTGTCAGTGTGCGCATATGTGATAAGGGCCCATTTCCAATGTTTTGCGTCATTAAGGTTTGTGTGTACGTTACCACCTTTTCATCTCCTTATAGTCTATTACTGTTCTTTCCCAGTCGATTTCGCAACTTCTTAATCCATTTAAGTCGAATGGACTCTTCTACCACAACTCTTTAGACCGGTCTATTTTCAATAGCAGGGTGTCTGGTTAGTTTTTTATTACTACTATGTTTTATAGATCCTGTATTTAATGCAAACAGAACGCGGTGTCTGATCTGGGTCTGCACTGTTTGCCAATTAACCTTTGGGGGTTTCCATTCTAAAACGGGTTAAAACTGTTTAATTTCAGGAATTTCTACCAGACAATAATTCTGCAGTTGCAATCGAAGACTTCGCTGATATACAGCAACTAGCCGCATACATTCACAAACTGGACAAAAACGACAGCTTGTATCTAACATATCTCCAGTTTAAAACGAGAGAATTACAGAACAAACACCTGGCTGATCAACTTGTCAAGCGAGACTGGAACCAAAAGCACTGCAAGAATTCCAGAAAAGGAAAATATTTATACGAGTCTATATTTGATGGGTTTGAATGTTATCTGTGTAAATTGGCTCATAATGTTCAAAAGAAAGAGACTGTTTATCAGGCAAATTCTTCTCATTTTCATTGTCCCGCACCTAAAAGATTCAATGAAAAAGGAAAATATCTTGAATACAGTGACATTTGGGCGGAAGAATGGACATACGGGAAATATGAAGCAGTTGTCATGGAACATCTTATTAATGAAAATAAAGTTGTTTCTAAGAAAGAATTTGATAATGCAGTCAAAAAAGCTATGCCATTAAAATGATAAGCCGTGTGACATATCGCCAAGTAGCTCATTTTATTATATGAATCTTGTATTATTTAATAGGACGTGATACGCCTTGTAGATTTTCCACCATTTCTGCAAGGGAGACAACTTACGTGTCTTGCTGTTTTCTTTTCTGCACAATAAGCACCTTCCAAAAAGGGACTTATTCCAAAAGCCCAGAATGTGCTCCCAAACAGAATTCAGAAGGAAAACAGAACCAAGTTCAAAAGTGTATATCTATTTCTCTTGAAAACCTCTCTGAAGTCGTTCCAAAAGTCAGTTGATGCACTTTTGATTTTGACTGGAGATTATCGTTGTCAGAACATAGGGCCTTAATTGAAAACAAATTATACAATTCAGCTAGCAATGGTATAGAAGTCACTGACTTCGAGACGAACTGATAGACGGGGATATAATTCATTAATTGAATACTTTTCAAACGATTGACTTTCTACTTATACCGGTTAGAACATTCTTTTGTTTACGTATAAACAATAGCCTGTGTACACAATAGATAAAAAATGGTGTAAGAAAGAAATGGATATCTGATAAAAACTAAAATGTCTGAATTGTAATAAATTAATGTTTAACTCCAAATATTTAACCATTTATTCAAGATGTGTATAAAGGGTATGTGTTTGTGCCTCTACTTCAAGAAAAAGCCAGAAGAAGTGTTCGTAAAACCAAAGGTATGGCATAGTTTCTAACATTTATGTTTGATTAAATATTGATCTTCAGATTCAATTCGACGAATTCCGACAGTCGTCTTCACTTTTCGTTTTTCATTAGTTTTATTCAGAGTTCATATTGCTTTAGAGTGTTTCCATGTTGTTTTGTTTTGAATATACATACAGTCGACTCTGGTTATCTCGACTTTGCTAATCTCGAAAAACCGCTTATCTCGAAGTAAAAATCTGGTCCATGTTTTCGCAAGAACTCTAACAACAGGTAAGAAAATATTGTGGGAAAAGAGAAATTAAGAGCAATTCTCCTCTTTTCCACAATATTTTCAATGTATCTTTAACTTCAGGAGTCAAATGAAAAAATAATTTTGTCCTCAACTCTACAAATCTGATATGTCGAGGTACGGATATCCCGAAGTTTTTCAGAGAGTCTTTTGGACCCGGCCCTTGGATTCGAGATAACGAGAGTCGACTGTATCTCTAAAAGAACACAGCAATTTGAAAAACGATAATAAAGACGTTCAAGAAGCGCTGCAATCACACTAGACTGGCTCCAGTCTCTAGTGACAAAATATTTCTTCTTATAATCTGTTTGATAATCCACAAAAATAAAACCAAAGTAATACCATGACTATAAAGGCTGGTCACTAGTGACCAGCCTTTATAGTCATGATGTTTTTTTGTTTTTTTGTTTTTTTGTTTTTTTTTGTTTGTTTTTTTTTTGTTTTTTTTTGTTGTTTTTATTTTAGTGGATTATCAAACAGGATTATTAGAAAAATATTTAGTCACTGAAGACTGGAGCCAGTCTACAATCACACATCACAGTCGTCTTTCAATGCTGAGAGAAAAGGCGCACAAACAGGAATATCCACAACTAGAATATATAGCTAGCGGCCAGTAGACTGGCTCCAGTCTCCAGTGACTAAATATGTTTTCTTATAATCCTGTTTAATTCTTAAAATGCCAAAAAAAAACCTGCATCTGAAAATGTCGTCTGTTTATGTCGTCTGCTGAATATTCTTGCAAACTGTTCAAACCTATTTTTGCATACATGCAAACAGTGTGTACCCTGATCAGACTGCTCCTAGAGGAGCAGTCTGATCTGGGTCCACACTGTTTGCAAAAATGACTTTTAAAATCACAAGGAGATGACAAAGCAGACGACAGTTGTTGTGATTGGCAGTTTATGGGTTAATAATCCAGTGGATTATCAAACAGGATTATAAGAAAACATATTTCGTCACTGGAGACTGGAGCCAGTCTAAGCGGCCAGCTCCCTCTTCTTTAAGTGAAGTGAAGAACTGTATTCATCCTGAATATTCGTACATCTTAACTTCTTACCATACTTGCTCTAAAATGTGAAGAAGTCTTTCTGACTGCTTGTCTCTGTGTCTAACTATTGCTGGATGGGTGGTAAACGTCCATACCTGGACAGGTTCTGTCTTCTGATCTGGGTATACACTGTTTACTCAGGCCTGTCTGTTTGAATATTTAGGGTAAATATGTATGATTATGATAATATAAATAAGATTTTACTTTTTCTGAAATCCTAGAACTTATGATAGTACGAAGTTTAACCAACAAACATTTTATATTTTATATTGTATTAGCTTTTGTTCTTATAATTGTGCAAACACAGAACTGTCGTTTGAGATTGCCAAAGGTGAAAATGAAATTACTGCAGATCAAATAGCTTTAATACAGATGAGATGGTACACATGTCTTCCGTCCGTTTTCTTCTTCTTCTACTTCTTCTTCTTCTTCTTCTACCTTCTACTTCTTCTACTTCTTCTTCTACTTCTTCTTCTTCTTCTTCTTCACTTCTTCTTCTTCTTCTACTTCTTCTCCTACTTCTTCTTCTTCTTCTTCTACGTCTTCTTCTTCTTCTTCTTCTTCCTCGTCTTCTTCTATTTCTTCTTCTTTTTCTTCTTCTACTTCTTCTTCTTCTTCTTCTTCTTCGTCTACTACTTCTTCTTCCTCTTCTTCTTCTTCTTCTTCTTCTACTTCTTCTTCTTCATCTACTACTTCTTCTTCTTCTTTTACTACTACTACTGCTACTACTACTACTACTACTACTACTACTTCTACTGTCACTACTGCTACTTCTTCTTCTTCTTCTTTTTCTTCTACTATTACTTCTACTACTTCTTCTCCTTTTTCTTCTTCTTCTTCTTCTTCTTCTTTGTTTGTATGTTGTTTTCTTTTCTCTTTTTCTCATTCTTTCTTTTTTTTATTTTATCTTATTGTTAAATAATTTCTGTTGTAAGAATATGGCATTATGCATACTTTCAATTATACTTCAGTTAAATACATTAACTGCGACATAAGAAAATAGTCTTTGAGGCATGTTTATTAGCGAAGATCAAGATAAGTCTGCATATTCGCGCAGTCCGATCGTTAATAGAATCAGTACATATCAAATATCGACAAATTGTAACATTTCTGGGTCCAGTTGTTCAAAACTAACGATGTCGTTATATCGTTAAAATTTTGATCATTAAATATGGCATATACGCAAATATTTTTGCTGAAAAAAAGTGAGTAGCTTTTGCATGCATTGCAAAAGCTACTCACATTTTTGCAGCAAAAATACCTGTGAATTAGATATTTTACTTACTAGAACAGTTAACATTTTGACCACTAACGAGCTCGTTAAGCTAACGATGCTTTGAACAACTGGGCCCTGATCTGTGTGCATCTGTGTACATTCGCTGTTCACGCATAAGTAGAAAGCCATTTTCTCATGACACAATTAATATAACACAACTTTGTCTCTAGGTCCTTTTCACGGTCACTGTTTCATGACTGGTTCTTTTATTTATTGGTAAACAAATTTTACTTCAAGATTTTACAAGATACACTTTCATTATTATGGCTGGAATTTTAAACAAATGAAGAAAATATAATAGTTTGATAATTTTATGATGAAATATATATGATAAAGAAAATGTTGCTATGTTTGTGTGTCGGCGAAGAAGGGGAAGAAATTACGCTTCAGCCGGTAAGTATATTAAATAATGTTTTAATTTTGTCTGTGACGTATTTAATGTAGAATAAACAGAGTTTTCAGTATTTATCCCAACTATTCAAACAGACATATATAGAGGGGCGGATTCAGATGGGGTTCGCGGGTTCAGTCATTTTCATGGGAAATTTTGGATAAACTTCGATAAAGTTGGGAAACCGCATTTACCCTAAAATATTCACACCCAATACTACTTATCTTACATTTTTCTTCAACAAGTCCATTCTGCTACCTATGATTGTTTTTGTAAAATTGCTGGCTGTTTGCAAACAGAGTAGACCCAGATCAGACGCCGCGTTCTGCGGCGTCTGAGCTGGATCTACACTGTTTGCTCTGGACTGTCTTTCCGAATACATAGAGTAAGTATGGTAATCGATCCCCCATAAATCATCCTGGATCCGCCACTGACATTAAACAGTGTAGACCCTGATGAAACTGTACCTTACAGGATCAGTTTGATCAGAGTTTGCACTCTTTGTCTGTCATTCAATCAGCATTTCCATACACATTATGATATACTCACATGTATTTTTGTTATACCCCGCCACACTATAGTGGCGGGGTATTATGGTTTCACGTTGGACGTCCGTGTGTCCGTCCGTCAGTCAGTCAGTCAGTTCGTTCGTCCGTCAGTCGTACGTCCGTCCATCCGTATTTCGTTTCCGGGTGATAACTTGAGTAAACATCAATGGATTTTCACCAAATTTGGTATGTGCATTAATATTGTGGAGATCTGGTTTGGGATTACTAATGGGCAAATTTTATCAGATTTTGACGGAGTTGTCCGCCCGATACACGCCCATATTTTCGTTTTCGGACGATATCTTGAGTAAATGTCAAGGGATTTTAACTAAACTTGGTACATGCATTGATATTAAGGAGATGGGCAAATTTCGTGTATTTTTGTCAGTTATCTGCCCGCGACACGATAATAGAGGGGTATTATCGTTTTACGTTTTTATTATTTTGTAACATAAGTGCGGTGCGGAGGTGGCTTAATATCTAGACCAATTACGTTTTGATTAATTTGATTATATTTTTCTCTCACATTGCAAAATATCAGATCATAATAAAGATTTTTTTATGCCAAAATCTCAAAGTGCAGTGTCATTTTCATGTCTTGTTTTTCTCATTGGTAATGAAGTAATATGTAGATGCATCGATTTGTTTTACTATCATGTAAACCACCGGCCTCGGTGGCTCAGACGGATGGGGTCTGATTATGAAATGCAAGTTTTAGTTTCTAACGAAAGAATATGCACAAGTACTGGTTGACCGCTTAGAGGACTAAGCCTGCCCAGGAAAAGTGGTTAGGTAAACTGACCAGCTCGGCATGACCTTAGTAGTGTTGACTGGGTCGTCAAACTCCAACCAAACCAACTTGAGAATAGGTGCATTCAGATACTTGTGCTCTGTGAAAACTTAGGTCAACAACCTGCGCATCATTGCGGCTAGTATATTTTTTTATTTTCTCAACAGATGGGGGTCGGACCAAGTACGACGCAGCCCAAGAACTTGATACTGTACCTGCATGGGTTGAGTGCTCCCTCCCGGGCAGTATGGATGACTGCCAAGGCGGCAGATATACCGGTCACTGTCAGATATCTTGATCTCTTCAAGGGAGAACATAAAACAGCAGAATTCGCTAAGGTAATGCAATTATTTTGATCACTATTTTTTCTTTGCTGAGTATCTAAAATAAAACATATAACAGTTTATATCAGTCACTCTCAGATATCTAGATCTCTTCAAGGGAGAACATAAAACAGCAGAATTCGCTGAGATTAAAGAATCCATCATGAGTGTCCAGGATAGGGAAATCTCACCCGAACAAGCCTCGTCCCTGGTTGAATTTCGCTGGTGAGAATTGCCCTCCTGCATGGACTGGCGCATCATGGATTCTTTTTCTCACACCTTTGTTCCTAATATCAGCGGGTCTATGCGAGATAGAAGTTTCTCACATGGGCAAAAAGCCTATCTTGTATAGGCAAATGTTAGAGAAAATACAATTATTTTCATCACGAAAACATGCCTATATAATTTTGACCCCCTTAAACCCCACTTTTATATAGTAGGGATTATTTTTCTTATTTCTGCTCAAAACATAGATTGTGGGGACTCGTTAGAACCGCCTCGTCGAGGCGGTTCTAACAAGTACCACAATCTATGTTTTGAGCAGAAATATGAACGATATCAGAATTTTTTATCTGAAAATTTTTATTTTTCGGTGGTAAAATTTTCTGTATATGAATAGTCATGTTTTCGTAATGTGATCACATTTATGCACTTTCAAACTACAATGGGCTCTCATTATCTCAAATTCAAATGGACCAGGATTTCCAGTTTGAGATAATAGTAGTTTGAGATAACTGGAGTTGAAATGTTAAAAAACATAAAACGCGAAAGAATTAGCCCAGAGAGTGTCAAAGGTTAAAGCATTTGCGAACAGCAAAGTTCCTGGTTCCTGGTTCTACAGCATGCTATTGAGCTTATCCTTTTTCTTTCTTTCTTTCTTTCTTTCTTTCTTTCTTTTTTTTTTTTTTTTTTTTTTTTTTTTTTTTTTTTTTTGAGACCTGCATTGATTGGCATCGCGCTGGGCGGCGACATTTGTGTACGGTAAATAAGCTCTACTAACAGATAAGACTTTATAAACGTTTGTTGCATGATCAGGTCATTAGCAGAGGTTGTGCCTGTTATGGTTTCGTACCCTGGGCCCCGCTGCACGGAAGGAGTTAACTGAAACAACATCAGGCCATTCATTAATCTTTACTTCTCTCTAGGCTGATTCAGCAGACGGTATATTCATAGTGTAGACAGAACGGAATTATTTTTACGCACACCCAGGAAAAATCTTGAAAAAAATCTTCCTAGTATCGCTTCCAAAATAGGGGCTACTATTAACTCTTTCACTGCCACAGGCGATAATAATATGCTTTTGCAAACAGCGTAGATCTAGATGAGACGGCTCATATGAGCCGTCTCATCTAGATCTACGCTGTTTGACATTCAGTATTTCAACTTTACGTATAAACTTCTTTTCAAGCGATAGTTTGTCAAAAAAAAAAAAAAGAAAAGCAGACAACAAATGTCGTCTGAAATTTGGCACCGAAAGAGTTACAAAGGAAAGCAAATTATTTCCATTTCCTTTTAGAGTAGTCCCTAATTTGGAAGCGATAAAATCTTTCCTTTAAGAGCAGTCCCTCAGGTAAAAAAAAATATATATATATATTATGTTAGTTGATGTCTATTTATGCAAATAATATTTTACTAACGCAGGTTACGCACATGCGCAACGTGCATAATGAACGCCACGCCTCTAAAAGTGATGATGGTTTTCTTATTTTTCGCGAAAAATAGGCTTTGTATGAAACGTCAAGCCTATTTTCTACGAAAAATAAGAAAACTTATTTGTTAATAAATCTAGCACATGCTCGAGTATTTATTAAAAAAAGACTGAAAAGAGTTAATGGATTGGAAAAAAATAAAAATGAATTTTTTAGCTTGGAGCACCTTTCGCTTCAATACGGCTATAAACATACATAAGTTAGTGCTAGTACATATGTTTATATAGGCACAATAAAAGTAATTCAAGTGTTTCAAAACTTCAAAATATTCACAAATAAATTTACTAGCTCGTTTGCGTCTTAAAATATACGGTGCCCATTGTCCACTGTGAAATTTGTAAACACGGCTATTGGGCGACAGTCTATTTTTAGACTGGGAAAGCCAACAATTAACATTTAAGGGAGGTAATAATTATCTCCCATCTTGGGAGGAATTCCTACTACCGCTATTTGCACGGTGCCCATACAAATAACACGATGCATAACCAGAAATGCATCGGATAAAGCATAAGGTTTCAAACTCTGGAAAAGGGTAGGTATCGGGAAAGAAATTTCTGGACAGTTTTATTAGGCACGAACTTGAACACTAAACTAACAGTATTCAAGTTTAGTTCGCCTTAAGCAGTAGTTTGTGTTATCAGTGTTTGAGATGCTGAGTCAACCATACTTCCTTATTGAGTATGTAAAATAAATGAATATAACAGTTCATATCAGATTTTATAATTTTGCAACTACATTGCCTATGTATATTGTCACATTTAAAGGCATGTTACGACTTCTCAGGATGCAGTCTGTTTTTAGAATGTTAACAATTACCTTAGACTGGCTCCAGTCTCCAGTGACTAAATGTTTGTTTTTGTTGTTTTTATTTATTTATTTATTTATTTATTTATTTATTCATTTATTTTTTTTTGTTCTTTTTTTATTTTTTTATTTTTATATAATCCTGTTTGATAGTCCATTAAATAAAACCAAAATAATATCATGTCTCTAAAGGCTGGTCACTAGTGGATGAAAAAGATAATCACTATATTATTTTGGTTTTATTTAATGGACTATCACACAGGATTATAAAAAAAAATCACTAGAGACTGGAGCCAGTCTACAATTGCCTTAGAAGTAAACATGGTGGACAATGTTCTGTGATTGTGGCTCTCTTCTTGGCATCTTCTATACTATTTTTCATGTTGTATTTATCTATTTTAATGACAGATTTCATCAGTCATTTTTCGTCACCATCAATTTTTCTAGTGTTAATGGTTTACTACCACTGAACATGCTTTCGCACAAAAAGTAGTGGATAAACATGAAAAAAAATCAGGAATGAAAAGTGCCTAGTTTAAGTGAGGAATGCATATGTATGTGGAAAATATAAACAAACGGAACTAATTAACATATGATATATCCATACGCCATCGTTGTTGCTACTTGTGAAATCTGTGCCAATGGAGGCGTACCTCTCGTCAGCGTTGGCTTCTGCCTGCATGGTCTATAAAACGCAAGGTAATTATTAAATGTTTTTTAAAGTTGAGATTTTCATGAATTGCTCGAGAAATCTGTCATTTTAGGGCCTATGTCTCTCTCTCTCTCTCTCTCTCTCTCTCTCTCTCTCTCTCTCTCTCTCTCTCTCTCTCTCTCACACACACACACACACACACACACACACACACACACACACACACACACATGTAGTACCAGTATTTTGAAGTAAGATGTCTGTTTGTTGCAGATAAATCCAGACACAACCGTACCTACGTTACAAGATGGGGAATTTTCTCTCTGGGAGAGGTATGAGTTCAAATAATTTATGATCACAATTAACGGAAATCTGATTATTGCTGAGTGGCCAGTTTTTTCAAAGTATTTCCGGTATTAAGTCGACCGTCATATACATTTATATTTAAGATTGTATTTTTCGAAACAATCAGAATATACCTGGCAACCTGTCCCCCAGTATATAAACATAAATACAGAGGCAGTTTATGTTAAATGTTTAATTGGAGTTGCATCAGAATTAACCCTAGTCCTGCTGAACCCGGATAGAACTTGCTTTTGCAAACAGTGTAGATCCAGATCAGTTGGCTTCTGAAGAATGTATGTGAATTTATATCAATAATCTGGATAAAATAATCTGATTGGCTGAAAATTAGAAATGGGAGTGGCATCTTAATTTATTCAGCAGGACAAGGGTTACGGGTGGGGTTTCGCGAAAGAAAAACTGGTTTAAGCACCTAGTTTTCTAGTGACCATTCCAAGGCGGTTCCTTTGTTGCAGTTCTTCTTTGTGCGTCGTTGATTTCATATGTGGCGTTTGTTTTGTCAATGTTTGTTCTACATCTATCCGTTTGGGGCCTCGGGAAGGCTGTGCCTCGTGACTGCGGCATTCCTGGGTATCTTCGAATATTTTTGCGCGTCCTTTTTATTGCCCATCACACTATAGTGGTGAGGCATTGCGTTTTCACTTTGGATGTCCGTTTGTTTGTCGTACCTACCATTTAGTTTTCTAAAGATAACGTCAGTTGATTTTCATTGATTTCATTGAAACTTCACATGTATGTTGGTGATAGGGAGAGCCCGCATGGGATTGTTTAAAGACTAATTATGCCAGTTATATTTATATTAAAAGCAATAACCCCTGATAAATATAAAACAGTGGTTTCCACGCTATAATTTCAGTGCCTTCCCAGTAAACACACAACGTCGTAATAACGTTTTTTCGTCGAAACAACGTTATTACAACGTTGTGTGTTAGCTGGGTTTCATCCGATTCCAAACGAAATCCATGTAATTTAAAATACTAACGATTCAACATACGTTCATTATGAAGACGACACGATACTTAATTATTTACAGAGATAAATGGTCTCTGATAAACATTAAAAACGGTTTCTGTGCCACTATTTACCAGTCCTTCATACGACTCAAAATTCATGCGGTCCTCCTTCATACGACTCAAAATTCATGCGGTCCCTTAATCACAAGTAAGTGCAGGTTCGATTAAAAAACTTGGCATGTGTAAACTCAATTTAAACCCCCGATGGTGCTGGTGTTGTTGGTTCATTGTGTGGCCTTGTAGCTGCTCGCTGCGGGATTTTTTTTTTTTTTTTTTTTTTTTTTTCATGTTTTGTTCTGTACGTTGTCTGGCAATGATCGCCTCGTTTGAAATGAGGGAGTTGGTTTACTGTTTCTTTGTGGTTTGTAGTATATAGTCAACTCCCGTTGTCTCGGACTCGAAAGGACTCTCTGAAATACTTCGATATATCCATCCTTTGACATATCAGATTTGCAGAATTTAGCAAAAAAATAAGTCGAACAACCACATTTCGCATATGCATATGTAATTTGCATTCTGAAGTTAGAGATACGAGGGATGTTCGAAATGAATTGCTTATTGTCCTCTAGCTCGATATCCACGTGGGGCACGATAAAAACCAATACATACCTGTATAGGGTTATTCAATATCTACACAATGGTGTATAAATGTACATGTTAGACTAAGTGTAAGACATAAAATTTGCCATTTGAATACACGCAGTCATTGACCACTGCAGTAAAAATGGTTGGTAGAAGCGTCGACAAAAAAGATGAAATACGGGCTTACATCAAAGCTCGCTCAAAACTTGGTTGTTCTTTGAAGAAGCTGATGACTGAAATTTATTTTGCTTTTGGACCTTCTTGTGTGTCTTATGACACAGTTCGGCGGTGGAAAAAGAAATTTGAGTCTGGTGTAGAGTCCATCAAAAATGCACCGAAATCAGGTAGGCCAAAATCTGCATCTCGTAAAGAAATCGTTTCCAAAATAAAGGAAATCATTGAAGGAGATGCCAGATTTACAGTTCGTGATATTGCACGAAAGGTAGGCATATCACTTTCAACGGTTCACCTTATTTTGAAGAAGCTCATACCTCCGCAATAGTTACGGCGTTTTTGAAGAAAGAAAAAGTACCTGTTTTGCCTCACCCCCCGTATTCCCCAGACCTTGTCCCATGTGATTTCTTTTTTGTTTGCGAAATTGAAAGCATTCCTTGCTGGGCGGAAATACCAGTGCCGACAGGCACTTGGATCTGCCATTCATCAGTACCTTATTACTGTGCCCAAATCAGCGTACCATGACGCCTTCAAGAAGTGGATACATCGGCTGAAACTTTGCATTTCTAGCCACGGGGTGTACTTCGAGGGCATGAAATGAGTACTTTTGGGCTAACTTGAAATTTGAAGTCTCCAAATAGAAATAAGCAATTCATTTCGAACATCCCTCGTATATTGAGCAATTTCTCCTCTTTTCCACAATATTTTGTTACCTGTTGTCAGATTTCCATGTTAAAGCAGGGACCAGATTTACAGTCCGAGATAAGCGGTTATTCGAGGAAAGCGAAGTCGAGATAACGAGAGTCGACTGTATGTACTGTCTGCCATGGTTTGTTTACTCTTCCCCTCGGTGTCTGGTAGGCTGTGTTCTGGGTTATGGCTCTTGCTAGATATATATATTATACCTTTATCTTATTTTATTTTCGTCCTAGTCAAACAAAAATAATACAGCGATATTAAATGGGTTATTTGGAAAGGATATATAATGCAGCAAATGCGCCACCGAATGGCTCCGGCAAGCGATAAAGTGCCTTCGCGCATGCGCAAAATTGATGATTCACATCATCCTGTACATGCGCAAAGACTCATCCGGGCATTTCATTGTCATTGAAACATTCTATAGTATCCAATGATTGTGTTTCGGAAAACGAAGGGCCTGATCAGACTGCACGAAAGACACGTTTTCGCATGGCGCGGCCCATAAGTAACTTCTGTCATGTAAAATACATCTTTTTTCAGTCGTCCGATTATGACGTATTTGTGCTCACGGTACAGCAAGAACTCCAGGTTATATCCTAAAGACCTTCAGCAGCGGGCAGTCGTAGACAGACTGTTACATTATGATCTAGGGTCCGTCTATAAAACCGTTAGTGAATATATGGTGAGTATAGTACCCAAATGAATCGCAACGGCAGGTAACGTACCTTTGGACTTGTGCGCCAAGCGAAGATTCAGATCAGCCTGCGCATTCGCGCAGTCTGATCAGAATCTTCCCTCGGCGCATTTGGGACAGCCATGGCTGCAGTTTCATGCGGACAACGAAGATTAATCAGACTGTTCGGATGCACAGGCTGATTTGAGTCTTTGTTAGGCGAACATGTCCGAAGTTGTGTTTTCTCACGTGGCGACACAACTTTTACATGAAGGTACGATGAATAATTATTATAGACGATGACCTAATACATCTATGATAATCAAACAGAATACATACCTGGCAGTGACGTATAGGGAATTCTTTATTAGTTCCTGTAATTCATACATGAACTTCAGTGTTTAGCCCTATTATAATAAAATCTATAGAAGTTGCCCTTTAACCCATTTATGCCGAGTGGACTTCTACCTTAACTCTTTGGACAGATTCATTTCCTATATACGGGGTGGGGTGTCTGGTTAGTTATTTACCATGTTTTGCAGAAATTTCCTAACTTAATGCAAATAGTGTAGACCCTGATCAGACGCCGCGTTCTGCGGCGTCTGATCTGGGTCTGCACTGTTTGCCAATGTTCCTTTTATGGGATGCTAGGATTAAATGGGTTAATGAGGAACACCTGAAAAAAGAAAATTGGTTAACCTTATGACTGACAGTCCCCGGCAGAACCCACAAGCGCGACAACTCGTCCTGCGAAAGTATTGTTAGTATTTGATACTAGCTTCCTCTTCCCCAACCAGGAGCTCAGAGTGCCCGACTAGACCCACCAAGTAGTCTGGAAACCCTTACAAGGGCAAGTGGCAAACATTGCGGACCCAGATCAGACGCCACAGAACGCGGCGTCTGATCAGGGTCTCAACTGTTTGCAAACAGTTCAACCATTTTTCTTTAGGAATATGTCACATAGCCTGATATAACTAAAGTCGAAATTGGACTCTTCAAATATATAGTGTGGAGGAGTTTATTCAGTCTATAATGGGTTATAACAAACCAAACACATATACAATATGGTGCCATCATACTTGAAAGATTGGATTGAACAGTTAATGCAATAAAATAAAGGAATTGTAGGACTCCTTTATTTTAAACAGTTAATGCAATAAAATAAAGAAATTGTAGTAGGATTATAGCGAGAAAAACGCTCTTCGATCTCTCCATCGAATCCATCTTTCAGCGAGGTGAGACCACAATGCCATGCATCTCGAAAACATACCTATATAATTTTGAAACCCTTAAACCCCACTTTTATATAGTAAAACTGGGTTTTACAGGGGTTTACATTATTTTTCTTATTTCTTCTCAAAAACATAAATTGTGGGTAACCGTTAGAACCGCCTCGCCTAGGCAGTTCTAACGAGTACCCACAATCTATGTTTTAAGCAGAAATATGAAGAATATCAGTATTTTTATCTGATTTTTTTCATTTTTTCATGATAAAATTTTCAGTATATTTGAATAGGGATGTTTTCGTAATGTCTAGTTTTTCCCCCTTGGCTTACCGCTTACGTGAACGAACAGCATAGGTTCTGGTGGGACTGTGTGAATGTGCAGGCTCCCAGAACCTTTGCTGTTCGTTATAACGGCTCTTTTCCCTTGGCGCGATTCAGCCAGTCTTTCCCTAACACACACAATATAAACAAATTACGCTGTGGCTGCACGGCTCAATGCTTACCTGATTTTTATCACTGTGTCTATTGCAGTACCCACAATTATTCCAAGCAAAACCTCCCGACCATGACAAGGAATCAGCAATGAGGAAAACCTTTGACTATATGAACAGACAGCTGCAAGGACAGAAGTTTATGGCAGGGGATGACATGACCCTGGCTGACATCAGTATGGCCACCAACCTTGCCCTCCTAGAGCTAAGAAACTACAAGTTGGATCAATGGGCCTTACTAAATGCCTGGTATCAAAGGATGAAACAACTGCCCTACTGGGCGGAGTGTAACCAGGGACTGTATGAGTGGAAAAATCCCATGCTGTCAGACTTTAATGCTTGAGCTATGAACTCAGACAGAACTCAGACAGAACTCAGACATTAGCCTTAACAGGCTACATTTAATGGATACAACAAAAAAAAAAGATTTAACAATATCCTAAGGAGATAATCCCAGTCAGCATTCTACGTAAATCTATATCGGGCCGTCATCGGCCCGTCAGGGTAGCTGACGGGCCGATGACGGCCCGATATAGATTTACGTAGAATGCTAGCTGGGATATGCTTGAAATATCAGACCCATTTTTTTAAGAAAAAAAATAAGATAACCATTTCATCCTTGGCTATCTAAAATGCACACAGTGAAGATTCCAAACAGACTGCGAGAATGCACAAGCTGATCTTAATCTCCACTAGGCTGTCCGCTAGGCAGTTCATATAGAGTCTAGGCCTTAACATTACTGAGAAACATTACTGAGAAACTGCATTTGTGTGGACATAATGTTTAGGCTTGGTTTGGCCAGTTACTGGCCAAACCAAGTCTAAACATTATGTCCACACAAATGGTCATAATAAAACTAAACATAAAATCTTTACTGGAATAATGACATTTGGTATGCAATTATATGTATTTATAAAGAGGGGAAACCAAAACATAAATCACTGATATTTACTTGTTTTATTCAGTACATACAAATTTAACATTTACAGAAACATACAAATTGGCTGATTTACATAAATATACAAAACCAAGCAATAACATGGCTTATATCTACTATATTTACCCTAAATAACTGGACACATGAATCTCGCACACACACACACACACACACACACACACACACACACACACACACATATATATATATATATATATATATATATATATATATATGATAAGCCATAGCTCCAGATAAAGCACCTTTTTCAACTAAGTGTGGCGATAGTTTTCTTATTTCTCCACAAAAACATGTTTTTGGTACTCATTAGGAGTGTCACGCTGAAGCACTCCTAAGGAGTGCCCACAATTTCATAGAGATATAAGAAAAATGTGTGAATACCCCGCTTATCTGGAGCTAACCTCTACCATACTCTGTGCTAATCCAGATGACAAATTGATGATATTTTTCTTATTTTTCCCTGAGAATAGGCTTCAACATTTCAAGCAAATTTGCCAAAGCCTATTTTCTGAGGAAATTATTTCAAAATATCATCAGTTGAAATTTTTACCCAGCATGCTAAGTATTAAACAAGTTGATGTAGCCATGAGATGTGTTCTAAAATATGCCAGCAGAATGGAGAACATCCTAGATGCTGATGAGACACTTCCTAGAAACAGGAAATTTTGTCCAAGTATAAGGGTAAACATAATAGATCTGAAATAAAAATATTACACTACACAATACAAGAATGTAAACTACAGGAGAAATAGCACAGGAAAATGTAAATGGACTAATCCAAGTAAAAATAGCTAAAATCTGGCATAGCTCTAAAATAAGGCGGTGTTTTTTTCTTGTTTTTCTTTTTTTTCAACCAAAGGATATTGGTGTTTTCCTTATTTCTCCACAAAAATATATGTAATGAGTACTTCTAATGGGTACCCACTACATATATTTTTGTGGAGAAATAAGAAAAAATATTACCCCTCTTATCTAGAGCTATGGATCAGCTGACGTACCTACGATCTAATCTGATTCTTCACAATCTGAGAATAAATGGGACATTGAAGAATGCCCTAGCAGACTTGAGCCAACATTCTAGATAAAACAAAACAATAACCAGATAAGAACTCCTTACTTCTTCCCAATAAACATACCAGCCTCTCCAAACAGAAAATAGAGGTTAATGCACCCTGAGTTTAAAATACAGGAAATATTTTTCGAGAAATTTGCAAAAACCAATAAACAAATGAGTGCATTAGCACGAGACTGATTATAAGATTTGCTGGTCTCTAGGATGGTTATTTAACATTATATTACATATAAATGGCCTTATCACAAATGCTACCAGCCCAGACCCATATAAGACTAAGTGGCTGGGTAGTCTAATCTAGGACTGGGTTGTGGCTAGTAAAATGCTGAAAGGGTATGGATACACTTCCAGGGGAGGTAACTGTAAACAATTTTACCTCCCTTCTGAAAAGGGTTCTATTCTAAAAGGAAAGAATTTGCTCCCCTTGGGAGCAAATTCTTTCCTTTTAGAGTGGAACCCATTTCAGAAAAATTACCAAATGAATAAAGTCACCTGAAGTTCCATAAATTATGTTTAAAGAGGCTTGTATGTCATAGGTACCCATTAGCTGGAGTTACAGTATCATTAGCTTTTATCATGCTAGATATAAACATTAGCAGAGAATAGTTTACAATCTTTTCTCCTGAATATAGCACTATGAATTCAAAATCATCTCCACTCTCTCTGCAGATGATTTAAATGACAGAGGTCTTGTTACTGATGAGTATTTGGTGACAATTCTGGGGTAATTCTACTTGTTACTCCATAAGCACATATGTTGTTAAGACTCATTCTCCATAAAAATATGTTGTGGGGTACTCAATAGAAGTGCGTCATTGAGGCATTTCTAATGAGCACCCACAACACATTTTATGGAGAACTGGAGAAAATTATCCCAGCATTATCACTCACCAAATACTCCTCCTTAATAAGTCCTCTAAATGAAAAGTCAAATTCAACTTTCCAGTATAAAACAACAAATGTAGATGACTTGAGATTTGTTTGTGTCAACCCAATGGGGTCATGTCGAGCTTGGTCAGTTAACCTAACCACACTTTTATTGGGCAGGCTTAGTCCTCTAAGCAATTATTGTGCTCATGGTCACATTCTTTCACTAGAAACTGACAACTGCCCTTTTTGAATCAGCAGAAGGGGGAGAAAATAATTCATGATCAGATCTCCAGGAAAGAATATTGCCGACCTGGCAGGAATCGAACCGGCAACCTCCTGATCACCAGTCGGACACGCATCCAACTGAGCCACTGAGGCCAGCTAGATGACTCGAGATAAGTTAAAAGAGCTCTTATGTAATATGTGGACACGGAAGGGCCGGGCCAGATCAGGTCCCAAGGTTATAAAACTTTTTTCATGCTCAACTCAGCTGAGCATGAAATTTTTCCTGCTGATAAATCTCAAATTACTAGCAATTGCAAATTCTTTCTTGCTAAACATAGCTGAGCATGAAAATTTCTATGCTAATAAATATGAAAATGCCAACTATTGTTGGCATTTTCATATTTATTAGCAGAGAAAATGTCATGCTCAGCTGAGTTGAGCATGAAAAAAGTTTTATAACCTCGGGGCCAGATTGTATTGTTGTCCAGTTTGATCAAGACCTTGTCTGGTCCTCAAGATATTCTGCAGAATCCAATGATTATTTGAGTGGACAACAAAGTCCTAGATTGGACTGCAAATGAGCTGGGCATTTATTATCTACACTGGCATAAGGTCCATTTTCATGGACTGTGTATCATTTATGTTATTCCTTTATTGTTTTTTTTTTTTGTTGCTTGATTTGGAGTTTTATGGCCCAATCAACAGTGTTAAAGTTGTGTCAATCTGGTCAGATACCCTAGTCACTTTTCCTGTGCAGGCAGAGTCCTCTAAACAGTTAACTAGTACTTTATGCACATACTTTTGCCATTAAGTGACAACTGGTCTTCTTGAATCACCTGAAGAAGGAGAATGACCACAGAAATTATTTATCATTATGTGGCTGAGCTGTTGTTACTTTCCCACCCAGCAGTTAGTATATTAAAGGCTACTGTCATAACAAAAGCTTAACAGTATAAATGAATGAAATCAAAAAAAGAATAAATTAAGTGCATGACTAGAAACTCTCTCATTCTTAAAAAGGATAGAGCAGTTCAACTAAGAAACTCTCTCATTCTTAAAAAGGATAGAGCAGTTCAACTAACTCTAGAAAGCATATCATGTTGAGGAAATGACTGAAAATTAATCAAAAAGCAAAGACATCCGATGCCACAAGTTTGATAAAAATTTCACACTGATTCTACCATACTTGTATGAGGGATATTCCAGGAGTTAAAAGACAGGAGGACTTTTACTCACTCATTACAACAGCTCCACCTACTTTTACTCACTCATTACAACAGCTCCACCTGTTTATTGAGAAGCTTGGTCGCACCTGTCATATTCTACTTATCTGCTGTGATTGTCCCTGTACAATATACTGTATTTACCCTAAATACTGGGACATTTAATTCCTTACTATAATTATCCTAAAATTTAAACAGGTCACTTTTACTACCTGTTTATAAGTACAAAACTATTGGACTGAGTGGCAAACAGTATAGACCCAGATCAGATGCCGCATTCTGCGGCATCTGATCTGGGTCTACACTGTTTGCTCAGGCCTGTCTGTCCCAATACTTAGGGTTATTACTTTGATCACTTTCGCAAGTATCCTCCCAGCTAGCATTCTACGTAAATCTACATCGGACCATCATCGGCCCGTCAGCTACCCTGACTGGCCGATGACGGCCCGATATAGATTTACGTAGAATGCTGACTGGGCTACCTGTAATATCTGCTCTGTTTGCAAGTATCTTATATTATATTTGCTTATTTGTCACAGCTGTCTCATATTTGTTTACTCATTGAAACCACCTCATATATATTACATTTAACTCACTCATCACACGTGTTTCACTACTAACTGCATGTCAAGCCTATTTTTCTCTGAAAAAAATACAAAAAAAAAAAAAAAAAAAAATCAATGTCATCTACTTCTTTTGTGATTAGCACAAAGGGTTAAACACCTATCTAACCCCAGTTTCATGTATCACAATGCTTTTATTTTTAGATCTACAATATGCAAAACAACACTGTTCAGACTGTTAAGCTCAGCAGAAAAACTTGCATTACTATCAGAACCGCTATCCTAAGTCATTAAACCATTTCAGCCAGAAACCCCCAAAAAATGGTAGTTGGCAAACAGTGCAGACCCAGACCAGCGGCCGCAGAATGCGGTGTCTGATCAAGGTCTACACTGTTTACATTAAATACAGGAATTTCTATAAAAACATAGTAATAATAATAACTGACCAGACACCCTGCTAATTGAAACAGACCAGTCCAAAGAGGTGTGGTAGAAGAGTCCACTCAACTTAAATTGGTTAATAAAAACACTTCTTTTCCAACTAATGTATTTATCCTGAGAATTGGGATACCTAATCTTCTTACCATACTTGTTCTAAAATTTGAAATGGTCCATTCTACTATCTGTTGATGTCTCTAAAATATTGCTGTATGTATGGCAAATAGTGTAGACCCTGATCAGATGCCACATTCTGCAGCATCCGATCTGGGTCTACACTGTTTGCAAAAGCCTATCTGTCCCAATACTTAGGGTTATTACTGTAATATGCTGTCCTTGTGTTTTAAAACTGACTTAATAACAAGAACACATAATCATAGACCTATACATCACTCAAGCTTACCTAGCTCTATATAAGGTGCTTTCTTTTAACCAGGGCCCAGTTGTTCAAAGCTAACGTTGTCGTTAGTTAACAATTCGTTAAAATTTACATCAAGCGATATGCAAATATGCAGAAATTTTTGCTGAAAAAATGTGAGTAGCTTTTGCAGTGCAAAAGCTACTCACATTTTTTCATGAAATTATTTGCTGAAAAAATGTGAGTAGCTTTTGCAGTGCAAAAGCTACTCACATTTTTTCAGCAAAAAAATCAGTATATTGTGTATTGAATCCGCTAAAACAGTTAACGAAATGACCCTTAATCAGCTTGTTAAGCTAACGACACTTTGAACAACTGGGCCCAGAAAGTATACGGTACATACTGTTTTTTGTCACAATAAGCCATAAAATGAAATGTGATATCCTTGATTAAATACATGATCGGTGTAACTGTAATCAGTTTCACTATGGCATCTGTGAGATATGGTCATGACGATTATTGTGAAAGCTCGAAATCTAAAACAATGCAATAACCTATACATATAATTATTTCTCCAGGAACACATAGGCTGTGGGTACTCATTAGAGGTCCCTTGGCAACCCACAACATACCGGTTCCTGTCTTGATGAGGCACTTCTAGAAAGTATCAATATATGCATAGGTCCAGATGAGATGGGGTATCAGTTAAATATTATCCTTATCCATGAAAATATATATGTTATGGGTACTCATTAGAAGCACCTCACTCACTGAGGTGCTTCCATGAATACCCACAACATATGTTTTTATGGAGAAATAAATGTCAATACTTTTTGGTTGAAAAGAAAAGCGCCTTATCTGGAGTTATGTAAATTATCTGAAGGCTATAACTAGTAAGCTTAATATAAGCTTATTGTACAATAATGAACAATCAAGTCCTCAATGAGTCAAACATACATGTATGCACAGAGTACAGTTTGGAATCATAAATGACTGCATTCGAATTTCCTCTCTGCAACCTAAAATGGCATGTGAACAAATCCTTTGGTTTAATCTTTAGCATTCTGTTGTTCAAAACTTAACAAAGTTGCTAACTAACATGAAGTTAATATTTCTCTCTTAAAATATGGCAAATACATCGATATTTAAAAGCTACTACCGCTTGCAGCAACAATATCAATGTATTTGAAAATACTTTTAAAAGCTACAACAGTTTACAAATTTGTAGCTCATTAAGCTAACGATGCTCTGAACAACTGGGCCTTGAATTTAATAAGGGGACTGGATAGACTTGGTAGATTCTGTGCCATTCTTAAAAGGGAGACAACTTTTATGACTTCCTATTTGCTTTCCAGCACACCAATCCCCTTCTGGAAAGGGGTTTACTCTAAAAGGTAAGATTTGCTCCCCTTTGGAGAAATTCTTACTTTTTAGAGTAGATCCCTTTTCAGAAGGGAGACAAAATAAATGTAACTGTGACAGCTGCTTCAACTAAAAATGAATCCACTGCCCTTAAATAATATTCTACCATATTTATCCTAAGTATTGGGACATCTTACCTCCTACGGCTGCAACGATACACTCACCTCACTATACAATACATATCGTGACACTTGCTTCACGATATGATAGGTATCGCAATACGCATTTCAGACTCGAGATAATCAGTAACTGCATGTGGATTATACTATGGTGGTCAATTAAAGTCTAAAGGTGTTCACCATACTTCAGTTTGTTTGAAATGGTTCAGAGATATAGGCTTAATACCATATTTATAAAAGTTTCATAATGTGAAAAGTTTATTCCTTTTTTTTTTTCTTCAGTGAAAAGAACCTAATATAAGCAACTAACTTTAAACACTAAAGCTCCCCAGATATATAATGTTTGAAAAAAGGTAAAACAGGTTCTGTCATGAATGTTGTTCGTTTCATTCAGTCTGAGACAGACTTATTGATTTTATAGAAAATCACTATTGCAAAATGACATGAAATATTGAAAATTCTATGAAAGAGTGTTTAACAATATTTCCTGAGTGTTTTGAGTGTATATTCATAGCAATGTTTATTGTCGGAAAAATTAAAACGTTTTTCGGGGAAATTTGGAAGCTGCGAAAACTAATGACACGTAGATTGTACTGCACTAAGTACATTGTTTTTGTTGGTAACAGTCATTAAAAACTTGTCTGAAGTAGTCATGCAGCGGTATAACTATCTTAAATTGACCTGAATGAAGCAAAATATTTCTTTTGCATGCAGTAATTACTGATCTAATTGGCAGCCGATTGACAACTTTTGTTTACACTTGTGTGAACCGAGCCATATCAAAACTCAAAGAAAAAGAATCGTGAACCGAATTGTGACCACTGAGCCGTGATGCACCGTAAATTTGGTGAATTTGGTAAATGGTGAATCGTTTCATCTCTACCCAGTCAGCATTCTACGTAAATCTATATCGGGCCGTCATCGGCCCGTCAGGGTAGCTGACGGGCCGATGACGGTCCGATGTAGATTTACGTAGAATGCTAGCTGGGTATTACCTCCTTACCATACTTGTTCTAAAATTTAAACATCCATTTTACTACCTAATGATGTCTGTAAAAACTGCTGGATTAGTGGCACAGTGTACACTCTGATCAGACCCTGCATTTGCTGAGGCCTGTCTGTCCAGATACTTACGGTAATCACGGAAATTTTCCCTGAAAACACAGCTTTTAATTTTATCAAATGCTTAGCTTACTGAGAAAAAAAAAACCAGCATTTAACATTTTGAAATACTTATCTAATTTTCCCCTAAAAATAGAGTTTGACACTTCATGCAAACTGTCTCCACCAGAGATGGACTGTATAAAATGTCAAAAACTATTTTGTATGAAAAAAAAAAACAAACAGAAAATATCAACATGCTGTCTGCTAAATTTACTTGTATAACATCTGCTTCCTCAACCTTGAGGATTCCAAGGACTGGAAACGGAGTTCTGTCAAAATATACAAGCAAGCACCTATAGAATTAATCACACTAATCGGAGACATTGGCAGTTATCTTTGTTAATAAAGCTAGGGAGATCTGATGACTTTGATTGATTGTGTTGGGGTTTAACGACACGTCAACCCTTGAGGGTCATTTTGTGTCGTCTCCCAGAGAAAGGGAGAAAAGAGATAGAAGAGAGAGTAGAGGAGATGAAAGAGAGGGACAGGGAAGAAAGAGGAATAGGAAAGAAAGTGAAGAAACAGAAGAAATAAAAACATTCCCCCTCTACCCTTACCCACTACAAGGATAGCAGGCCTTGCCCAACTGTAAGCCAATATCAGTTAGACGCCCCAGTGATGTAAGATACACAGCACTTTCGCACCACCCGACCACCCCCAGATCTGATGACACAACTGGGAAATGGAGCATCTGTTAAAAAACACCAAAAAATCTTTCTTGCTGATTTTTTTTTTTCCCTTTCATATTGTATCTCTAGATTAAAAAAAAAATATTCAGGTAAATATGTTTTTATTTTTCTATATATTCTGGGTATTCACGAGAAATGCCTGTTAGGTGTTTTTGATCAGTACAGCAACTAAATTGTTACAATAAGACCTGTGTGACCAGCAAATACTCAGATCAGCCTGTACATCCACCCAGTATCTCAAGGGTTCTCATTTATCTGTCTTTAGACAGACCAGAGGTGAAGGCTGATCAGAGTCTTTGCTGCTTGCTCAAGTCTCATTGAAGATTTTTTCATGCGCTGGCTCATTTCTTAAAGTCTCTCAATTCCATTAGCACAATATTTCTTTATCAGGGGTGGATTCATAGGGGGTTCCTGAGATGTAGTCAACCCCCTCTTCGACTCAAAACATTATTTTCATGAGAGAGTTTGGATAAGTTTGATAAATTTGGAATACCATTTTTACCCTAAATATTCACCCTTAACTCTTTACCTTATACTCCTCGTATTTCACTTCTTACAATAATAAATGTGTGTAAATTACTGGATGAGTGGCAAACAGTGCAGACCCTGATCAGATGCCATGTTCTACAGCTTCTGCTCAGGGTCTACATTGTTTGCTCAGGCCTGTCTTTCTAAATACATAGAGTAAGCCTGGGCCCAGTTGTTCAAAGCTAACGATGTCGTTAGTTAACGATTCGTTAAAATTTACATAAAGTGATACGCAAATATGCTGAAATTTTTTGCTGAAAAAATGTGAGTAGCTTTTGCAGTGCAAAAGCTACTCACATTTTTTCAGCAAAAAATATCAGAATATTGTGTATTGAATCTGTTAAAACAGTTAACGAAATGACCCTTACAGGCTTGTTAAGCTAACGACGCTTTGAACAACTGGACCCTGGTTATTTGATAAATCAAATCCCCTCAGAAGTCATTCTGGATTTGTCCCTGTTCATGATATATAATCTTCTAACACAGCCAGTTAGCCATCAAATCATACATTATTGCTTTATTTATCTTGATCGCAAGTCCGCAAGAACGATACTTCTGTTGTCAACAAACTTAGCATGTCCACAGCTCTGAAACAGCATAAAATGATAACTCTTCAAACATTAAAAAAAAAGAGGAGAGCCATGTTGTTTTAGTCGGACAACAAACTGACAAAATACAAGAAGACCAATGCTACACATACATTGGTCATGCCATGCGAAAATGCATCTTGGGGCACTTGCAGACAGCAATCTCCCAGTCTGCATAGCAACAGACAAGGCACTTTTTTCATCCAAAAAATGCTGATATCTTCCTTATTTCTCTACGAAAACATATGTTGTGGGTACTCATTAGAAGCGCCTCGGCAAGGTGCTTCTAATGAGTACCAACAACATATGTTTTTGTAGAGAAATAAGAAAAATATTATGTGGATACCCCCTCTTATCTGTAGCTATGTCTGATCAGAGCCTCAATTGTCAGCTGAAAGAACTTTGTTTGTGTTGAGGTTACAAGGGCCAGTCAACCCAACAGGGTCATGTCGAGCGCGGTCAGTTTACCTAACCACACGTTTACGGGGCAGGCTTAGTCCTCTAAGCGGTTAACCAGTATTGTGCACATTCTTTCGCCAGAAACTGATAACTGCCCTTCTTGAATAAGCGGAAGGGAGAGAATGACCGTAGAAAATATTTCATGATCAATCTCCACGAAAGAATGTTGCCGACCTCGGCGGGGGTTGAACCCGCGACCTCCTGGTCTCCAGTCGGACGGGGCATCCAACTTAGCCACCGAGGCCGGCAGCTGAAAGAATCATTGGATACAATAGAATGTATCAGTGGAGAGCAAAGGACTGAATGAGACCTTGTGCATGTGCAGGATGATGTAAATCCCCACATTTTGTGCATGCTCTAAGACACTTTTTTGTCAGATGCGTCCACATATATACAGAGGACTTATTAAAGAGGAAAATTGAAGATTTCTCGGATAATTTTTCTTACTTCTCCATACAAAACATATGTTGTGGATACCAGTCAGTAGTGCTTTGGTAAGGTGCTTTGAACAAGTACCCACAACAGATATTTTCATGAATGAATAAGAAAAATTATCCCAGAATTATCATAAAATACTTCTCCTTATTCAGTCCTATGATTCTGTTATCACTTGATGTCATTTCAAGCTTGAAATGACAGTCAGTTGGGAATCAAACTGTTATTAAATTATTTTCTTATAACTTAACATGTGAAAGGCAGGTTACTCTAAATCCTCATAACAATATTACAAGTACAAAGACAAATTTGTAAATTAAAAGGAATAAAGATTTGTCAACTGTGAGATTTAGACTCAATATTTTTGCTTTTTTTTTTTTTTGTTCTTTTTTTTTTTCATTCTTTTTTTTCCTGAATTTAAGCAAATATATGAGCCAGGCTCAGCCAGCTTGTGACAAAATCTACAAAATGGCATGTGCTCCCAGCAAAGACTCAGATCAACCTGGGCATCCACCAAGTCTGATCAGAGTCTTGTCTGTGCACTCAATGGGTAGCTAAGGACCCAAGCTTTCTTCATGTGGGCAGCAGAGATCAGATTGGGCAGATGCCTAGGCTGATCTGCACTGAGCGCACATGCCAATTTGTAGGTTTTGTTGAGAGTTAGCTCACACCTGAACATAGCATCTAATGAACTGCTTACCTCAAACACTGGAGGATGTTTTGTATGTTCGTGGTGACCTCGTTTCTGACATCGTGCTACCTCAGGTAAACCTCTGTCTGGTGTTAACATAAACATTCCAGTTCTGGAGAAAACAAAAAGTAAAAGAATCCTGTAAATATAATTTCCTCTTCCTGTGCAGGCATTTTGCATCATAAAGCATCAACTGCAACTTGTTTACGAGAGGCCCATAGGCCACAACTTACTCACCAGGGCCCAGTTGTTCAAAGCTAACGACGTCGTTAGTTAACGATTCGTTAAAATTTACATGGAGTGATACACAAATATGCTGAAATTTTTTGCTGAAAAAGTGTGAGTAGCTACTCATATTTTTTCAGCAAAAAATATCAGAATATTGTGTATTGGATCCGCTAAAACAGTTAACGAAATGACCCTTAACGTTAACGACACTTTGAACAACTGGGCCCAGAGCGCAACAGCCATTGCATATCCACAGATTCCGTTTAAAACAAAGACTGGGTAGATATGCAACATAATCTGTATCTGTGCATTTCACGTATGATGAAACACAATTTTTGCTTGATGTGACTTGATGTGGCTCAAATACTGTTTAACTTTTCACAAAGGAGCCAGACCTCAGCAAATAAAACAATATGGTGTACATGAACAGTTTTTACAGTGATCAGAGACTTTATTACTAACATGAATAAGGACAGACTATGAAGAACCAATATAGCAAACAGCAAAGACACTAGTGTGCAGTCTGGTCTGAATCCACATTTTGTACATGCTACAGTATTGGTGTTGCTGTTGCCCAACTCTGTTGTAATGTAGTAGTTCTTCTTTGTTTGTACATGTACAGAAAACCCTCGTTACAACAACAGCATTTGTTCCCAAAGACGGTGCCATTAAAAATGAATTTGTTGTTGTACAGTTTACTTAATCAGCAGACTGGTATTTAAGAAAAGTCTTGTTTTGTTCTTATTTCCTCGTATAACATATGCTTTGGATATTTGTTAGAATTGCCTCACTGAGGCAATTCTAACAAATATTCAAAACATATGCTTTAAAGTATTAAATACAATATTCTTGCATAATTTGTGACTAATTGTTGCCTCTTAAGTGAAGGTTTCGTCACAGTCACATTGTCATTATAACGAATTTTGTTGTATCAAGTGTCATTATAAAGGGGGTTGTCTGTATATGTGTTATAACTGGAAATGTGCTAATTTGTCTTCTCATTGTCTTTTCCTCATTTGTTCTTCTTCAGTGCCTTAGGCAGGCTGTGTTTCACAATTGTGGCCTTTCCCGCGTTATTTCATTTATAATTTTTCTTTCTTTCTTTCCTTCTTTCTTCTATTACTGCAGTTGGTTGTATTCGACTATTACCCACAGAGACCTGGTTTTGCAGGATATAACACTTATTTTTATACAGCATATATATAGTTAAACCATGTCATGACTCCATTTTCAGGGAAACAGATACAGCCTCAAGAGAAATAATTCTGAAATGGAAATATTTGTTGCCCTTCTTACTGGGAGCTACTCTTAAAAAGGCAAGAATTTGCTTCCTCTTTCCTTTAACAGTAGCCCAATTTTTGGAAGGTTTCAAACATTATGACAGGGAATCAACCCAAATGTACAACAATTGTCTCCTCATAGAGTCAAAATCATTCAGGTATGTCCATTCCCTTCAAACTTTTCAATATTAACCCATTTTAGTTTTGAGATTCCCAAAAGAAATATTGGCAAACAGAGCAGACCCAGATCAGACACTGCAGAATGACATGTCTGATCAGGGTCTACACTATTTGCATTAAATACAGGAATGTTTTTAGGGAACTGCACGCCCCATGGACGGCAGACCACACAGGGAAGTCCAAGTTGGACCTGAGAAGCTGGAGGTGATAGCTTCTTTTTGCTACCTAGGAGACATGCTCTCAGCAGCAGATGGCTGTGAACTTTCAACCACAACACATGTGAAAACCGCCTGGAAGAAGTTCAAGGAGCTGCTACCAGTTCTCTCTTCACTCCACCTCTCTTTCAAGACACGTGGCCGTGTGTACAGCTCTTGTGTGCAGAGCGCACTGCTCAATGCCAGTGAGACTTGGCCAATGACAAAACCAAACCTCCAACGTCTGCAGCGAAATGACAGGGCAATGATCAGACAGATCTGCAGCATTAGACTGCAAGACGTTGTCACAACCAGGTCCAGTGAGCTACTTGCGCGGCTTGGCACTGAGGACCTGGACCTCATTCGGAAGGAAAGAAGGCTCTGCTGGTATGGACATGTGGAATGCTCCAATGGTGCAGTCGACAGCCTTTGACATACAGATTGATGGAAAGCATGGGCCTGAGAGGCCTAAGATGACATGGAAGCAGCTGACAGAGAGGGATTGCAGAGAGAAGCTCTCGGCTATCAACCCTCATGATAGAAATATGTGGAGATCTGGTGTGAGATCTGGAATGCGTGCAGCAAGCCAGCTATCTGGAAGGGGGCCCGCTGATGTGGATGTTGCCCCTGTACCTGCATGTTAATTAAAAATCTGATTATGATGATATATGATGAATGATAATAAAAACTAACCAAAAATCCTGCTACTGGAAACAGACCAGTACAAAGAGTTGATAGAAAAGTGTCCACTCGACCTAAATGAGTTAACTACCAGGGGAAAAAGCTCTGCAAAGAGTGTAGATCCAGATAAATGGCTCAATACTAGCTGTCTCACCAGAATCTACACTGATGGCCTTCGAGATTTTTGAATTTAGTCATCAGACTATTTGCCATTTTATTTTTAATTTTTGTCTAACTTATTTTGTTTTTGAGACAACAGACTCATCATAGTTATGAGCAAAATAAATCTGTCTCATCAGGAGCTACACTGTTTGCCTCAAGTTTCGATTTTGTCACTACCCCGTTTGCCAATTTATTTTCAATATTTGTCTAGATGTATCATCCCTTTTTAAAATCATAGACTCATACAATTTCAAAGCCAGAAGGGTCCTATTCAGAAGCTCAGGGATGAAAGGGTTAACCCTACTTACTCATTAAACTTTGGAGCACACACAATGGCTATGGCCTCTGGCATCAGCTGTTGATATGGAAAATGGGTGTGTAAATCCACGCTAGATAAAAATGCTGTCTGCGTTGGATGGGTCTGAAAAATAATATGGGTCATGTCAAGCGAAAAAATGCACAAAATATGCAGATTCAGATCATCCTGAGCATGCTCAAAGTATCATCCGGGCCTTTGCTCTTCATTCATACATTCTGTAGTATCCAATGATTCTGTTAGCTGACAGTGAATGCCCTGATCAGCCTGCACAGATGCGCAGGCTGATCTGGGCCTTCACAGTCTGCATCATTGTGCCCGAATACATGTTTATGAATGTTGCAGCCAAAAAAAACCAAGAACATTCACCGATTCTGTATATTTACCTCAACCCTTGCAAGCACTAGTCACAACTGCTGCAGCAGATGATATTTTGAATTTTTCCTTCTTTTTTTTTTTTAATTTTTCAGAGAAAATAAAACTCGACATTTCATGTGAACTGTCTACCTAACAAATGATTTACATGGAATGCCTAGGCTTATTTTCTCTGAAAAATAATAAAACAAAATTTAGAATGTCATCTGCTACAATTTTGCTTACGGTGCTTTTAGGTTTAATATGAATGTGCATAGCAACAGATAGGGCACTTTTTTCGTACGAAAAATGCTGATATCTTTCTTATTTCTCCACAAAAACATATGCTGTGGTACTCATTAGAAGCGCCTCGCTGAGGCACTTCTAATGAGTACCCACAACATATGTTTTCATGGAGGAAAAGGAAAATTATTATGTGGATACCCCCTCTTATCTGTAGCTATGTATGTGGAATAAATGCAAAAATGTTGTATGCTAACAGTGAAGATCCAGAGCAGCCTGCACAACCTGGCAGTCTGATCAGGGTCTTCTCCGTGCAGTACTGGAAGTCCAATTTCAATTCTAGGTATGTCAGGCTATGAGATTTAGATAGTTCTGGAGAAAAATGAACTATTTGCAAACAGTAAAGACCCTGATCAGAATCTGCATTCTGTGGCATCCGATCTGGGTCTACACTGTTTACCAATTACCTTTTGGGGGTTTCCAGACTTAAATGGGCTAAATGGACTGGGTGGGTATGGTGAAAAGAGGGTGATTTCAGGTTTAAAAATATTTCAGCGCAAGAGAATCAATTATCAGGGTCTTCTTTGTTTGCCTCTCATCCAGCAGACAGTAAAATGGGCTTTCAAATTTTAGGATGTGTCCAAATATTTAGGGTAAAAACAGTATGTAAACATACATGAATCCATCCAAGTGAGAGCAGATCCTGACTATCCTGGTATTCAAATAGATCTTCCTCGCCCTCGGCATCACAGCGGTCTGATGTACCATGCTGCTTGGGGATCAACACATGCGTCACAATGAAAGCACTCTTCTCCTGTAAAGCACAGTCAAATGTTTCATAGCTTCTGATAAGCGGGGATAATATGAATTTAATAGGTGCTACCTATGTGCATGCGTCCAAATTGTCATCACATGCTTCATAGGTGGGTTGGCCAGATCTAACTGAATTTGATTTCAGACCACACTTGACTTCTGAATCCACTGCATGAATTGCAATATAATGTCCAAGTCAACAATATTTCAGTAGTTCAGAGACATTGCCTCCAAATTTGTGGGACTTTTGCCCGACCCGATCACATGAATTCGGGTCCTGCTTAGTTACTAGCTGCTCTGCCATGGAGGTTTCACGGGCCCCGATGGGCGTGGGCCATGCTTTCCAATTACCAAAAACTAGTGTATGCCGATGACAGGTACAACGACAATATACTATCGTTCGCTTACCTGAAATCCATTTTACTGCTAAAGATTTTTGAACATTTGTGCGTTTTTTGTCTTTGTTTCTTTTTGGTCTTGTTTTTTTAAAGGGAGGCTGCACATTATGAAAAGCAGAAAAAAAAACAACAACATAAAAATAACAACAATTTACAAATCGGTCGAACAAACACATTATTGTGTCAAAGTTTTTAAGATTATCATGTGAAAAGAGGGTAAAGTCTATGTGTTATCTAAAAATCTACATCAAAGTGTACCTTCTGCACAAAACGAATCATGCTTAGCTTGTAAATAGACGGAGAAAGGATA
This sequence comes from Anodontia alba, assembly GCA_964016985.1. NCBI lineage: Eukaryota > Metazoa > Mollusca > Bivalvia > Lucinida > Lucinidae > Anodontia > Anodontia alba. The sequence continues at coordinate 141,807,864 of OZ024822.1, read as the reverse complement.
GAAATAAAATTCGAACTGGAGACAAAATTCAAAATGGCCACATTCGCAAATATTGCAGGCTGACATCATAAGTCTCGGGATTCAACCCCCTGCATTTGAATACTTGGCATTATTGGCCATTTTGTTGCTATTTTTGTCACAGCTGTCGTGTCAATAGTATCTGCAAAATCAAGGAACGCTTATTGTTTTTCAGGATAAGCACTGAACCACCCAAGGGTTTGTTGGACCATCACATTTTTGGTCAAACATCACTGGTCACATCGGTAGTCTATAGTAGTGTGTCTGCACGCTGATCCGCTCCGCGATTATTAGGTTGGACACACTTATTAGGTTAATAGTTTTCTTATTTTTCCACAAAAATTTATGTTGTGAGTACTCATTAGAAATTTAGAAGCACATCAGTTTGGCGCTTCTAATGAGTAACAACACTGTATGCTTTTGTACAGAAATTAAAATATGGAAAATGTCCTAAAATTTTGAACACCAAAGTTTTTGACAAAATGGCATATGCAAACAGTGCAGACCAAGCTCAGACTAAAGGAGCAGTCTGATCTGGATCAAAACTGTTTGCCATTCCATTAAGCATTTTCAAAAAAACAAATGCATAAAAAGGAAAATTCAAGCCAAATAATTATGGAATAAAATTTTAGTACATTTACCGTAATTTTTATTTGAAAAAAAAATTGCCTTTTCAGGAGCTATGCTGTTCAGTGTAAAAAAGATAAAAATCTCTAAGGTATGCTCAAAGGCAGTTTATCAACATAATATTAAATCCTTAATACTTAGCACTCTGGGTAAAAAATTCAACAGATGACATTTTGAATTTTTTTTTTTATTATTATTTTTCCTAGAAAACAGGTTTTGACAATTCATGCAAATTGTCTCCTGTTTTCTGAAGAAAAAAAATATATCCTCATTTTTTCATCTGCTGAATATGCCCAGAGAGTGGTAAAGGGTAAAGCACCATTTAGAGTTGTAGCAAAATTGGAGATACATGGGCAGAACTCATTGGTCCATAGCTACAGATGAGGGGGTATCCACATAATAGTTTTCTTATTTCTCCACGAAAACATATGTTGTGGGTACTCATTAGAAGCACCTCAGCGAAGCGCTGCTAATGAGTACCCATAACATATGTTTTCGTGGAGAAATAAGAAAGATATCAGCATTTTTCGGATGAAAAAGTGCCATCTGATAGCGATTGCTCTGGAGCTATGGAATAGTACCTGTTTACAATATTATGCATTAAACAAAGTGACTTACAAACTTTCCTGATAAAATGCCACAGGTCTCGATGTTGCGTGAAGTGTTTGGTTCAGCTATACTAAGAAATTTGACAATAATGTCTCGTGGAACGATAACATCTTTCAGCCCATACTTGTTAGTCCCCGACACCCCCGTACTGAGGAAATGGTCCACAGGTGGTTTTGTACTACGGTCTACTTCTGGTCTAAATAAAAATTAAAGGTAACTTTCTAATGCATAATCAAAATACATGTAGGCCATGTAAAGGCAGAATTCAAAAGCTAATTTTAGCAAGTTTTGCAACAACATATATTGTGGATACCACATTTACCCTCAGTATCAGAACACCTCAACTTCTTACTATACTTGTCCTAAAATATGAAAAGGTCTATTTTTCTACTAGATGATGCTTTTAGAATATTGCTGGAGGACAGCAAACAGTGTAGATCCTGATCAGATGCCACATTCTATGGCATCTGATCTGGGTCTACACTGTTTGCTCAGGCCTGTTTGTCTCAATACTTAGTGTTAATATGGTTTTCAGTGAAAATGCCTCACACGATTCCAACGAGTAGCCACAAGATTATATTCTGGCGCCAAAGGAATAATAATTACCTCTTGTTTTTTGGGTTTTTTTATTTTCAAGAAAAAAATGCTCTTGGTATTTTTCTTAATGTCCTCACGAAAAAAATTACCTGTATGTTCTGGGTACTTATTAGAATCAGTGCAGCAAATTCAGAGTAATTTCATTAGTAAACATGATTACCTGTCGGTTTCCTTTAATGCTTAGCACTCTAGGTAAAATTTTCAGCAGACAACATTCTAAATGTTGTCTGCTGAAAATTTTACCCAGAGTGCTAAGCTTTAAAGATGATTTTGAAATATTTTTTTTATTTTCCAAGAAAACAGGATTCGACATTTCATGGAGACAATTTGCATGAAGTGTCAAAGTCTATTTTCTGGAAAAAATATAAATATTTCAAAATGTTGTCTGCTGAAATTTTTACTGAGAGTTCTAAGCGTTAAACAGAGCAAATACTTGAACAGCTCTTCTTTTTTTTAAGAGAAGAAAGCAACATCAAACTGGGCAAAGGATCCAAAATATTAGGGTTATTCATAACTCCAGATAAGAGTGCTAACCAGACAAATATTTTTCTTATTTTTCCATGGAAACATGAGTACCTATAACATATGTTTTCATAGATAAATAAGAAAAATATATAAATAAAAAAAAAGATGGTTGAAAAATCATCTTATCAGGAGCAATGGTTATTCAAACTACACCACAACCTCTTTATAACACTATTGTTGGGGTCCATAGCATAAACCATTTTAGTTAAACAACTGTGTTATATCCAAACAAAAATGTATAGATTATATTGAACAAGAAAAATGCCTAACGGCATTATGGACGAGTTTTTCAAAAGGTCAATGAAAAGGCAAACCTCGGGAGACCCAATGCCCGCCGGCCATGACATCGCTATTTTAAAGGACAGATTTTTGAAAAATCCGTCCAAAATTCAATTTTGGCTGCACAAGCTTTCAGCTTCAGGGGTGATAAATACCTAACAAAGAAAGTCACTCTTAAAAAGGGCATGCCTACTGGTCCTTATCTAGGCCTCTACCAAATACTATCAAAATATTTCAAACCATTTAGAAGTTATGAAGTGCACAAGAATTTGGCTTAGAAATTCATTCAGGGGAGTTAACTTGAAAAAAGAACAAAGATATTGTCCTTCTTGCATGTGACACTCTTACTTGACCTGATATATGTCCCCACCAAATATTATCAAATTATCTCAAACAGTATGGCAGTTATGGCCAGCACAAGATTTTGGTTTCAGGGGAGATAAGTACATAAAGCAAGATTTGTCCTTCTTGCATGAAACACTTCTACTTGACCCGATATAATTATGTACTTACCAAATATTATCAAATTATCTCAAACAGTATAGGAGTTATGGCCTGCACAAGACTTCGACTTCAGGGGAGATAAGTACATAACAAAGAAATAGAGAGTTGTCTCTCATGCACCCTACATGCCTACAGGTCCTCCTCTTTAACCCTACCAAATATGAAAGCAATCCACTGAAGAGTAATGGTAACATACAACTTTGAAAAAAGGTTAACCAAAAGGTAAACCTCAGATCTCAAGGGAGATAAGTACATAACGGAGAAAGTGAGTTGTCTCTCTTGCACACCACATGCCTGCTGGTCCTCATCTTCATCTCTACCAAATATGAAAGCAATCCAATTAAGAATAAAGGTGATATATAACTTTGTAAAAAGGTTAACCAAAAGGTAAACCTCGGACGTCAGGGGAGGTAAGTACATAAGGAACAAAATGAGAGTTGTCTCTCTTGCACATGACATACCTACTGGTCCTCATCTTCATCACTACCAAATATGAAAGCAATCCACTGAAGAATAAAGGTAACATACAACTTTGAAAAAAGGTAAACCAAAAGTTAACCAAAAGGTAAACCTTGGGCATCAGGATGTCAGGGGAGGTAAGTACATAATGAACAAAGTGAGAGTTGTCTCTCTTGCACGTGACACACCTACTGGTCCTCCTCTTCTTCCCTTCCAAATATGAAAGCAATCCACTAAAGAATAAAGGTAACATACAACTTTGTAAAAAGGTTAACCAAAAGGTAAACCTGGGACGACGCCCGCCCGCCCACCCGGACATCGCTATTTTAAAGGACGGATTTTATTTTTTCGACACCCAACACCAGCTTGCCCGGACATCGCTATTTCAAAGGACGGATTTTTTTTTAAAAAAAACCCATCCAAAAATCTTTCGATATAATCTATACATTTTTGGGATCCATCTTTGAACCGTGTTATATACAAAACCGTGTTATAACGAACTGTGTTATAAAGAGGTTGTAGTGTACAGTGTTAACTGCCAAAGTCATGTCTGGCCATAAAACATCAGTGAATATGTTTATTCCTCAGTTTACTTCTCACCTCTTTTAGCTGCCTTTTTCACTCTTCTCCTGACAGACTGTTTACCTCTGACATAAAACTATATGTTTCCCTACTCAATGTGGGTTACTCTAACTCTTAAAGAAAGTAATTTACACATAAAGAAGGGAAATTCTTTCCTTTAAAGCGGCTCCCATTTCTGAAAGGTCAAAAAAACAAGAGGACCATGGGTCACAATTTTCCCACCTGATAAAAACAGCTATCTGCAAATGCCATGCAACTTCTTCCAGCATTGCCACAACAACTAGGACACAAATTTGGCCATATCATAAAAAGGTCAAAGATCATCCTTGTATCATCATTTGAACAAACTTAGCAGACTTTGAGTCCTCTATGATGTATAAAAAGATTCAGCCTCAAAGCTTTCTTAGTTCAGGAGAAGATTTTAAGCGTTTTACCATATATGGGCATGGCAGCCATCTTGTTCAATGGTTCTGCACCATTGAAAAAGATGGCTGCCATGCCTATATATATGCCCAATTGTCAACATCCTTTCAACAGAAGGCCCCATGTGAAATCTGGTGAAAATTGTTCGAGCAAATTTCGGGAAGAAGACCTTTAAAGATTTCATGATTTTATACATGTACATAGCCCAGGGAATATGGGCAGATAACCCCTAAAATTTTGACAGTAGCTAAACAGTTTTACTTCTATAATCATACAGTGTCAGTTTCTGCCATTAGTCTTTAATACATTTTGAGAAAATGATTGTTCAACATTTTCCCAATACAAAAGCATGGGAGCCAAAATTTGACCTTGCTGTAAAAAGGACAAAGGTCAACCTACAATCATGATTTGAATATATTTGGTAGAACTTGAGTCCCTGATGCTATATACCAAAATTCAGCCTTAAAGCTTTCTTGGTTCTGAAGAAGAAGATTTTTAAATGGGCTCGGGGGCCATCTTAATTAATGGACCGTGACCATTTGAACAAATTTTCAATCCCCCATTAACAGAAGGCTCCATGTGAAATCTGAAGACAATTGGCCCAGGGAGAGAAGACGTTCAAGGGTGTTTATGGACAGACAGTTTACGGACAAGTGATCACAATAGCCTATTCTGAACCTTTGGCTCAAATGAGCTAAAAAGGCAAGTGTAGCTCCGCAAAAGCTGTCTCCCTTTGCAAAATGTCAGCAGAACCTATCAAGTGAATTAATCATCTTTCTTAAGTTCTTTTTACTGGATGTTTGGGCAAAAACAGAAAATACAGTACTGGTATATGTTGTAGAATTTCCAACAGTAAAGTTTCTGACAAAATGTCATGCAAGCAGTGCAGACCCAAATCAGCTGAAAGAAACAGTCTGATCAGGGTCTACAGTAATTGCCATTCCACTAAGCATATTTTAGGAAACAACTGCATAAAAAGAAAAACTTAAGCCGTAAAAGTATAGAATAAAGTGTTAAAAATTTTGGGACATTTACCGTATTACCTTCTAAGTATCCCTTTTGTCTGGCTACTAAACTTATGAAACGAACAAAAACTAATCCAATCTATCGAATATTTTTCATTTGCTAGAACTCACCCTTTAGATCTATCATCTATTGTCGAACTCTTTTTTAGTTCTCTGTCAGGAACATATGCTGTATTGTCAACTGAAAGATTTTTCTCTAATTTGGGTTTGGATCCCTGCCTTAGATCATTAGGGATATATTCTAATGTTCCAGACGGTACTCTTATTCTCTCGTTATTGAGGCTTAAGTCAGACACAGGCGGGAGGGTTACATCCACTAGAAATACATTGGGATCATGTTTATCTTGCTGGTTAACTTTCGCTTTCTCTTTTTCCTGAAGTTCATGGAATCTTTCTTCCTGCTGACGTAACCATAATTCCTCAGCATCTTGCTGTAACTTCCTGTTTCTTTCCTCTTCCTCTTTCCGCAATGCTTCCTCTTTTAATCGTATTTTTTCTTGCTCTTTTGCAAGTTCCTCTGCTTTGCGTTTCTGGAAATAAATCACATTTTACTTGAAATACAGAACCTTCAACAACCACATTTCTTTTTCCTAAAAAGGAGATCTAGCATTCAAATAGTATTTCAGAAGCAATACTGTTTTTACACTATGTATTCAAACGGGGCTGAGCAAACCATGTAGACCCAGATCAGATGACATAACCTAGATCAGATGCCACAGAGTGCAGCATCTGATCTGGGTCTATTCTGTTTACCACACATCCGGGAGTTTTTCAAGCACATTATTAAGTGGTAAAATGGACTTGTTCAAAGTCTAGAAGTATGCTATACACTTATGCACCAGTCATTTGTATCCACTGCTCCCCACAAACCCCTCTCCCCACTCCCGCCACTAAACACACACACAGGGAATAGCAGGGACTACCACTTTCTCTCCATAACAGCCCTGCTAAATACACCACACAGCTAGGACAACTGGATAGTAAAAGCCCAGCTCTTCCCCTCCATACTCCCCACCCCCAGATAAATAATATAAAACCTTAGTACATGTAATAGTAATCCCCATTATTTTGGCACAAAATCACAACCACGGTACTTTACCAGCACTGTGGGGGCATTCAAAAGGTCATACCTCACACATTAGCCCGGCTTTCACCAACCCTTCCTCTTTGGTGGCGGGGAGGGAGGCAGTGGCTACAAATGACTGGTTTATTAAGTTGTTTGACTACATTGGTACCCAGCTGTTTCCAAGAAAATATGTGTATGAGTCACAGAAATTCTACCTTATGATATGTATGCCCAGCAACGATTCAGATCAGTCTGTACATCCATAGTTTGATCTTGCCTTTTATTGTCCAGATATGCTTGAAAGACAGTTGAAACTCACACATATTTTGGAGAAGTACTATAAACCCATTGTATACTGAATGAACTCCCCTATACAATATACTGGAAGATTCTAATTTCAATTTTAGGTATGTCAGGCTATGTGATTAAGACATTCCTAGAGAAAATTGGTTGAACTATTTGCAAACAGTGGAGACCCTGATCAGATGCCACATTCTGCGACATCTGATCTGGGACTGCACTGTTTGCCAATTACCCATTTAGGGTTCTCCAGACTACAATGGGTTAATCCTTTCATACCTACAGATCAATACAGACACCTTTGCAAACAGTGCAGATCCAGATGATACAGCTCATCAGGATCTACAATATTTGCCATACCAGTACTGATATTTGCCTGAAACCCCTATTTCCAACAATGAATGTGTCAACATTTTGAGATGGAACAGTCCATGTCTGAAACTCAGGGGTAAAGGGGTTAAATAAACAGGGACTGAACTTGAAAGCACTGCTCTGACAGCAACAAGGCTAGATTAACCTGCTAAACGTTTAATATCATGCATTAATACTCATCAGTTCTGTGAAGTTTTAAGAACATATAATAAAAACTGTACAAGTAGCTCTAACAACCTGAGGAAGCCAGATAACCCTGCTAAAAATTAAAAATGAAAAATTAAAAATACTTTACTTAACATCACACATTTGTATTTATCATTCTATGTTTGTTTTGTTTTTTAAATCTTACATGCAAAAGTGGTTTGGGCTACAAACAGATGGATTACCTTTCAAAGGGAAGACAAGAGACTGCCACAAAGTGGCCAAAGTCTCCCACTGCACAAAATTTTGGCAAGGGCAGATAACTCAAAAATTAAGAGGACAAGAGGATGTTGTCTTCCTTCATCTTGACACATCATCTCATCAAGCTTAGTGTGTGTGAAGTTTCAGGAAACTATTCTAGAGAAATATTTATTAGTTACAGCCCAGAAATGAAATGTAACAGAACAACTGACAAACAGACTAATGGAAGTCTACTACTTACAATGGCCCCCACTTTGCTTGTGGCAGGGGACAAATAACCAATGATAGTAAGTCCATGTACTGCCACTCATAAAGCTGATCATTTCAGTAAAGTTTATGAAAACCTAATAAAAACTGTAGAAGAAATACCGTATTCGATCTAATTACCGCACATACCCCTATAAGCGCACACTCATGAAATTCCGTAGTCTTCAGATTACTGCCAGTGTACTTTTTATTTACTTTTTTATACAGGCATATGTTGTGGGTTCTCATTTGAATTGCATCGACTTGTCGATGCAATTCAAATGAGTACCCACAACATATGCCTTTATAAAGAAAATCAGAAAAAAAAATCGCATAATCATCATCAAATAAGTCCTTTTCTGATCTTTTTATAGTGTATCCTTAATAGGTATAGGTACATATTTTATCACATCTGAGTGTTCCTAGTAATTTTGAAAAAACCTAAGCACACAGTGCGGTAATTAGGTCGAATACAGTAGTTATCTCAAAAAACTCAGACAAACTGAATTGCCAAGATCGGACACCTTTCAATGAAAACCATATATGTCACATACTGCTTCAAATCATGCTGTCAGATGATTTCTCTGAAATTTTATGGAGCTATAACAAAACAGGTAGCGGTAGTTTGCTCCACAAACTCAGACTTATAGATTAGCGGACCAACAAACATCAGGTCTCTCATATATTCCTTCTCAAACTTTGTTTGCACTGTGCATAAAAATATCAGTATACCTCTTCTGTAAAGCTATGAATAAATAATTGTCTAAATAATCTTGAAAGGACTAACGACAACTGCGGCAGAAAACATTTTGACTTTTTTCTATTTTTTCAGAGAAAATAGGGCTTGATATTTCATGGTTAGCAGATGATTCACATAAAATGCCAAGCATTATTTTTCCTGAACAATAATGTTTTAAAAAATTTAGAATGTTCTCTGCTATAATTTTGCATAGCATTTTAAGGATTAAGGCCATTAAATTATACCTCCTCTTCCTGTCGTTTCTTCTCTATTTCATTATACTTTCTGGTGAGTTTAGATTTCAGCTCCTCTGCTACTGGGAACACCTGCTTTATTTTCTGAAACACAACAAAACTATTAGCCCTCAAACCACCAGTCACAATACCAACCAATAACATTCTAGATTTTCTTCACGAGAAAATTAGGCTTGATACTTCATTCTACCAAGCCAAGGATTCACATGGAATATACAGTCGACTCTCGTTATCTCGAACTCCAAGGGACTCTATGAAACACTTCGAGATATCCGTAGTTCGACATATCAGATTTACGGAACTGAGGAAAAAACAATTAATCGAACAACCACCTTTAACAGAATGAATACGTAATTTGACTCCTAAGTTAGAGATATATTGAAAATATTGTGGAAAAGAGGAGAAATTGCTCCTAAGGAGCAATTTCTCCTCTTTTTCACAATATTTTATTGACTGTTGGCAGACCTCTGTGTTAAAACAGGGACCAGATTATCACTTCGAGATAAGCGGTTATTCGAGATAAGCGAGTTCGAGATAACGAGAGTCGACTGTACATCCTTACTTTCTCCGAAAAATTGTTTAGAACGTCATCTGTTACAAACGGAAATGGTCTTAAGGCTAAAAGCGTTCAGCACTGCAGTTGAAAGCACAATTACTCTGTGAAGTTAAGATCCAGACAAGCTGGCTTGTATAACAACCAGTCTCCTCCAGATCCACACTCTTTTACCATTCCAGGCCCAGTTGTTCAAAACAATGTTAGCTTAACGAGCTCGTTAGTGGACAAATTGTTAACTGTTCTAGGAAGTACAGTATCTAGTTTACAGGTATTTTTGCTGAAAAAAATGTGAGCAGCTTTTGCAAATGCAAAAGCTACTCACATTTTTTCAGCAAACATATTAGCATATATGCCATATTTAATGATCAAAGTTTTAACAATACATTACCTAACAACATCATTAGTTTTGAACAACTGGGCTCAGTTTTATATTAATTGACATAACAGCAATATAGTTACCAACCAGCTTAGATTCAAAGATGATGTTCTTTGCAGGTTTTCAAATGACGTAAATAAGTTTTGTGACATTAAGTGATGTATCACTCGTCAATGGCATGATAGCATTCTTCAGGAACTATTCCCTCGCTACAGGAAAAAAATGTTTCCTCTTAGGATTTACAAGTTCTATTTCCTGCAGAAATTACTAAAATATAGCATCAGATATTTTATGATATTTTTCTACTTCCTTTCCTTAAAATTTAAGATGAAAAGAAATAAGGAACTTTATTAGTGAAAATAAATTAATTACAGTAACACTTAGCAGTTAGCATGTTATCGGCAAATTAGCAGACACAAAACTTGATGAAATTTTTTTTATTTTTTTTCCCAGAAAACAAGATTTGACATTTCAAGCAAATTGTCTCCTAATTAGACAATTTGCATGAAATGTCAAATCCTATTTTTTGGCAAAAATAAGAAAAATATTTCAAAACACTGAATGCTAAAATTTCTACCCAATATGCACTTACAACTATTGGAATTAGGAAACAGATCTAAATTACGTCAATGTTGTTCCCTTGCCACATCTGGGAACTCTCGAGCTAGTACCCTTGATAGGAAAACAGTAAACAAAGGTATGTGTACTGCATGTAGATATGATTTAACTTTGTTCTCGATTAGAATTTGCCGTGATAATCTGCAGGGCTTGAATGTAACTTTGCCATAACTTTTGAACACAGGACTGAAATTTCTAAAATTTCTGTCAACATAGAGATTTTTTTTTTTCCATCTCCAAAATGTTTTATTCTTTTATTTACATTTATGAAATAGCCATTTTGGCTCTGTTTTCTAATGTATGGGTCAAAACCTCTAGGTACAAAACCTCCCAGGGATAAACTTGATTTGAGGCTGAACCTCTAGAACAAACAGTATTTGGACGAAACCTCCATAAACATGTATAGCTATGCTTGATAAGAAAATACTGATTTCCCATATGATCTTTCCCTTATGATTTACAACGTCAGATAAAAAATGTCAACGGAACTAGCTCCTTGTCGACACAACTAGCTCTTTGTCAATGTAACTACCTCTGACAGAAATGCAGTTCTTATTTCTACACCAGTATTTTTCAGCTTAATATAATGTTTCATGTTTGATTTCACCATGGATGGTGCTTCATGGGGTCTCAAGGCTGTAGATTTAACCACAAATGAAAAATCTTGGGGCCAAATCTCCGTTTTGACAGAAATTTTAAACATTCATTTCCATGTTCAAAGTTACGGAAAATTACATTCAAGCCCTGTGGATTTCAATGGCAAATTTTAATCAAGAACAAAGTTAATATCTACACATGATAGCATTGCTGGGTTTTTCATAAATCCATAATAAAAATATAATTAAATGTAGGGATAAAATTCTTGGACACATACCTTTGTTTGCCATTTACCTACCGAGGGTACTAGCTTTAGAGTTCCCAGAAGTGGCGAGGGAACAAAATACCACTGACGTGTTTTCAGGCTAACCACCTATGTAAATGTTAACCCTTGTCCTGCTGAACCCCGATATACCCTGCCTTTGCAAACAGTGTAGATCCAAATCAGTTGGCTTCTGAAGAAGCCAACTGATCTAGATCTGCACTGTTTGCCATTATGTGAACTTATAGCAACAATCTGGATTAAGCAATCTGATTGGCTGTCAGTTAGAAGTGGGTGTGGCATCTTAACTTATTCAGCAGGACAAAGGTTAAGAGTAAAAGAATGATCCCTACACTGCTTACCTGTTTAATATTTGTGACTTCATTAGCAGGTGCTTCTTTATATCCGGGATGTTTCGGCAACTTCTCCACAAACAATCTGAAAAATACATTTAACTTGTAATGTTTCCAGAGTGCACAAATACCACCACTAGAACACTGCTCATTAACAAAGCTGTAGAGAAGGCGATTTTTTTCAATAGCAAAATACAATGATATAGGTCTTATTTCTTCATGAAAACATATATTGTGGATACTCATTAGAAGTGCCTCAGTGAAGCACTTCTAATGAGTATCCACAATATATGTTTTCTTGGAGAAATAAGAAAAATATCAATACCTTACGGCTGAAAAAAAATGCACCTTAACTGGAGCTATGGATTCAAAAGAATTTTCATAGTTGACTAATTGGAAAATTATATTTTAGTAGCCTATTTTTCTCTCACTTTTTAATTTTAGTACACAAGTTGTAGAATAAGAGCTGTTGCTGAATTACCCTTTGCCACTAAATATAGCTTTTTCTGTGACCTTGACCCTCACTTTTTTATTTTAGTAGACAAGTTGTAGAATAAGAGCTGTCGGTGAATTGGCCTTTGCCACTAAATATAGCTTTTTCGAAGTCTGTGACCTTGACCTTCACTTTTTTTATTTTAGTAGACAAATTGTAGAATAAGAGCTGCGCTGAATTGGCTTTTGCCACTAAATATAGCTTTTTCGAAGTCTGTGACCTTGACCTCAAAGTCACTCATATGGGCCAGGATGGTACAGCATAAATCTTCAGACCAGTATCTAACATCAGAGCAAGTATGGACTACATCCATCCAGAGGATCAAGAGATATAGCCTTTCAAAAACTTTAACAAAAATCTTTAACCAATGCCAATGCAGATGCAGACACTGATGCCGTGTGACATGTGGATCAGAATGGTACAGCATAAAATTTCAGACAAGTATCTAACATTAGGGCAAGTATGAACTACTGCTATCCACAGGTTCAGAAATATAGCCTTTTACCCCTTATCATGCTGAACCTGGATATAGCCTGCCTTTGCAAACAGTGCAGATCAAGATCAGTTGGCTTCTAAAGAAGCCAACTGATCTGGATCTGCACTGTTTGCCATTAAGTATATGAATTTTTAGCAACAATTTGGATCAAGCAATGTGACTGGCTGAAAATTAAAAGTGGGCATGGCATTTTAATTTATTCAGCATGACAAAGGTTAAAAACTTTAACCAATGCCAACATAGACGTCAACATTGAAGCAGTGGTGACTGCTAAAGCTCTACCTATACTTTCGTACAGGCAAGCTAAAAATGAATTACTAACCTGGCTATTTTGGTCATTTTATATATGAAGTGAATAAAGGTTAGAATTTGCTAAAAATAATAGCTGGAAGAGGACTAAAATAAGAATGAATATATTTTCCACAAGTCAACTATTAGTTGATGATCAGTTGGCTTTACACAACCAACAACAGACTATGAAATTCTGGCAATTACCAACAGTAACAGGATTTAATACTGCACACATTATAACTTAAGTGATAATTTAGCCTTTCTTTCTTTTTTTGTGTGTAAAATTGCACCAAACATGTTGGTGTAGATGCAGTTAGCATCTGTGATGCAATTCTATGATAAACAACATACTTGTTTTGACATAAATAATCTTACATATCCCACTACCCTCACCATCTCCCCCACACCCACCACCCCCTCACACACCATCCCACTCAAGAAAAGATTTTCTTGTTTCTTGACTGTTTCAGATGGACCATTCTATTAAGATATACCCCCTTGTTTCAATATACTGTATCTAATATTCCATTTACCCTAAATAGTCAGACACCATAACGCCATGATCATAATGGTACTAAAATTTGAACAGGTCAAATTTACAACCTGCTGATGTTTAAAAATTGCCAGGTGACTGGCAAACCATACAGATCCTGACCACATACCACATTCTGCAGCATCTGATCTGGATCAACACGGTCAGCTCAGACCTGCTATCCAAATACAGTTGACTCTTGCCATCTCAACCTCGCTTATCTGGAAATGAAAATCTGGTCCCTGTCTAAACATGAAAATCTAACAACATGTAAAAAATATTGTGGAAAAGAGGAGAATTTCCTCTTTTCCACAATATTTTCAATATATCTCTAACTTCAAGAGTCCAATTACATATATATTTGTTAAATGTGGTTGTGCGAATTATTTTTTCCTCATATTCTGCAAATCTGATATGTTGAAGTACGGATATCTCGAAGTATTTCAGAGAGTCCCTTGGAATTAGAGATAACGAGAGTCGACTGTATTTAGAATAAATTTGGTAAAACAAAACAAATAGATATGACTAGACATATTACTCATCAGTCTGCAGTTACACATAGTACGTTCGGTAAAAATTTCAGTTGATGACTATAGCCCCAGATAAGAGGGATCATCATGGAAATATTTTTCTTAACTCTCCATAACTAGAAATGTGTCCAAAGGACATGGACACTTCGCCTGAAAAACTTAAATGCAAATTGCTATCGCACATGGAGACGGACAGACATGGGAAACATTATATGCCCTTTCCGTCAATTCTTCTAATGGTGGGGGCATAAAAACATGTAGGTATTTACTATAGAAGTACCACCTGAGAACCTTCTAATGAGCACCCATGTTTTAGTTGATTAAATAAGAAAAGATATTATCTAATAACCCTTCTCATCTAGAGCTACATGTATATAAGCAGTGCTCATCAATTTGTTGTTTGTTGAATCTGCCCAGAGGGCGCCAAAGGTAATCAAAGGGCAGAATAGCCCTGAAATGACAGATTCTATGAGAAACTAATAAATTCCAGGTATCATTCTGTTCTCCATTTAAGTATGTGAGATGCTTCTTCGTCGAAAAAAAAAACGAGCTACAGCGAACAACAAAGTCGCTGATCAGCCTGCGTGGACGCACAGGCTGATCTGCGCCTTTGTTGTTTGCACATAAAATCAGCCTGCGTGGACGCGCAGGCTGATCTGCCCCTTTGTTGTTCGCACATATATTAAGGTGGGTTTTCTCAGCTACTCTCGCTATAAATCAAGCACAAGTTGCACTACTTTTGTATGGACAGCTCTTCAATGGCGTACTAATATACACACATTGAAACATTGGGTCTACTTTTGTGCGCGGATGAATACGAAACTGAATAGTAGTCAAAGTCACTTTCTCTAAAACCGTGTGTGGCAATGAAGAATGACAGATAGAATCTGTCATAAAAATCAAACAAAAATGAAGTGCAACATTAGTAAAGGAGTCTTTGTGCATATGCAGACAGCAGGAGCTCAAATCAGTCTGTGCATCAATGCAGTCTGATTAGGGCTCAAATGGCCCTTACAGAATTATTGTTTCCTGCAAAATGTACTGAAGTTGTTTTGGCAAATTGGCAATAACCTTTCCACAGAAAGCCCTATGTGAAACCCGGTGAAAATTGCTCCAGCAGTCTCAGAGAAGAAGACGTTTAAAAACTACACAATTTTATACATGTATATAGCCCAGGGGCAAGGACAGATAACCCGCAGGGGACAAAATGTTGATAATAACTAAAATGTTTTACTACTTTAATCACTCATTGTAAGTTTCAGCCATTAGTCTTTAATACAGTTTGACAAAACGACTTTTCAACATTTTCACCATAAAAAGTATGGGAACGCAAATTTGACCTTGTCCTTGTCGTAAAATGGTCGAAGGTCAAACTTTGGTCATCATTTGAACAAACTTGGTAGACCAGGAGTCCTCGATGCTATATACCAAGATTCTGCACTAAAGCTTTTATGGTTCTGGAGAAGAAGATATTTAAGTGTTTTTACCATATGGGTATGGTGGCCATCTTGATTAACAGACCTTGACCACATGTACACATTTTCAATCCCCCCTTAACAGAAGGCTCCACATGAAGTGTGAAGAAAACTGGCCCAGGGCTTCAGAGGAGAAGATGTTCAAAGATGTGGACGACGGACGGACGACGGATGGCAAGTGATCACAATAGCTCATCATGAGCCTTCTGCTCAGGCGAGCTAAAAGGTGGAAAAAGTTGACAAAAAATAATGGCAGAATAACCCCAAAACCATATGCACAACTTCAGACCCTGATCAATGAAAACACCTTCAAAATTTCAAAAAGATCGGTATAAAACTGTGAGAGGAATTGAGCCCACAAGCTACATGTACCAGTCTCACTGTGTCTGCGGATGTACGGAATCTTGGACAAACCCACTTTTTCATAGTCCCCTTCAACTAACTTCAGAGGACAACAACCTGGATCAAGAAATCTGATTGGCTGAAAATTAGAAGCGGGCCTGGCATCTTAATTTATTCAACATGACAAGGGTTAAAGTCCCTGCTTAGACGACAAGGTTTTTTTCTGGCTGATCTGAACCTTTAATCCTTAAACTGCCTATCACAACAATTGTCATCTGCTTTGTCATCTGCTTGTGTTTAAAAAGTCATTTTTGCAAAAGCGTGGACCCAGATCCTCTAGGAGCAGTCTGATCAGTGTCAACACTGTTTGCCTGTATGCAAAAATAAGTTTGAAAAGTTTGCAAGAATATTCAGCAGACGACATAAACAGACAACATTTTCAGATGCAGCTTTTCTTGGCATTTTAAGGGTTAATGTTGGCATATGTCACAAAGACACCTCTACTCATTGTGGGAACTCAAATAAAATCTTACGTGATGAATTTAATATACAGTATAAAAGCACTTTCAAAATCTCCTTCATCTTTGTATACTTTGGCCATGCGTAACATCTCAAGGCCGGATCTCAGATAGCGTCTTGCAGGAACAGATGGCTCAACCTCAACCTGCCCAGCATAGTTGCTCAGCTCTCTAACCTTGGCCCTAGGGTCATGGATATATGACAAACTCAGGGCAAGATTACTCTTCACTGATGAAGAAGCCATAACTGAAAACAAAAAATGTGACATATGAACTCCAAGCACAGCTCCAGATAAGGCATGATTCATAGGTCTAGTTAAGGGAGGGTATCCGGTAAATATTTTTCTTATTTCTCCATGAAAACAAATGTTGTTGGTACCCATTAGAAGCGCCTCAGCGAGGCACTCTAATGAGTACCCACAACATATGTTTTCATGGAGAAATAAGAAAAATATCAATACTTTTGGATCGAAAAAAGCGCCTTAACTAGTGCTATGAAATGAGTACCCACATTTTCAAATACACCACAACCTCTTTACAACACTATTGTTGGGGTCCAAAGCATAAATCGTGTTAGTTATATCCAAACAAAAATGTATAGATTATATAGAAAAATGACCATTTATGGTCATTTTTCTATATAATGTATAATTTTTGGGGTCCATCTTTGTTTGTTTGTTTGTGTTGAGATTTTACGGCCCAGTCAACCCAATGGTGTAATGTCGCATGAGGTCAGTTTACCTAACAACACTTAAGGCTTCAGTGTTCAAGCCAGGCTGCGCCATTGCGCCATTCGCGCATATTTTCATGTTTTGGCGCAGAAAAAACAGGTTTTTGTGTCATCCAGGCGCAGAAATTTTATTACAGTATTGGATGCAAATGCGTTGTGATCGGGTGCTTTTACTTGTGGTTCACTATAAATAGGCATAGAAATTATTGTAAAATGCAAAGAAAGCTTTAAAATAATTGAGAAAATACATTTAAACAGACAATCTGGTATGGTTTTTGCTTGTAGTTTATGCATTTTTGATGTTATTTCTAGCATTAGTGGCAGCCATTTTTGAGGCCATGACTATTGGTTCAATGCCCATGCTGTAACTATTGGTTCAATGTTCATTTCTAACTTCAGGGGTCACCTCACTGAGGGATAGATCGAATGTACACTCTTAGTACATCACTATCAGAAAGTATTACTGTCGGATGTTTTCTTTCTTTTCTCAATCTGATTGACTGAAAGATTAGGTAAAAATATGATTTACTGGTTGTCTAATGGAAAGTTATTAATTTTGGGTGAAGGTCAGTCCTGTTGAAACTAGAATAGGACTGATGCCAAAGAGATCATCCAGCTCATCAATTTTTGTTTGTTTGTGTTGAGGTTTTACGGCCCAGTCAACCCAATGGGTCATGTCGAGCGCGGTCAGCTTACCCAACCACATGTTGACTGGGCAGGCTTTGTCCTCTAAGCGGTTAACCGGTATTGTGCACATTCTTTCGCCAGAAACTGACAACTGCCCTTCTTGAATCAGCGGAAGGGAGAGAATGATCGTAGAAATATTTCATGATCAATCTCCACGAAAGAATGTTGCCGACTTCGGCGGGGGTTGAACCCGCGACCTCCTGGTCTCCAGTCGGATGCGCATCCAACTGAGCCACCGAGGCCGGCTCATCAATTTGAAGCAGTGTTTAAAAGAACTAATCCAAAATGATTTTCAGCTTTTACATCTATTCACAATATCACAATATCTAGTTATGATTATTATTCCCTATATCTCCAAAGTATTGTCAACACTTAGACAGGCAGCTCACTTTCCCCCACCCCCACCCTCACAAAAAAAAAAAAAAAAATGAAAAACTGGCAGCCCACTTGACACCCTGCCCAACCCAATCTGTTGATTTATTATGTTCATCTGTTGTGCCATTTCTTATTGACAACCCTGTTAACCTGGAATGTACATCTGATCAAATGTTACAGTCCTGAACAGATTACATGGAGCGAAATACCCACATCTGAAAGCAATAGGTACATTTTCTATAAAATTTTGATCGTTTATTGTACTGTCCTCAGATTTTTTCAAATGTCCCCAACTTTTTGGAGGCTAGGGGCCCCTGGGCCCCAAAACAGAAATTCCTGGATTGACCACCGAGGCTTAGTCCTCTAAGTAGTTAACCAGTTATGTGCACATTCTTTCGCTAGAAACTGACAACTGCCCTTCCTGAAACAGCGGAAGGGAGAGAATGACCGTAGAAAATATTTCATGATCAAATCTCCACGAAAGAATGTTGCAGACCCTGCGGGGATCGAACCCGAAACTGTCTGATCACTATTTGGATGCCCATCCAACTGAGCCACCGAGGCCAACGGGTTCCATCTTTGAACCATGTTGTATCCAAGACCAGGTTATAATGAACTGTGTTATAAAGAGGTTAATGTGTACTTTCCTTTTACCCCCTCTTATCTGGAGCTTTGACTTGAACTATCTGGATTGATAGTTACGAATTTTAACTAGTCACCATTTCAAGCCAACCTAGTAGTCCAGTACAGCTAATCCAGATTTATCTGGCACTGCCTCTATGTGACTCAGTTGCCTGGCAGTGTTAAAAATCTGAAAACTGAACACACACCTCACCCCCCCCCCCCCCACCCCCCCGCCATCCCATTATATACTAAAACATACCTTACCTCAATTCATACGGCCTGAATAAAAATATGGGCGAAACGACCTACCAAATTGGGGCAAAACTACCCATGGGCAAATCAACCCAGGGCAAAACAACCCAAGGCGAAATGACCCATGGGAGAAATGACTAACAGGCTAAACAACTCATGGGGGAAACAACCCATTACCATCTACCTACTATCTTTAAAAGATGATTAAATAAAAAATAGGAGATGTCATACAACATAAATAGCTAGTAATTTTTTTCTCAATAATGTATATAAATTATATGGGGCGAAATGACTTGAGGGAAAAACAACCAGTGGTGAACTGTTTTGGGGGCAAAACATGTAGGGGAGAAAGTGATTTGGGGGCGAAATGATTAAGACCCATTCCAAGAACAAAATGAAGATTCTTCTATCTAAACCAACCTGACAATTCCTGCTTGCTGACTTGCAAACCAAGTAGTGCATTAACAATTCCAAGTTAACAGGGTCCAGCAGGCGAGTCACACGATGACAAAACAACGGCACTTATAATTAAAGAATGTTGACGACTTTCTTTAGTGCGCACCCAAATTGACAAACATACACACACACACTGGTCAGACGCTGTATTAAAGAATCAAGATGACTCACTGAAGGCTGATTATGAAGATTTTGTCATGCCCACAATTAACCATCAGTCTTTGGTGGGTAAAATAAATAGACGCATTTTGTAGAAAGCTATAGACCCAACAAATCTGGCTACGTATTTGGTTTTTCGGACTGCGCTGATAATTCCTACAGAACTGGAATAAATTGGTTGTTCGAAGATTTTTTACACCGGAAATGCAAAATAATGATGGTTTCCTTTCCACCATGCGCATCAATGGAATAGGGGCAACAGCATTTCAGACTGATCTTCAGATATTTCAGAGCGCCTGTCATAGAAGCCGACAAAAAAATTCAATCTCATCTTCAATCACTTACAACTACTTATCTTTTATTATAATATGAAATCAGGCACTACCTAGATGCATGCAAAGCAACCCCACTAAGTAGGCCCTCCCAGGAGGTACCATGTTCCCTAAAAATAATCGGCCATGTTCCCTTGTTCCCTAAAATTTTTCAAAATTTCCACTTTCCAAAAAAAAGAAAAAATAGTTTCTTCTTCTTTCCTCTGTATAAACTCCCAGGGTTGGGACACCCAGAGCGAATCTGGTAGATACTATAAATCTTCTTTTGTACCATTTCCCTTAAAATACTTTCCAATGTTCCCTGAAAGGAAATGAGCATGATCCCTTGTTCCCCAAAACCTCTGAGAAAGCCTCACTAAAGACTTAATAAAGACTAACCCAGGAATCATGCGGAATTCTCGGCCGCTTGCATGGCTCCAGCGCGTTGATAGGCCAAGACGTGTCCGGCTGACCAGAGGCAAAAGAGAGAGAAAGAGCATATTCATTTACGTGCATGAGAAAAGGTAAGCCTTGTATAGGATGTGGTGGTGGAGTGGTGGGGGGGGGGGATGTCATCAATATCATGTATCCCTGGAAGTCAATAGACGAATATCCTGTTTCCGTGCAATATCTCTATCATTATTTTTTTTAAATATCCTTAATAGTACTAAAACTGGGCTTCAAATATCCCTGATAGCATGACAACGCTGGCTCAACGTTGAAATATGGTCGGACAGTTGGCTAACCGTTGGCATCATATGTACAACATTGCGCCAACGTTGGGCCAGCGTCATACAAATTTGACAAAAAATTCAGAGAAAAATGAGTCTTATGCACTAACATCGGGCCACCATTGGCCCAACGTATGTATCTAGATGCATATTTTCCCCATGCTTTTTGTTTATGTGATAATGTTGGATTTACGTTGGCCCAACGTTGATATGTGATGCACACTTTTTAAAAGATACACAAGCCGCGGATTCATTTAATACTGAAAATACATCATGATTAAATTTTCGATAAATAAATGAAAATGTTACAATATTTGTAGATTTTACTTTAATTTTCAAAAGGAAGAAAAATAGAGCCATCTTGTCTTCTTGGGAATCCTACATTCAGAATACAAAAAATACAGTTTTTATATTGATAAAGCATTTTTTTCTTGCAATGTAAAAATAATGAAAGTTGAGGTTTTCCTCTTTTATAAGTTAAATTCCGCATACAAAATATGATAAGAAATGCTTCATCAATAAATCTAATTATGATACTGTCTTTGACTATTCAACACCTGCAGGTTATAACATCAATTACAAGGAAACATAATACCCCAGATAGTTATGTTTAAGTTTTTTCGCCATTATCAATGTATAATTAATACCAGGAAGATAAACACCAGAAACTGCTTTTTATTGCCTTTATAGCTGGCTGTTAGACAATATCTTGTTATGTTACTAAGCTTTATGTGTAAGTTGAACAATGATGTTTTATAAAAGTGAATGAAAATTACTTATTTTGTAAAATGAAAAAATGATAAAAAAAAAAAAAAAAAAAAAAAAAAAATTAAAAACTGATAAAAAAAAAAAGTGAAAAAAATGATAAAAAACAAACCGCAGCCCTTCCCAGACACCAAGAGGAAGAGGAAACCGACAAATTCAAACAAGCACAAATCGAACAAACGTACTAAAAGCACTAAGATTAGCTCTCTCTTCCCCAAGCGAGGTAATCGCAATACTAAAAGAACTGAAAAACACAAGAACAAAATGACACATGGTAAGACATACAACAAATCGCCTCGTAAAATAAACCACAAAGCAACAAAGAGTAAGACTAACACCGGGACCACCGCCTTAGAACGGTCAGTAGAGTAAACCACCGGGGGTTTTAAAGCACTTTTACAGCTAACTAACTTCACCCTGGGTCTCGATGCTACTCTTAATACAGAAATACATAAAAATTCGGTTCATATAAAGGCTCCCAACTCAGTCAATGCATCAAAGAGAAAACATAAAAATAAAATAAATCACAATAATAAACAAAGACGAGTACTCATGGCTAATTCTACAGTATGCCAGAGTAAATGAAAACCAATAGTTGAATACAAACCTTCAAAGTATTCCCCGTTTACTGAAAATCATTTTTGTAACCTTTTTACCCAGTCGCGAAAAAAAGAAAAATAGTCCTTTTTTTTTGGTATCTGTTGGAGACACTGATAATTAGCGCTGCCAAGAGAACTTCTAGACGTATACTTATTTCCAGAAAGCATTTTCTTAAGCCTTGGAAATAAAAAGAAGTCACAGGGACTCAGGTCAGGTGAATAAGGTGGATGGTTAAAAACTATCACCTTTTCAGAAGCCAAAAAAGACTTAACAACCTCACACTTATGAGAGGAGGCGTTGTCATCTAAAAGGTGGACTCCTGACCATCCTTTGCTTGGTCGTTTCTTATTGTAAAACTCTCTCACTTTCTTCAGTACAGAATTCTTGTAGAATCGGCCAGTGACTGTATGACCAGATTGACAAGGCACTTGAACGACTGGCCCGCTTGAATAAAAGAAAATTGCGTACAACATCTTTTTCGAACTTATGGTTCTCTTGGCAATACATGGGCGTTTTTTTTTTTTTTTTTTTTTTTTTTTTTTTATATCTTCTCGCTTCTATTGCTTATTATTAGCCCTTCTTTGTGGCTCAAACATGTGCACCCAGGTTTCATCACCTGTTAGCAAGTTAGAAATAACCCGACTTTTACAGCCTTTGTATGTTTTCAAAAGTTCCCGGGCACATTTAAGGCGCTGTGTCTTTTGCTTCTCAGTGAGCAAATGAGGTACTCACCTAGCGCAAACCTTTCTCAGATCCAAACGCTTTTTCAGAATTGTTTGCACACTGCCTTCTGATAAGCCAGTACAACTAGCTATATCTTTGACAGACAATCACGCATCCTGTGCGACCACAATCTTTACAGCAGCGATGTTAGCCTTGGTAACAGAGGTTTTAGGCCTTCCAGGACGGGTATCATTTCCCAGCTTTAAAAGCTTTAACCCACCTAAAAACTGTGCGCATTGAAATGGTCTGAGGTCCATATATACCACACAATTCATTAAATATCTGCTTTGAATCTATATTAAGCCTAATGCGGCATTTAATATAGCTATGAATTTCAGTCTTCTGGTCCATGTTCCAATGTAACAAGTAAATTGGTCAGTGTATATGACTGCATCTATTTCAATTTAAAATAACTAGGTCAGTTGGAAAGCAATTTGCACGAAATAAACGGGTATCGTTAGCTATACAACACACCATTCAAGTGCAGTGAAACATTTTAAAATATACTTCGGATAAAACAAAGGAAGCCTATTAGTGACAGAACTTTTTGCATGACCCTCGTATGTTTGTAATTTGGAGCAGCACCAGATAAAAGGATGAGGTTTTCGCCCCGTCCCCCCCCCCCCACCGCCCCTCCCCATCCATCACCAATGGTCTTTCTACTGACCGTTATAAGGTGGTTCCTCTGTTGCAGTTCTTTATTGTTCGTGCGTCGGTGTTATGTGGCCATCACGAAAACATGCCTTAATAATTTTGACTCCCTTAAACCCCACTTTTATATAGTAAAACCGGGGTCTATAGGGGTATACAGTATTTTTCTTATTTCTGCTGGGAGACGCAATTCTAATGAATAAAAATCAGGTATATTTTATTGAATAAACAGAAAAAAAAGTCATCAAATTATCACCAAATTACCCATCTTATTTGTTTCTCTCTCTTCATCATAAATTTTGCTGATATAAAATCCAATTTCCCCTTATCAGGCCCTTACCTGAAAGGGTGGCCAAAGTCACCAAGAATTTCTTATCTTAATCTCCTAAGAGTCATTAGGGTGTTATGCAATCCAAAATGTGTCAACACCAGTGACAACACTGGATGTGTTTATGCTTAATCTTCGTCATTAAACAACGGTGGACGCAGCTAATCTACCGGCGAGATGGGATGCGGTTCCTGAGGCGATGTTGGATGTGGATTGTGATACATGGGACGACAGTCGTTAATATGATGTATATATGCACACTATGTAATAATAAGCACATTAATGTAATAAAGCCTGTAATAATAGCACAGACGTGATAATATGCCCTGCCCTCATATGTATAACTACGCCAAAGGCGGTTACCCATTACGGGGTGACTCTCCTTCACAAGTAACAAGTAAAGTTTGTTTCAGTCGGTAAATAGTATGACCGGTTGAAACCGGTACCTAGATTTACCAAAACGAAACCGAAATACCGAAACGAAACCGAAATACTGGAACGAGTTATTAAAAGTATAGGGAAAATTCTATTAGTTAGTAAATGCTGCGGCGAAATGGATAACGAATTATTTTCCTAAATACATATAATATATAAACACACATACAGTATAAAATCTGCACTCAGGAGAAAATTAATGACAAATGATTAAGACACATTAATGTGACGCCTCCGAAATACCGGAATGGACCAATAAAAATATAAGGAAATGCTGTTAGTCAATAATTTTGCGGCGATATGAATAACAAAATATTTTCTCAAATGAATATAATAAATAACATACATACAGTATAAAATCTGCACTGAGGTGGAAAATAATATCAAATGATTATGCCTCATTTATTGTGACGCCTCCGAAATACCGGAACGGACTATTAAAAATATTGGGAAAATGCTGGTAAACATTGATTTAGCGGAATATATTTTTAAGTACCAATTAGAAGAGCCAAAATACCTATGCATGTAGGACAGTTTTTTTTTTTTTTTTTTTTTTTTTTTTTTTATCTTGCCGTTTGTATGGAAAAATAAATAAACAAATAATAGTTTCTTCGCAAAAAAAAAAAAAAAAAAAAAAAATTAAAGCGTTTAAGCACTAACACTCCCTTGATTGCGACTTAATTGCAATCCAATTAACCGATTATCGAGAGGACGACAGATTACAGAGTAATTATTATTGATTAATAATACATTCCACGATGATTTGATTCTGACTTGATGATTTAGTGTTATGTAATTTGCATCATGGGTTTTGTGAAAAATCGTAGTTGAAATCATTGTTTGTTGAAAAATATGAAATAAAGTGTCAAAACTTGCTATTTAACAAAAAAAAAAAAAAAAAAAATGTGTTTACTTTTATGATTTGATACCCAATAGAAATGTTTTATACAATAGCTACATGCTATTAAAACTCTTATTGTCCTTGCGCTTGTTAACGTAATTCTCTGTTTCATTCTATCAAAATTAGTCCCAATTACGCAGAATACCAATTCGAAACAAGAAACCAGTGCCGTTAATGTAAATTGGATTGTTTCCCTATATTTATAATAGTCCGTTTCGGTATTTCGGCTTCGTTTCGGTAAGTCTAGTTTACCCGGTTGAAACTTACATGGTACGGTTGGCTTTATATTGAAATTATCGATCGCTCAATTATCATTTGGACCAGTCATTACCCAGTGTGCAGTGCGTTTCTGCCAAAGTTTGCAAATTTGGACGTCCGGGCACGAATTTTAAGAATTCCTGCGATGGAATCGGCCATTTACGTCTGCAATTAAGTTTATGCGTTAATATCTTCTAGCTGGATATATATATCACTTTAAATTTTTGAATGGTAAGTCATTTTGTGGCTGTTACTGGCCGGTGCTGGCTTGTTATCAACGTTGCTACAGAAATAAATTTGTGTCCTGGAATCATGAAATGTGAGGATTATCTTACAGTTGCAGATAATCTTAGTTATCTCGGACGGCTTTGACTAATTTTTTTTCTTTCATCTGAGTTCTTAGGAATCTAGTTGACAATGTTAAAATTACTAACTGGAGTGACATCTACGGTCCGGCTTAGGAGCCTACTGCCAAGACAAACAAGCTCCTGCAAACCAACCCTCCTACACAAACACAGTCTTTGTGAAATCATCTCTACTGATGCAGGCCGGATGTCAGACCCTGTATTCTTTTGCAGGACACACATGTATCAGCAGGACTGAAGGCATGTTGTCAGATTATTATTTTCTTTGCTAAGATTCACAGGACATTTGTCAGGCAGTCCTGCACTTTTCGTGAAGATTGCAAACCATCCCAGGTAATGGTCAGTGCTAACTAATGCAGCCAAGAGAAAGAAAGAGGACCACTAAGCTCATAAACTAGCAATTTGGAAGACTAGAATCGGTTTACAGAGGGTACATAGAAATACCGGAACACACTCATTTTATTGTTATTACTGTTGGGATTGGCTTCGGTGGCTCAGTTAGATGCGCCGTCCGACTGGAGACCAGGAGGTCACGGGTTCAACCCCTGCTGAGGTCGGCAACATTCTTTTGTGGAGATTGATCATGAAATATTTTCTACGGTCATTCTCTCCTTTCCGCTGATTCAAGAAGGGCAGTTGTCAGTTTCTAGCAAAATAATATTTTCTACGGTCATTCTCTCCCTTCCGCTGATTCAAGAAGGGCAATTATCAGTTTCTGGCACAATAATGTGCATAATACTGGTTAACCGCTTTGAGAACTAAGTCTGCACAGTAAATGTGTGGTAAGGCAAACCGACCACGCTGGGCATGACCCCATTGTGTTGACTGGGCTGTAAAATCTCACACAAACAAATTACTGTTGGATTTTATCACTTAATTGTTGTTTGTTTGAGTGTAGGGTGTTGTATATAACAAAGTCAACCTTCGTATACAAATTTACCATTACCACTCTGATATAATTTAGCTGATGACAAAATAATAATACTAAG
This sequence comes from Anodontia alba, assembly GCA_964016985.1. NCBI lineage: Eukaryota > Metazoa > Mollusca > Bivalvia > Lucinida > Lucinidae > Anodontia > Anodontia alba. Next base: position 141,781,055 of record OZ024822.1, on the reverse strand, counting down.
ATCGAATTTGTTATTATAATTATATTATTATCTTCATATTTCCACCCCCCCCCCCCCACCCCTCCCCCGTGGCCATAATCTGCTGAAATTTTTACCAAGAGAAACTAGATTTATCTGTCTGCTGACTGAGAGCCAGGGACTAACTCTCCATATCACAGGTCCTGGTGAATGAATGTCATCAGATGTATCACCAGTAAAAATACTGATTCTAAGGGTTAGTATCAGTGTAGTTACTGACAAATAAAATTCTCTGAAATATCAGATTGTGCAAATGCATGGCATGGAAAGTCACTATACTGATATTATTAACAATTAAGTCATAAAAGCGAACATTAATAATACAAAAAATAATATATGATAGTGTGCTCCAGTAATTACCAGTGTGTTCCGGTGTTTCAGTGTGTTCAGGTATTTCTATGAACCAGTGCAGATTGTCTCAAACCAAAGCTGTTATCTGTTCAGGGAGTGACATGCATTAGAATATAATTCAGCTATGATGCAGTTACTTAAGTAACCTTAAATATTGGGAGAGACGGGCCTGAGAAAACAGTGCAGCCCCCACCTCTTTCTATAGAAAGCAGCATCTTATCTTACTCTACACCATACCCTTGATTCGTTACTACTGATAAAATGAAGTAAAAAAAAAATACAAGGGTAAAAAGGGCCAAAACATATTTTCTTTAAAATAAACTACCGTATTATACGTTTACTAGTATTGGGATGGGAAAAAATATTAAATTTCTAGCTGTCCCTGTACTCAGGTCCCGTAGATCTAGTTGAAAATGGCACCAATTATTATGATTTAATATAGATGAAAATGTGTCATATTTGTGTTCATTGTTTTGTGTATTTTAGGACCATGTCTCATTTACCTATTTATTGTTTTGAATAAACAGATTAACACTTATTGTTTTGTTTTGATTGATAATCCCTTCGTTTATCTGTCATATGTTGGAAGTGTCCAAGTGAAAAAAATAATCGCATACTGCTTCCCCGCTTTATTGGTTATTTGCCCATAACTGATATCGCAAATGCGGGTAACAATTTACCTGTTCTGAAAATACTGCCATTGCATCGCGTGATTATTGGGGTTCGTCTCAACAATGTTTTAGGGTTCATCTCAACAGTGTCAGGGTTCTCACTAGGATTTTAAAAGTAGGAGTCCAGGACTCCCTTTTTATAAAAAAGTAGGAGTCCCATTCCCCAAAATAGGAGTCCCATTTTTTTTTTTTTTTTTTTTTTCAGGAGTCTCCTTTAATAGTGAGCATGTCCCCAGTAACTTCATTCTATAAATACCCGATGGAGAATCAGTTTCCTTATTTTCACATACTTTTGTGTGTGTGTGTGTGTGTTTTCAACTGATTTTGGTATCTGCTTTATGTGTTAGTCCGAGCAATGTGTGTAACCAACTGGTAGCCATTATCACACATCCTGATGTTGTTAATGCAATGGAGCTGGCCCAGAACTTAGGGTGACGTTGTCTCTCTCATGGGAAAAAAGAGACATTTTTGCAGTTTAGGGTGACATGACAATCCTAACCTATTTTTCTTCCATGGTAACGATAGTCGCCCTTTTTTTTTTAATATTTAATAAAGTAATGCAGTCAGTTTTTAGCTTTTTATTTTAGACTCTTCCATCATGTGCTGCAAGTAAAGCAGATATTATTATTATTTTATGGTTAATGTAGCAAAAGATTTGAGGTTATTTCTGAAGAAATATTAACTAATCCTCCCAATGGCATCCCTCTTGCATTGCTTTTCGTTAAATTCAATACCCCATCCTAACCCCAAAAAGTTCGGATCGTTGCTGTCTGCATGAGTGATCTTGAGCGTTATGGATATTATAAGTGAAACGTATTTTAATCAAAACCAATTAAAGCTCCGTTATATGCTATCGCAAACTTATATATGCAATATATCAGCACCTTCTGATCATGGACACCTCTATTGAGCTTCCCGCAAAACGTCATTTCAATGTTTACATTGGCACCGTGCTGCGATCAATACACGCTACGAAAAAATGTCCGGGACTTCCTTACTAGCTGAAAATTCGATCTACTGATTTGATTTGCCGAAAAAGCCTTGATAATTTAGTTTTATTTTTAATATGTGTCTGTTTCATATGCATTTCTGCGAAGAAAATGCTCTACAGTGCAACATGGTAACATTTCGTTTTTCTCCCAAAACGGTTTCCCGCCACGCTGTCAAATGACGTCACTGTTACGAGCACGCGCCTCCGTTTAAAGCACGCGCTTTCTTCATTCGGGAAAAATGGAAAATGTAACATACTAGAACAGACCAAAACTGTATACCGTCGTCCGGGGTGCATCTGAGCAGTCCCATTAGACTTCACAGGGTTACGGGATAGATTCGATGGAACTTGGAATTTTTTATTTATTTATTTATTTATTTATTTATTAGTGACAAGTAGGAATAACTGTTTTGATGCGCAGACCTCTGCGCAGACTGATATCTCTCAAAGGGATAAGGTACTATTTTTCTTGTGGTCGCTTGTCGTCTTTTAACAGAAAAAAAGTATTCTGGCTTTTTTTTTTTATGTTAGTGCCGGAAATTCAGCGTCTGAAAATTTTTGAAATGGAATAAAATGATCAATTAATAACAACAACACTAAAAAAAAACACAAAACGCCAGCCTAAAGGGGTGAAAGATGTCACCTGCGTGTGCATTTACGATGAATCAGTCGGTAAGTGCAGCCAATACACAATGAGGGAAGGGGTCGCATACCGGTGTCATAGCATGCTTTAATTCCTCGATCGCTGAAGTGTGAACTGCCAACACCTGTTTAACTGCCGCTTGCTTAGCAAATAACGGTACTGTCGCAGGTGTGAAAAGCACGCAGCAGATTACTACTGATCTTTTATGATGCTAACGATGGTACGAATAACACGTGGCGGACTTTAGACTTCAGTCAAATAATCTGATCATAATTAGTAGTCGTCCCACGGGAAAAAAACATGCGTCCGGCGGTCTCTGCTTTGGGAATTTTTAGGAGTCCGGACCCTGATTTATGCGTCCCGGGACGCAGGATTCTGCGTCCCTGAGAACCCTGAGTGTTAACGCTGTTTTGCATTAACGTTATTGGTAAACAGTTCTGTTGAATTTCTTTTTATTATTATTTTATTTTTATTTATTTATAGTTGTTTTTGTTTTTTGTGGTAATTTTAAAATGGTGATGCATCCAGACTGACGAAAATGCAGAAAATGCATGTGCGTTTTTCGTTTTTTTTGCAGATTACATGTACTTGAATAAATTTCAGATAAATATTCTCAAAGAGATTTTATTTATTTTCTAACCAGCCTGCCGTAGGAAACCCACTGTTGTATACTTAGACGTAAAGTATTGCGTGACATCGCTCGTAAATTAAAAAAAAAAATCAGATGGAGAAAACAGTTTTACCCTGTTAAATAGATCATTTTTTTTTTTCACCCAAATGCACTGTCCCAGTTCATATGGTACAAAACATTACTGAAAATTTTGACAATTTTGATATGTCCCAATTCTTAGGGTCACAAAAAATTATTTTTTTAGGAATTGTAAGGTTGTCCCAATACTTAGCCTTAGGTATATTATGGTACAGTACAGCTCAGGTGGTTTTTTCAAAATCCCCCACGAACCAGTGGGGTTGATTTTTTAGCCCACCGCTGTTCTTCCTGATACCTTACTCCAGTTCCCACCGCAAAGGATTTTTCGTCCACCGCATTTCCGCCGAGTACCCTCCGCAAAACCACCCACTTACCTGTAGAACTCTGCGGTGGGCAAAAGTTTATCATGGCGTGCTCGCAATGAAAGATTAGTGACGTCAGAATGATTGACAGCTCCGAATTTTTCCGAGTTTGCATGGGGAGGAAATCAGAAACTTTATTTTGCTTACGCATCATTCGGCTGATTTGCCGCTGAATAAATACAAAAATATTTCTACATAGAGATTAAAAACAAAAACAAAAAAAAAAAAAAATTAATGAATAAAGCAAGAAATAAAAAATAACGTATTTCTGTTTGTTTATTTCTTACCTTGTACCTGGGTACTTAAAGGTGCACCTGCTATCTTAGTAACCCCACCCCGCCTCCCTGCCCTGTATTGGCGCAATTCATAAAAAATGCTCTTTCCAATTCCATTTCGCAGTAAGATGCGTCGTTCGACTGGATACCAGGAGGTCGCAGGTTCAACCCCCGCCGAGGTCGGCAACATTCTTTTGTGGAGATTGATCATGAAATATTGTCTGCGGTCATTCTCTCCCTTCCGCTGATTCAAGAAGGGCAATTGTCAGTTTTTGGCGAAAGAATGTGCGCAATACTGGTTAACCGCTTAGAGGACTAAGCTTGCCCAGTAAACGTGTGGTTAGGTAAACTGACCGTGCTTGACATGACCCCATTGGGTTGACTGGGCCGTAAAACCTCAACACAAACGACCAAACATTCCATTTCGCACAGATCAGACGCGTAAAGCAATTGCAGTTAACTCCCTTTTAAGTCAGTTACAGTTAGCTCCCTTAAATCAGTAAAACTTGCAGTGTGAGTACCTTACCCAGCATTTATCAGGGTACAAATGAATACTTTGTTACGTTATTCTCTTACAGTATAATACATTAATAACATTATATTTATTGGCTTATACAACAATCTTCAGAACTTTCGTTTCCATGTAAAGTGTTCTGTTTTTGTGGCTTCAGTATGCGATATGCAAAACCAAGACCTTAATTTATTTAACGAGTAAAAGAGACGCATTGTATGAACCTAGCGCATCGGGGGAAAGCGTCTTCTGGGCTAATTCAGCAGACGACAGATTGAATTCGTTTTCTTTTTTTCTTTTTTTTTTTCTTTTCATTACCAAGAAAACAGGATTTGACGTTTCATGCAGTGGAGACAATATGCATGAAGTGCAAATAATGTTCTCTTGGAAGAATGAGAAAAATATTTCAAAATGTCGTCTGCTGAAAATTGTACCCAATGTGCTTATCGTTAAGGTTTGCACAAACAGCTCGCGCTTGAGTCTGTGCATGGCAAAACCTACAGTAAAACTTGTACGAACGACGAATCAGCCTGCACACTCTGAGACTGCACATCAGCAGATCTCAGTAGTCTGATCAGAGCCTTCGCTAATCGTAAGTACCCCCTATGATTACTGGGTGTAACAAAACGTCTTGTGCCACAAGCGAAGACTCAGGTCAGTACGCGCCTGCACATCCTGATAAGAGCATTCACTGATCATATTTACCATCGGTAGCCGGGCTGTCCAAAGCGGAATAAACAGTGCGACTGAACAGCACATTCTGTTCAGACCCTTCACTGATCGTACAGTATTCAAGAAGCTTGCTTTATCTAGTGGGTCGATGCACAGACTAACCTGAGTCTTTGCTGGTCACGCGTACATTGTAGTATTGTAGGTTTTATCCGGTTCAAAGTTCGTACATTGTAAATCATACTTCAGACATGAGAACTTTGTACCGACGTAATTTTTGTTTGAACTAGAGTTAAACTGCCCAGTCAGTACTATTCATCGAGCCGGCACTCTTTTCCGGGCGGGCTTATTCATAAGCTATTACAGCAGAAACTGACAACTGCCCTTCTTTTCTTCCATATACTTTGACGATAGAGCCTACTTTTGGAGTTATGGCCCTTTTTAGTGATTTCTGTAATATATTTGTGTCCGCTCTGTAACTTGAAAACTGTTTGCGATATTTTCTTGAAACTTAATTAATTTATTAACAATGTTATGGTACTTGTTTGATGTAAGTATAGTGGTGGGGCATGGTGAAATGTCTGCAGCCCTTTTATTAGATATTTAACAGATTGAAATATTGGGAAAGGGTGCCTCGGTGGTGTAGTGGTAAAGCTGCACACCTTGTCACCCAGGGGTCATGAGTTCGATCCCAGGCTTCTTTCATCTGGGACTTTAAACCAAGGTCCACACCTCCGTATGAACTAGCTATTAGTGGGACGTTAAAAAACTCACTCACTCATTTGAATTGTCATTAACTTCTGTGGCCCCTTGTTCTTTACGTGTGTTTTTTGTATGACAGACACCATTTTTGCTTGGGCTGTCTCATTGATTCAATGTCTCTTTGATAGCAGAAGCACCCCTTTAAGTAAATTTATATTGACACATGTGGTTGCTGCACGCGAGTGAGAATTTCCCGGTCTTTTACCACAGTACGTCATTTATATTGAGCGCCTGCAGTTGTTGCATGGGAAAAGGCAGTTACAGGAATACCAAACATAAATACGTAATTCGTGGATTCGGGGCAGATGTTTGATTCTCTTTGTGATTTTTGAGTGTTTGTTTTGTTTTTTATGGCACATTAAGTAAAAATGACCATGCCGTGCCCACTTGTTGGTCGTACCAAACTAAGCCACAGAATCAGGTACTTTTTCATATGGAGCTTTGTTGCGGCCCATGTTACCTGCTCGAACCTCAGAGGCTCGAACACCCAAATATATTTCAAGGAACAGGGCAGCATTGGTTAATATTTCAAGAGAACAAGGGAATAAACCTTACTTTTGGGGATCGGAAAGTGGCAATTTGGAATACTCATCCTTTTCTATGCATTGGCCATACGCATTTGTTATTGTCCGTCGGCAGTCGCAGTGTTTGGATGCTTTATTAATATTCAAAAGGATGCTGATGAGCGAAAACTGACTCAAGCAGGACGTACAAATAATGCAGTTTATGCACCGAATTTACGGTACGTTTTCTGTACGTAGTTACCAACAATTCTGTACGCTCATGGTGAATGGGAATGCTTACAATCAAAATTCGTTAATTGAGTTGAAAAGACTGATTTGATCAGGTTGGCAGTTTGGTCGTATTCAACTATGCATGCCGAAAAAGTACGACTGGCGTTAGCCACGCCCCTTTGGAAACAGCTTTCTCACTTCATCGCGGAAACACCGCATGGCCCCCGCGGCTGTTTCAATTGCCTGTTATAATCGCATCGAATTTTACCTATTTGAAAGTAATTTTTTCAGGTGATTTTTACCATGGGAACGCAGCGGATCCACCGGCCTGGGTGAAACCACAGTGGGATACTAAAATTTAATCCTTTCCACCCGAATCCACTCCCCACCGGCTCGGCGGGGGTTTTGAAAAATCACCTGTACTGTATGCCTAAATTACTTCACAGGCATATAATGAAAATTGTGTTCGGATTCAAGCCTATCAGCACAAGCGGAGTTGCTGACGAGACCTGTCAGTCACTAAATTATGGGAAAATAATGCCGATTTGTGCATTAGCAAATAAATAAAAGGCAGATCACACCCACTTCCAATTTTCAGCCAATCAGATCACTTGATCCAGGTTGTTGATATAAATTCATATATTGAATGACAAATAGTGCAGATCTAGATCAGTTGGCTTCAGAAGCCAACTTATCTGGATCTACACTGTTTGCAAAGGCAGGATATATTCGGGTTCACCAGGACAAGGGTTAAAAAAAAGTAATTGGTTTATATACTTTTGTTATTTTGTTCCAAAGCTCATTCATTTAATTTAGGTAGGTGAAATACAACTTGAAGTGTTCTAGTATTTTTTGGTTTGAAGTGATGGGTATTATATAAGTGAAATATTCTTGAAAGGGCCGTAAAACCCAATAAAAAAAAAAATTTTCCCTCTTCAGTTTTCTTTGACATAATATTTCAAAATTAATTAATGACTTAACTCAATTTATATGCAAATCACATCAGATAAAATCAGGGTATTTCGGTAGTGTTCCGGTATTTCGGTAAATGGTGTAATCCTATTACTGTGGTATTCTGGCTCTGAATTAGTGGACTGTCAACAATATTTTCAGAGAGAACACTTCAAGGACAACTTGCAAATTAATTTTTGCAGAACAAAACCATCCCTCTTTCTATACTTTGACATAATAGGTAAAATTGTTCCAATCAGAAATGCAAGACGGCCGCCAAGTCCGTAATCTTGAAAATCTTATTTGCGCTTCTCCTGAACTGAAAGGCCAATTGACTCGAAACTTGGTAGGGAGTACTGGGGCGGCCTGTAGATCAAAAATAGTTAAAATCATTCCGATCGAAACCCAAGATGGCCGCCGTCTTTGAAATCTATTTTGTGCTTCTTCTCCTGAACCTCCAATTGACTCAAAACTTGGTAGGATGTATGGGAACAACTTGTTAGTCAAAAATAGTGAAAATCATTCTGATCAAAAATCCAAAAGTGCCGCCATCTTGAAAATCGATTTTGCCATCTTCTCTTGAACCTCCAATAGGCCTACTCCAGAAAATGCAAGTTATGAAACTTTTGTGATAAGGGCTTTCAGTCTTCTGTCACTTGATGGCAATTGATAAGACAAGAAAATCCTAAAAATTAGAATTAAATATCTAATTGTGTTTGGAAGGTAGGGCTGCTTAAATTTTGACATTTCCATATATGGTCATATGAGAGAAAATGTTTATAAATTTCATAATCAAACCCAAAATTGCAAATCTGACTACATATTATTACAGCTGTACTATCCAGGCACAAGTCTGCCAAATATCATAGCATTTGAATTAAAAACATTTATTTTATGCATTATTTTATACAGCAACCCAGTATGATAAGGCATGAGAAAATTGCTCATTTGTACCCACCTAGGTACAGTACAGCTCAGGTAAAAGAACCAAAAAACTCTTTATTCCGAATATCGGCGTTTCGCGAACTTGCCAGAAACACTCGGAATCAAACCGAGTAAACGTTATATTCGGCGGACACCACTCGCAAGTCCGCCGAATGTATGCGTTATGCGAAGTTACTCGGAATGGAAATATTATACCCCGGAGGCAATATTTCTCGCGAAGCGATGCGAAATTCCTCGGAGTAATTTGACTAAATACCTGTCCGATTTTTATATATTTATTTATTTATTTAATAAAGTTATTTAGATATTTCTTTAATAAAAATATTTTTTATTTATTTTTATCTTTATTTTTCCATCATATAGTACAGTCTGCGTGAAGGTTATATTGTCCGTGCTCATGCGGATGCGCAGGTTGATCTGAGTGTGCACTGATCACAAAGGTCTTATTGTCCCAAAAGTGTTTTCCAAATTTCTGCATTCCGATCCCCCAAAATTAGGTCCATTCCCTTGTTTTCTTAAAATATCAACCAATGCTGCCTTGTTCCCTAATATATTTGGGTGCTCCCTAGGTCCAAAGATAACCCCGGTAGCCCCCTTCATTGTTCGAGCACGTAACATGGGCCTCAACAAAGCTCCATATGAAAATGTACCGGATTCTTTGGCTTAGTCTAGTCCGGCCACACAAGTGGGTCCGGCATGGTCATTTTTATTTAATGTGCCGTAGAAAACAAAACAAACACACAAAAATCACAAAGAGAATCAAACATCTTCCCCAATCGACGAATTACGTATTTATATTTGGTATTCCTGTAACGACCTTTTCCCATACAACAACCGCACGCGCTCAATATAAATGACGTACTGTGGAAAAAGACCGGGAAATTCTCACTCGCGTGCAGCAACCGCACGTGTCAATATGAATTTACTTAAAGGGGCGCTTCTGCTATTAAAGAGGCATTGAATCAACAAGACAGCACATGTGAAAAGAGTGTCTGTCACACAAAAACACACTTTACGCACACGAGGCTAATGACAATTTAAACGAGTGAGTGAGTTTATTACGTCCTACTAACAGCTAGGTCATACGGAGATGTGGATCTTGATTTAAAGTCCAATATGAAAGGCTTGAGAAGCCTGGGATCGAACTCATGACCCCTGGGTAACAAGACGAGAAGCTTCACACTACACCACCGAGGCACAATTTCCCAATATTTCATACTGATAAATATCTAATAAAAGGGCTGCAGACATTTCACCATGCCCCGCCACTGCACTTAAATCAAGCAAGTGCCATGACTCTGTTAATAAACTAATAACGTTTCAAGAAAATATCTCAAATAGTTTTCAAGTTACAGAGCGGACAAAAAAAAAATAAAATAAAAAAATAAAAAAAAAAAAAAAAAAAAAAAAGAAAGAAAGAAAAGAAATATTACAGAAACCACTAAAATAGTTTCCCTTTTCAAAGGGCCATAACTCCAAAATAAGCTCTGTCGTCAAAATGAAAGAAAAGAAGGGCCGTTATCAGTTTCTGCTGAAATGATTAACAGCTTATGAATAAGCCAACCCTGGAAAAGTGTGCGTGCTCGACAAGACCGAAATAGTGTAGACTGGGCCGTTTAACTGCAGTTCAAACCAAAATTACGTCGGTACTAAGTTCTCATGTCTGAAGTATGATTTACAATGTACTTTCACTGAATCGGACAAAACGTACAATACTACAATGTACGTGCGACCAGCAAAGACTCGGGTCGGTCTCTGCATCGACCCACTAGATAAAACAAGCTTCTTGGATAGCTCGGAGTCCAAAGAAGGTGCATACTGTACGATCAACGAAGGGTCTGATCAGAATGTGCTGTTGCAGTCGCACTGTTTATCCCGCTTTGGATAGCCCGGCTATCGGAGGTAAATACAACCAGTGAATGCTTTTATCAGAATGTGCGGTTGGCAGGTTGACACGAGTCTTCGCTCGTCGCACAAGACGTTTTGTTAAACCTAGAGATTGTAGGAGGTACATACGATTAGCGAAGGCTCAGATCAGACTACTGATGTGCAGGCTCAGAGTGTGTGGGCTGATCCGTCTCTTCGTACAAGTTTTATTGTAGGTTTTGCCATGTACAGATCAATGCGCGACCATAACGCCTAACACTCTGGGTAAAATTTTCAACTGACGACATTTTGAAACATTTTTCTCATTCTTCCAAGAAAACAGGATTTGCATTTCATGCAAATTGTCTCCATTGCATGACTGTCAAACCCTGTTTTCTTGGTAATAAAAAAAAAAAAAAAAAAAAAAAAAAAAAATTTTTTTTTTTTTTTTTTTTTTTGTCGTCTGCTGAAATAGCCCAGATAGTGGTAATTCGATACCCGCGAGCACCAAGTGTTATAACTTAAGATTGGTTTATAACCAGTAAGACTCTGCCTAGAATGTCCGCGAGGGCATATGAAAATATTATGGACAAATGTCATTTTGAAGATTATTTCCCGCCAATGCTAGGTTTATACATGCGTCTCTTTTAGTCGTTTAATAAATTACGGCCTTGGTTTTGCATATCGCATGTTGAAGACACAAAAACAGAACACTTTAAATGGAAACAAAAGTTTTGAAGATTGCTCTATAAACCAGTAAAGATAATGTTATTTATGTATATACTGTAAGAGAATAACATAACATAATAATCATTTGTACTCTGATAAATGCGGGGTAATGTCTTCACATCGCAGGTTTTTACTCTTTTAAGGGAGCTAACTGCTGCAACTGACTATCAGAAGGGAGTTAACTGCAATTGCTTTACTAGTATGGACCATGCGAAATGGGATTGGGAACAGCATATTTCTATGAATCGCGCCAGTAAAGAGGGGGACATGCTTATACAATAAGCGGTTAACCAGTACACTGAACCCCATTCCGCCAGAAACTTGAAACTGCCAATCTTGAAGCAGTGGAAGGAGCGAATGACCGTAGCAAATACATGTGTTTCATGATAAGTGGGGATCGAATCGCGTTCGATTCCCGCCGGTGCGATATCATTTTTCCAATAAAGTCAGTGCAAACAACAACTACCTCGAAAGGAGACATGTCATATTTGCAAGAGGGTAAAAGAAAGCAAAAGAAAGAGCTTTCCAGAGAGAGAGAGAGAGAGAGAGAGAGAGAGAGAGAGAGAGAGAGTTCGCAAAACTTGTAAGATTCTGGCTCGTCCATTTTAGGTACATCCGGCTATAAGATTTAGATATTCCTAGAGAAAAACGGCTAAACTGTTTTTTGCAAACAGTGAATACCCTGACCAGACGCCGCGTTCTACCATCTCAATATGACAAAGAATTTCTTTTATTTTATTTTTTGTTATTGTTGAAAGAGACATAAGACATCAAGTCACCGTCATCATTAAGTGGTGATTTGAATGGACAGTCCTAATCCTGGTCCAGTCATCAACCGTCCAGGCCTCGATCCGAGCAGTGTAGATACATTCCAGCATCTTCGTTTCTGTCTCCCTTGTCAAATGAAATGTATCCCTACTTTAACCCTCGAAGCGCTTAGCATATTCAGCAGACGGCATTTTCATTTTCTTTTTCTTCTTATTTTCCTGTGTAAATTAAGCGTGGCGTAACATGTGAATCGTCTGCTAGACAGACGATTCACATGAAATGTTCAGCCTTATTTTCACTGTAAAATACTAAAACAGTTAGATCGACGTCTCCTCTAGAATTTTCAGCAGTGCTTCAGGGGTTCAAACTATTTTCTTGGCAGCCGCAGCACGTGCAAAGTGACACGGGAAAAATGGGCCAGCCTGGATAAAAGTGCTTGTCACATGAAAATGAATGTAGGAAGATTCAGGCGACCACCACTCTTAATCCAAAACTAAAACTGGGCGATTAGAAATCATCCGAGGCTTTGGGCCAAATACGTCGCCGGCCTTGCGTATTGGGGCTACCAGCTGTTGTTCGGCCATACCCTTTGACATTCCGCAGCTGAAACATAAAAAAAATCAGTCGCAGAGTTGGTTGTCGGAAGCATTTTATGTAAGTGGATATTGCAGTCTGATCCTGCTGCCGCCAGCACTAGTAAACGAGGGTAAGTATTATAATCGCAGTTGTGACAATTTTTGTTTGATTATCGTCTGAGAGAATGATCTGAGTGGTCAAACTTACCTGTACAGAATAATCTGTCGCCACTCGCAAATACTCGCAAACACTCCGAATATCATGGGTACACTGAGGTCCGCTAATGTCCTCGGAATATCGAGCGCATAACTTCGAGTAAATTTTTTTCACTCGGAATGGTTTACTCCAAACCACTCGGCGGAAAATCGCGGATTGTAAAATTGGTCCGCGAAATGAAAAAAAAAATTGGTTCTTTTACCTGAGCCGTACTGTACATTTACAGCGTTTATTATATGTTCTATATAGATTTTGGACGTCCATTATCTTCGGAACTACTTAAAATATTAAATTCAAATTTTCAGCATTTCTTAGTTGTGGGAAGGCAACCAAATGCATGAAGTTTAAACATTCTAGGTGCACAGGTTTCAAAGTTGGTATTTTCCGGATAAGGACTATTGACATGAAATTTGGTAGGAAGAATCAGGGCAACTTGTAGATCAAAAATAGCTAAAATTGTTCCATTTGGCCGTGACCACCAGCTTTAAAATCTGCGCGTTTGGCCAAAAGGCCAGTTGACTTGAAACTTGGTAGGAAGTATCGGGACAATTTGTAGATTAAAAAAGGTAAAATCATTCCGACCAGAAATCCAGGATGGCTGCCATCTTGAAATCCTATTTTGTGCTTTTTCTCCCAAAGCGAAAGGCCAACTGGCTCAAAACTTGGTAGGAAATAGTGGGGCGACTTGTAGATCATAAACAGCTAAAATCGTTCTGTCAGATCGAAACTTCAAGATGGTCGCCATCTTGATGATCTGTTTTGAGCTTTTTCTTTTGAACTGAAGGGCCAATTGACTCAAAACTTGGTTGGAAGTATTGGGGCAACTTTAGATCAAAAATGACAAATGTAGCTAAAAGAGTTTTGATCTGAAATCAAAGATGACCGCCATCTTGAAAATCTATGAGCTTCTTCTCCTGAACCGAAAGGCCAATTATCTTGAAACTTGCAGCATTCCCATTCACGTACTGCAGTACGTAATTCACGTAGAGAATCTGCCATGAGCGTACAGAACTGTGGGTATCTAAGTACATAAACGTACCAAAAATTTGGTGCACGTATAAATTGCAACATGCGTACGTCCTGCTGAGTCAGTTTTCGCTCAATAGCATATCCTTTTAAATATTAATAAAGCATTGAAACACTGCAGTTGCTGGCAGACAATAATGAATGCGTTCGACTAGTGCATTGAAACAGACAGGATTCCCGGAATGTATTTATATTCTTTCCGAGAGGGATAAGATTATTGTTCATTGGTTATTGTGTATGATCTTTTTTATTATTATCCAATCACTGACGACCATTACATTGTATCGCGGTTCAGTGGGCACCTCTTTTTCTCCAAGTTTCGATACGGCTCAGTTCGCACAAGTGTATACAAAAGTTGTCAATTAGATCGGTAATATTTTGTTTCATTTAGATTAATTTAGGATAGTTGTATCGCTGCATGACTACTTTAGCCAAGTTTTTAATGACTGTTGTCAACAAAAGCATGTACTTATTGCCGTAAAGTCTACATGTCATAAGTTTTCGCGACTTCCTAATTTCCAGAAAAAGTTTAATTATTCAGTCAGTAAACACTGTTATGAACATTAAAAGCATTCAGAACTCCAAGGAAAATGTCATACACTCTTTCATAGAATTTCCAATCTTTCATGCCATTTTGCAGTAGCGATTTTCTATAAAATCAGTATGTCCGGCTCACACTGAACGAAAGGAACAACATTCTGGACAGAACCTGTTTTACCTGTTTTCGAACATTGTATATCTAGGAAGCTTTAATAGTACTTGAAGTTGGCTGTTAGTATTAGGTTCTTTTGACTGAAGAATATGTTTTGGAAAAGTGACATCTTGATATGATTGAAGCACAGTTTTCCTTTTATTTAAAATACTAAGACAAAGTACCTAAAACTGACCACAATGACATTTAAAGTAGAAAGTCTTCCCAGTGCTTAACAATGCATTTAATTACACCAAAATATGTGATCCCTCAAAAAGTGATCTGTACCCCCAAATGCTTAACCCAAGGGGTATCAGGCTGTCTTGGAGATAAAAAGAAATAGCTAAAAGTTCTGATTGGAAATACTAGATGCCCACTATGTTTGGGATCTTGAAAATCTATTTTTAACCTCAGCTGCTGAACCTAAAGGCCAGCTGACTCGTAACTTCATTGGAAGTATCAAGTTGACTTGTTCAAATTACAGCCCTGGGGTAAAAAGGGGTCCCACCTCAGGGTCACTTGCTTGGTCTCTGGTGAGTGATAGAGGGCCATCTTGGTCCTCTTGTTTGGAGATATTCTTGTTATTTTTACAGCATGGTATTCCTGTTTGATGCAGTTTTCCTGGGATGGGCAAAAGAATATTTTTAAGGAAGAGTATTTGATGGAATTCTTAGATAATTTTCTCCATACATTATGGATCCACAATATATGCTTTTATTGAGGAATATGATAAAATTATCCGAAAATTATCCTGGAATACTCCTCCTTAACAAGTCCTCTGGATGGGTAATCAGTTCATTTTGAAGGAGATAGAACTTCACATTTTATATTACATAGCTCATAGGCCTAGATAAGAGTGGGTATCAGGTTAATATTTTTCTTATTTCTCCAAGAAAACATATATTGTGGGTACTCATTAGAAGCGCCTCTGCGAGGTGCTTCTAATGAGTACCACAACGTATGTTTTTGTGGAGAAATAAGAAAAATATCAACACTTTTGGATTGAAAAAAATCGCCATAACTAGAGCTATGAATTATTTTATGAGCTGCAGGTAAAAGGACTGGAATATCCAGATTTTCTTTTTATTTCTTCATGAAAACCTGCTTTGGGTACTCGTTAGATGTGCCTTGGTGAGGTGCACGTAAGTTTTTGTGAAGAAATAGCAAAAAATATCAATTATACTTTTTGTTTGGAAAAAAGGGGCTTTATCTGGATCTGTGGTTTGGAATGTTGTTTTGGCCAAGTTCCAGGCATTTCTTTTACCCACAGTATGTTGCTGAATGAAAATACTTGTCATAAAATTTGAACAAGTCCATTTGACTACCTGTCCTTGGGGCTAGAAACTGCTGGACTGAGTGGCAAACAGTGTGGACCCTGATTAGATGACGCATTTGCAACATCTGATTCACGTCCACACTGTTTGCTCAAGTCTCTTTGACCCGAAACTTAAGGGTAATTACCGCCGGCCTCGGTGGCTCAGTTGGATGCGTCGTCTGACTGGAGACCAGGAGATCGCAGGATCAACCCCGCCGAGGTCGGCAACATTCTTTCATGGAGATTGATCATGAAATATTTTCTACGGTCATTCCCTTCCTCTGATTCAAGAAGGGCAGTTGTCAGTTTCTGGCGAAAGAATGTGCACAATACTGGTTAACCGCTTAGGGGACTAAGTCTGCCCAGTAAACGTGTGGTTAGGTAAACTGGCCGTGCTCGACACGACCCCATTGGGTTGACTGGGCTGTAAACCCTCAACACAAACAAATATGGGTAATTACCATCACATAGCTTGCTATATAGCTCTTGGTTAAGTCAGAATTATATTTTTTTGGTGGATTTCTGCACAAAATTGTATACTCTTTAGGATGCCTCATCAAATCTTTTCTGAAGACTGAGTGCCCATAACATATCGATGGCTCAGCGCAAAACTAGGCTAAGTCCATATTTTTCCAAAATTAGTTTTATTACAAATTCTGAACAAATGTCACATTCTCTATAATCTTTGAAAACATTGTGAATATATTCCAAGTATTTGTATAGATATTTAATTTTTAAGAAAATATGCTAAGTCAAAATGTCATTATTTTCAGTGCAAAACTATACCTAAGTAGAGTTAGCTATAGTTTTGCACTAATAGTTTTGCAAAATTCAAAACAATTGTTAGTGCAAAACTATTACTAACTTGACTTAAAGCATTAGATTTAGATCAAAATTAAATGCTATGAAGCCTTGCAAGGACACCAGACATACATAAACATGTCTTAGCTGGTTTCCCACCCTTGTGCAGAATTGTATATATCCATTTCGCAGAAGATATACTTTGATTAAAGCATAAAATAGTATCATCTTAACTTAAAAAATACAGTTATTTTCTCACTATATTGATTGTTTCTTTTTCAAGATTGGGCAAGGATTTGCATAATACTTACATTACTTACATATATAAAAAATGTATCATTTTAAAAATTAAGAAATTATGTATGTCAATATCTGTGTAAACACACATAACATATCTACTAAGGCATAGCAGGAGCGAAGCCTGAGATGTGTCACCTTAATATAGGCTCTGTCTGGATTGTTAAATAAATGATTTAAAATACTATTAATTTCAATAATAACAACATAATACCATTATAGTCTTTTTAAGTGATATGATGATTAAACTAACAAGAATTGTTAATAAGCAGTGCTTATTTGAAAACAGTATAAACCCAACAAACATGGTATAATTTTAACACAAAATCTGTATACTCTACACATTTAATAGATTGTTTTAGCATACATTGTAACAGAATGTTTGCAATTTTTATAAAACATTAAAATGAATTTCTAATAATATGTTTAGAAGACATAGAGAAATCTAATCTTGTTCTCTGCAAGTGCATCAGGTGTAAGTCAGTCAGGTAACTGTACTTTGCATGAAATTGTGATCATTACTGAAACACTGTTAGACCTTGAAAGATCTGCTTGCAAGGATACTCTGAGACATATGTTAGTATGCCTGAGTTGATTTCCCATCTGAATACAGAATTGCCTGTCTACAAGGAAGATTTAATTAGAGTATACATGTAGGAGAAAATAGATTCATAACTTCTAACAATTCTTATTATCTCATTATACTGATTATTATTATTATTTTTTTTAATTCAGCAGAAACAAAATGCATGATTAAAGCATTTTAGGAATTCTGGATGTCAATATAAGTGTAAATATACACCTACTCAGGTGTAGTGGGGCAAAGCCGGAGGTATGTCCCTTTTATAGACTGGGTATAAATTGTGTGAAAGGATTAAAATGAAATGTCTACTGCACATTAACAGTATACATTTGCATAAAGAACTATATATTTCCAGTGAAGTCAATATTTTATATCTGCAACATTAAAAGTTTTACTAAATGTGGCAATTATACATTCTACATATTTTGGTTAAGTGCAAATCTGCAATACAACAAGGTAACACTATTTCGTACAAGTATTACTTATAGTAATCACACCATCAGTGGTATTAAAGTAAGTAGTACTTAGAACCTCGAGTTTTATGTAGAGTATGCCTTTATATTTAAAATACTTTGTAAATGTAGTATAAAATTTGCTTCAATTAAAGGTAGAAATAATTTTTTACTCTATGTTTTCTACTCTTAAGTACATGTTGTTAAACAATATCTATAAAGATATTTAATTTTCCCTTCTGCACCAGCATACGGCATTTACGTTTCACAGTTAATCTGTTATGCCAGAGCCTGTTCAAATTATCAGGGCTACATGGAGCATGGGAAAGTGCTCACAAAAAAGTTGTTGAGTCAGGGGTATCAAAAAACCAAACTGGTAGCAATACTTTAAAACTTAAGAAGTTCTATGGGGGACATCATGATCTGGTCAATCCCTACAATGTGGCTGTTTCCAGAATTGTTTCTGATGTTTTTGCCAATGACGCGCCATAAGTAGATTTCCTAAATCCCGGACATACGCTTCTACCAACATTTCCTTAGTTCAGGCCTATGGGCATGGTGGGCGAAGCTTGCTTACCAAGTAATGCTTACTGTCCGTGGACGCCTGTTTACACCCTTTATTCTGGGGTCCATGTCTGTTGGTCTGAACATTCTGATTCATCATTCTTTTACGGATTTATGAGTTTGGATTATGGCTTAGGTACCATGACCGCAACTACTTAATTATTTAATAAATGTAACATAAAAACCAATTTCATCCATACAGGTGCATTTTTTTTCACATATTTTTATTATGCTCCCCGAAGAATTTCGGGGGAGCATATAGTCGCCGCTTCGTCCGTGCGTCCGTGCGTCCGTGTGTCCGTGCGTCCGTGCGTCCGTGCGTCCGTCCCGCTCTTGTCCACGCAAATTCTCGGAAACTGCTTGTCGGATTTCAATGAAACTTCATGGGAATATTAAGTATCAAAGGTGGATGCGCATATCACCTGCGTGTTCTGGTTCGATGATTTTTCCAAGAGTTATTGCCCTTTGATGAGTTCTGCATGAATATATAGGGTACTGTTCGTGTCCACGCGAATTCTCGGAAACTACTAGTCGGATTTCATTGAAACTTCATGGGAATATTAAGTATGGAAGGTGGATATTTATATCACCTGCGTGTTCTGGTTCGATGATTTTTCCAAGAGTTATTGCCCTTTGATGAGTTCTGCATGAATATATAGGGTACTGTTCGTGTCCACGCAAATTCTTAGCAAATACTGGCAGAAATTCAACGAAATTTTAATGGAATCTTAAGCAGCAATAGGGGATGCGCATATTGTTCAATCTTTCTGGTTAGATGATTTGTCACAGAGTCATGCTACTTTGTTTAAAGCTGCAGTGTAAGGTCACTGGCTATTTTTAGAAAAGAATTTGTCAACACTCTAGTGCCTACATTTATTGATGGATTTTGATATAACTTCAAACAAATGTTGGGTATGATAATATCTTGAGCATGTTTGACATTCAGGGTCCTGGGCTCAAGGTCAAGGTCACTGTGGCTATTTTTAGAAAAACTTTGTTTTTGCTCTAGTGCCTAGATTTATTGATGGATTTTAATATAATTTCACAAAAATGTTGAGTATGATAACATCTCAAGCAATTTCAATTTCCAGTGTCCTGGGCTCAATGTCAAGGTCACTGCAGCTATTTTTAGAAAAACTTTGTTTTTGCTCTAGTGCCTAGATTTATTGATGGATTTTAATATAATTTCACAAAAATGTTGAGTATGATAACATCTCAAGCAATTTCAATTTCCAGTGTCCTGGGGTCGCCGCTTCGTCCGTGCGTCCGTGTGTCCGTGCGTCCGTACGTCCGTGTGTCCGTGCGTCCGTGCGTCCGTCCCGCTCTTGTCCACGCAAATTCTCGGAAACTGCTTGTCGGATTTCAATGAAACTTCATGGGAATATTAAGTATCAAAGGTGGATGCGCATATCACCTGCGTGTTCTGGTTCGATGATTTTTCCAAGAGTTATTGCCCTTTGATGAGTTCTGCATGAATATATAGGGTACTGTTCGTGTCCACGCGAATTCTCGGAAACTACTAGTCGGATTTCATTGAAACTTCATGGGAATATTAAGTATGGAAGGTGGATATTTATATCACCTGCGTGTTCTGGTTCGATGATTTTTCCAAGAGTTATTGCCCTTTGATGAGTTCTGCATGAATATATAGGGTACTGTTCGTGTCCACGCAAATTCTTAGCAAATACTGGCAGAAATTCAACGAAATTTTAATGGAATCTTAAGCAGCAATAGGGGATGCGCATATTGTTCAATCTTTCTGGTTAGATGATTTGTCACAGAGTCATGCTACTTTGTTTAAAGCTGCAGTGTAAGGTCACTGGCTATTTTTAGAAAAGAATTTGTCAACACTCTAGTGCCTACATTTATTGATGGATTTTGATATAACTTCAAACAAATGTTGGGTATGATAATATCTTGAGCATGTTTGACATTCAGGGTCCTGGGCTCAAGGTCAAGGTCACTGTGGCTATTTTTAGAAAAACTTTGTTTTTGCTCTAGTGCCTAGATTTATTCCTTTCATTTATTCCAACTTTTATGTTGCTGATGTTTGTATGACAGTGCCTTCAGGCAAGCTTATCTGTCCACCAACAGGTTTTGTGATACTCCATTTTGAAGTACAGTGAGTATACACAGTATACCGCTCTTTATCTAGGATAATGTTTCCTGTTCCGACTATTGCATGTTCGGGGAGCATCCATCGGTTTCACCGATATTCTTGTTTATTAATGAATTGAAGAGAAAGACAGAGCAGATAGTGTGACCAGTATTTCAATACATTTGTTTCCTATTTATGTTCTATTAACAATGATTTTTTTTTTTTGTCAAAATACAAAGCAATTTTATATTATTCTGCTATGAAACAATAAAATAAATTTTTATTCATTTATCTTTTTATTTATTTAATCATTATTTATTAATCAAAAATAAAATAAAACAGAGCTGTATGTAAGAGCTGACATGTTATTTAACAGACTGCCATGGACTTGGGACTTTTGCCAGTTGGGTCATCAGCTGCTGTTTATGCCAAATTAACAGATTCTGTTAATAACCATTGCAATTTATGCAGCTCTTTCAAAAATGTTTCAGATTCTGACATTGTCAAAGTGAAAGAGAAATATGAGTCAATCAAGAACAAAATATTTGCTGGGGAAAACAAGCAAAAAGACAAACAAAAAGCATAAAAATTAAGGATTGAACTTTTGTAGATGCGTGCTTTGATCCTGAGGAAGTGCTGATGACTTCCAAGGCCAAAATTTGAATTTCAAACATCATTTGAATATTTTTAACTTCAGTAGTTTTGATTTGCAGTCATATAATGCATAATGCTACCTTTGGAATGTATCTGTTTCAGGAAGGGAAGCATATGAAGTGTCAAGCTGTATTTTTGAGTTTTTGGTTGCTAAGTCAAGATGGAAAGAAAAATCTTGTACTTCATTCAGACAGTTGTGTTTGTTTGTTCATTTGTGTTGAGGTTTTGCGGCCCAGTCAACCCATTAGAGCTATGTCGAAATTTATCCAACTACGTGTTTTCCTGGGCAGGCTTAGACCACTAGGCAGTTAACAATTACTTGAGCACATTCTTTTGCCAGAAACTGACAAAGGAGAGAATGACCGAAGAAAATATTTCATGATCAATCTCCACTTAAGAATGTTGCCAGACCTGGCGGGGATCAAACCCTTGACCTCCTGATCACTGACTGAGCCACTGAGGCCAGCTTGGACAACTGTGTTGCCCAAAATAAAAATAGGTATATTTTCTTATGTTTTGGTATGCCATACAACTCTGTTTAGAATCTATAGAAAAAAAAAGTATTTAGAAAAGGGACAAACTCAGAATGAGAACAATTCTGTCCATGCTTTTATTGACTAGAGCTAGTCATCCTGTTTGTGTTTAGACAACTTCCCAATGGGCTGCTGTTTTTAGAACTGTATGTTGAAAAAATCCATATCCTGCAAGCTAGATTTTTTTATTTATTTATTTATTTTAGGTCAATCTCAAAACTGCTAAAAAATTTGACCTGGATTTGAGCAGAACAAAATTTACTGGTCAGATGTAAGGTCATTTATTTAAAATAGGGTCAAGTAATCCAACTACAATAGCCATTAAGTATGACTACAATGGCCCAGTGCACTAGATCTGGCTTGGCAGTTATGAAGGGCACTCACTACTTTGAATGTGAAAGATATTGACTTGTGCAAGACAAACTGCATAAAGAGTATCCAATGACAATGTCTGAGAATTCAAGTAAAAGATCTTACTCAAGTGTGATCCCATATGCTCCCACAGTTTATACAGCCCTTTCTCATGATTCACAGTACTCTGTGCAGTTGGATCAAAAAGTGAAACATTCCTGTTTCCAGTCTCCTGTCTGACCTTCAGCTTTTGACCAACCCAGTGGTATTTAGTTTCAGACCCAACCTTTAAGGATGGTCTGCAGCATAATTATTTGCTATGTATAATATTAAAACAATATATTTAGTAGGATGTACATAAGAACACATACATGCAAATTTCTTTATAACGCTCTTCCTTACAATACAGGTTTGGATATGATACTGTTTGAAGATGGCTCTCCAAAATGTATAGATTATTCGGAGAAAATATGACTATCAATGGTTATTTTTCCTATGTAATCTTCACATATTTAATTTGATGCAACATGGTTGTTTAATTAAAACAGTTTCTTCCTTGGACCCCAATCACTGTGTTATAAAGAGGTTGTGGTGTATCTTTGGTACATTATAATAATTATATGATGTACATTTGGCGATAAGTACAATGGTATGCTCTCAAACATTCTTGTTATCTCAAACTTCAATATGTCAAACTACTGCTTAAGTTAATTAAATTATAGGCAATGTTATTTAGTTTTGCTACATGTTCCTTAGATTTCAACTTCTTTTCTTTCAAACTACTAGCTTTTATCTCAAACCAAAACTTCCAGTCCCATGGAATTTACGATAACAAGTCAACAGTATTAGGAATAAATTGAGAACTACTGACTGCTGAGTTTAATTTTAAATCTGACATGATGTTAACCTTTTAACTACAGACCCTACAGGAAACTGCAGTGTGTGAAATTTTCCAGTTAGGCACGTTGTTAGTATAGAGCATGCCCAAGTGTGTGCACAAGCCCACATCTGAAGCCAGATGAGTCGGCTTCCAAAGAGTCCTTCAGAAAACATTGCTATAATGATACATTTCTTTTCTGAACAATGTTACTTTATCAAAATAATTTTCCTTACCTGAGTTTAAATGTGATTATACCATGTTGTTATTGGGCAAATGCAAATTCTTCATGGCTTCACTGGCATGAATTCATACTTTGCAACTCACCCTCTAACAACATACATAAATAAGGATAAGGCATGGTCGGGAAAAATTATTTCTAGAATAGAAAGTTCAAATATTTACTGTTGAATAAAATGGGAAAGTATACCTTTATTTGTTGCCAGAAAATTAATATTTTTTTGATAAATCAAAATTAAAAATGTTTCTCAGTGTTGTGCATCTTAGTAATGTTTGAATCAGAAAATATAAGTGATAATTATTAAATTTCACTGTTGTTTTGGAAGTTTGAGCTATCATATCATCTAAATGGCCTTTATGTATTGAAAAGCTGTTAATTTAATTTTCAAAACAGGTCTGAAATTAAATTACTGAAATTGTTAACCTTGAGTTAGCACTTTTTTTGACATCATTCCTTCAACATTTCAATAATTTTGAGTGCAATACTATATCTAACTTGACTTAGTTACAGTTTTGCGCCAACTTTTTTTCACTAACCAATCAATTTTCAGTGCAAAACTGTTACTATCTCAAATTCTTGATTTTTAACTATTTATAAAGTATTCAACATGAAAATGACTATTATCATTAAATATAAAATATTTTCCAGCATATATTGTCAAAGAAAAAGTTACAAACCATAAAAAGAAAAAATAAGTAGACAGTTTTTTCACTCTCCTGTAAAATTTCACAAAACTGAGTTAGCCTAGTTTTGCACTAAGCCATCGATATGTTTTCATGCATTAATAGCTCCAGATAAGACTTTTTTCAACCAGAAGTATCAACATGTTTCTTATATACAATAAATATAATTAACTGTCTCCACAAAAGCATGTTGTGGGTAGTCTTTAGTAAATGCCTTGGCATTAGGTGCTTCTAATGAATACCCACTTAATATATTTTCCTGAAGAAATAAGAAAATATTTACGGTAAATGTCCTAAAATTTTGAACACATTATTCCATACTTTTTTTGCCTAATTTTTGCTTTTTGTGATGTTTCTTAATTAACCCTTGTTCTGCTGAATAAATTAAGGTACCCTACCCATTTGTAATTTTCAGCCAATCAGATTACTTTATCCAGAATGTTGATATAAATTCACAGAATGGCAAACAGTGCAGATCCAGATCAGTTGGCTTCTTCAGAAGCCAACTGATCTGGACCTACACTGTTTGCAAAGGCATGACATATCCGGTTTCAGCAGGACTAGGGTTAGAATAATTAGTGGAATGGCAAACATATAGACCCTGATCAGACTGCTCCTACAGGAGCTGAAGGAGCAGTCTGATCTGTGTCTGCACTGTCTGCATTTGCCATTTTTGTCAGACACTTTGGTGTACAAATTTTTAGGATGTTTACTGTACATAATATCCCTTTTATCTAGAGCTGTATTCCCTGCTTACAGAATCGTTGAATTCTTTGTACATGTAGAAAACACAGAAAGGGGAAGGCCATGATCAGACAGTGTGGATAGGTAGGCTGATCCGGGCTTTCACTGTTCCCATAACCTAAGGGCCCTTTTCATACACTGCCACTGATATTATCAAGGTAAACTTGGTGGCTAGGTGGATTATCAGTCAACTGTTAATTCATGATCATTTAAAACTAATCACTTGTAAAAAGTTTATTTATGTTATGGTTGTACTTAATCTAAATATTGGGACAGAAGTTTCCGAGCAAACATGTAGATCTAGATCAGATGCCGCAGAATGCGGCATCTGATCTGGATCTACACTGTTTGCCATTCATCCAGCTGTTTTTAGACATGTCATTGGGTAGTAAAATGAACTTCTTCAAATGTTATCGTTGGTGTGGTAAGGATTAAGGTGCTGGAATATTTTATGGTAAATATTTTACTCCTCCTGTATTCACAGCTCCAGCTGAACTGTTTTTACAGATATAGTCTTGACAATTTCTTTATTTCTCTGGAAAAAAAAAAATATGCTGCAAGTATGCTATTGAATTGCATAAGGGAGACATCTCTAAGGAGTGTCCTTTTTTTGGATAGGAAAAGAAAAAAAAAATTAGTCAGGATATTTTTCTTATCTGGAGCGGTGTGTAAGGGCAATGATATGCCATTTGGTATATTGTTGGGTATGTAATATTAGACAAGAGACACTTTAAATGATCATGATAGCATACTAACAGGCTATTTTGAAAGGATATTAATTTCTTTCATCAGTTTAAACATTGTCTAAAAGAATATTAAGGTAAGCATTTCTGTTTAGTGACTGGGTGGCTGAGTGCAGTGCTTGCACTAACTGTCAAAATCAGGAAGTCCCAGGACTTCCTAGCTCCAATATCTGGAAGTCCTGGTGATCAAATTTTTTCTATCACTTTCAGAAATTCAACCTCAATATTCTTAAACTCTCATTTATGGAGTAAAACTATGTGTTACACATAAATTCATTCTAAATTTTTTGTTATAAAATGACTAACTATCATTAAAAGTTAGGAGTCCCAGACTTCCTGGCATTGATTTTTGGAAGTCCCAGGGCAATTTTTGGGAGTCTCTGACTCCCAGTCTTCCCTTAATGCAAGCACTGTGAGTGGTTAGCAGTCCTGACTTCCTATCATGAGATCCCGAGTTCGAATCCTGCTGGAGGTGGACTTCAGCTCATGATTGTACAGCACTTCATTGCTCAGAGCCTTTCATTATCATCCTTCCATCATCTCGATATGACTTTAAATAATATTTAAAAGGTTGTTAAACACCAAATCATTCATCTGCTTAGTGACTTGATACACATAGACCTAGCTCCAGCTAATATCTATCTTGTTTCTCCATTAAAATATATTTTATGGGTACTCATTAGAAGTGCCTTGTTGAGGCTTTTGCCGGCCTCGGTGGCTCAGTTGGATGTGCCGTCCAACTGGAGACCAGGAGGTTGCGGGTTCAACCCCCGCCGAAGTCGGCAACATTCTTTCGTGGAGATTGATCATGAAATATTTTCTACGGTCATTCTCTCCCTTCCACTGATTCAAGAAGGGCAGTTGTCAGTTTCTGGCGAAAAAATGTGCACAATACTGGTTAACCGCTTAGAGGACTAAGCCTGCCCAGTAAACTGTGGTTAGGTAAACTGACCACGCTCGACATGACCCCATTGGGTTGATTGGGCCGTAAAACCTCAACACAAACAAATGTTGAGGCTATTCTAATGAGTACCCGCAGTGTATGTTTTTGTGGAGAAATCAGATTTTTTTTTATTTATACAATACCAACCCCCCCCCCCCCCCCCCCCACCCACCCCACCTCACCCGCCAATCTTATTTAGAGCTGTGCGTCCAGTTTCATGGGAGTTAACTCATAATTGTTTTGAATCCCATTTGAAAAAGGGGTAACCTCCTCTAAGAGAAAAGAATTTGCTCCCCTCGTGTGCAAATTCTTTCCTTTCATAGTAGACCCCTTCAGAAGGGAATTCGGTTGTGCAGGAAAGCAAGCACGAAGTCACAAAAGTTGTCTCCTCTTGTAAAACATGCAAAAACAAAAATTAAAAAATACAAAGTGTACCAAGTCCCCTTGACATACACTTTAACATTAAGAGATAACATTAGGAACTCATTCCTTATGTGATAATTACTTGATATAATAGTATGCAGTAAAAATAACTTTGTAGAATGGAAATAATAAAATGTCAAGGATTTTTTATTCTTTTTATGTCAGCATAAATTTTTATGTTATGTGATGAAGTTTTAATAAACCTATGGTTCCTTATAAGATGTTGTTTTTAACCAAACAGTATGGATAGCTTTTCTTATTTCTGTGTGAAAACATATGTTATGGATACTCATTATAAGCATCTCATTGAGATGCTTCTAATGAGCACCCCACAACACGTTTTCATGGAAAAACAATTTTCTGGATACTCTGCTTATCTGGAGTTACGAAATCTCCAATTCTTTTATCGACATGTACATGTACTTCTGTAAAAACCTTTTACCACAATGGGCTAATTCAGCAGAAAAATAGGCTTTGACAGTTTGGGCTAATTCAGTAGAAAATAGGCTTTGACATTTCATGCAAATTGTCTCCGTAGGAGACAATTTGCATGAAATGTCAAAGTCTATTTTCTGGTAAAAAATAAGAAAAAAAAATTCAAAATGCCGTCTGTTGAAATTTGTACCCAGAGTGCCAAGCGTTGATCTGTGTGATCCAGCTTGATAGATGAGGACAGGATTTAAATATTGATGCTTTCAGTTGAGTGCCCTTTAATGTTTTGCTGTATCTTTCCAGATTCAATTGCTTAGTTAGCACATTTTATACAATAGGGATAGCTCCAGATGAGGCACTTTTCTATACCTAAAAGTATTGATATCTTCTCCCACAGAAACATATGTATTTGCTGCTTGGCATTTGGGTAATTTTGCATGTTTTTTTGTCATCTAGGGATTTTTTTTTTAAAATTACTTCAAAAAAAAATATCTTTCAGGAATACCATCAGAGTGTCAGACAGTTTAGATCCAGATCAGGTCTGACATTTTGTCGGGCCTAATCTGGGTCCAAACTGTTTGCAAAGGTTATCAACAGACAACAAAAGTCGCCACTAGCAGGGGAAAGAGTTAAAGTCCGAGATATTTGATTATAGTGTGAGCAAACAATAAAATTCCTGGAGTAATAATTTATAGGTGTTTGATGATGTTTTTCTATAGAAAATATAAAACCTATTATTCTTACAGTATTATCGGCTAATATTGTCATGTCCATAGCTCCAGATAAGATGGGTACAGGGATATTGTTGGCTTACAGACAAGGGGGGCCATTTTTTCGAATCTTACTGGAAAAATTGATTCAGAATTATAACTCCCTATCAGGGCTCGAGAAACTGAAAATTGCCAATCGGTCCAGTCATTTTTTGGCCACATTTCCGGTTTGCCGAGTCATTTTCAGTCGCATTTAGATTTTTCCCAGTAGAGATCTCGGTATTTTCCGTAATCTTTGTTAAAGAATTTCCGTATTGCAACTTCCAAACGCAGATGCTGCTTTATTATAAACCTAACAAAATACATACCAACATTGCTTACTCTTGCTGAACTTACATGCACATAAGTATCATGATTGTAAACATCAATATAGCACAATATTCTCAAACAAGCGTGATTTAATGTACTTTCACTTTCACAACAACTAAACACTCAATCAGTGTGAATAGCGCAAAAAGGAAACTTCGGAATGTCTTTACGTGTGGCAAGTCATGTTTGTGTTGGTGTTTTGCTGCATCCAGCCACTACCTTTTATTTTTCTTTCTTTCTTTAGACCAGCAAAAAAAAAAAAAATAGTGTTTCATCCTGGTGCCGCGTCGAATCCCAACACTTCGGCAGGTTGAGCACATTAAAATGACAATGAAGGTGAATGAAACCAATTAAATTAAATAAACAAATTAACAACAGCTCTATCTCTCTTCTCCCTTTCTCTGGGAGATGACACAAAATGACCCACAAGGGTTGACATGTTATTAAACCCCAACACAATTAATCAAAAACCAACACTTTAAGTAACTCCTTACACCGATATTTTGTTATTTTTTCAGGTTTGTACTTGAGAACTATTTAATCTTGGAGACATTACGGTATTAAAGTGACAAGGGAAATCTTAACTAGTGATAATTCGGGAAGGATTCTATTGTTACTAACCAGGCAGATTCAAGTATTAAACCTGGAGAGAGTCTGATACATGGTGTATTCATGTTGAACTTTCGCATCCTCTCCTGCAGGTTCCTCAAGCAACCTTAGGTAAGTTGATTCTGCATTTAACCCCATAACCCCACAGGTGTGAGTAACGTACCTTGGACCCTATTTTTTCTTCTTTTTTTTTCCTGCACCCTGTATGGCTTTTTTTTTTTAAATATGCATAAAGATTTATGCTCATTTCAAAACAAAATGCATACAGGGTGCTTAAAAAAAAAAAAAATAAATAAATAAGGTCCAAGGTATGTTACTAACACATATGTTTAGCCCTTAAAGCGCCAAGTAAAATTTGTAGCAGATGACCTTTTTTTTATTTATTTTTCAGAGAAAACAAGTCTTGACATTTCATGTGAATCATTTGCAAAATTGTCTGCTGCTGTTGTGATCGGCGCTTTAAGGGTTAAACTAAATGTTAGGGCACCCTCAAGCGAAAAAATACCTTTGAACAGATTTGAACAAACTGCCTTTGAAATGTGCAGATTAAGATCATCTTGCAAATGCGCACAGTAGCATCCAGGGCCCAGTTGTTCGAAGCTAACCACATCAATAGTTAACGATTCGTTAAAATTTAGGTGGAGTGATACGCAAATATGCTGAAATTTTTTGCTGGAAAAATGTGAGTAGCTTTTGCAGTGCAAAAGCTACTCACATTTTTTCAGCAAAAAATTTCAGAATATTGTATATTGAATCCGCTTAAACAGTTAACGAAATGACCCTTAATGAGCTGGTTAAGCTAACGACGCTTTGAACAACTGGGCCCAGGCCTTTGCTCGCCATTCATGCATTCTGTAGTAGCTAGTGATTTTGTTAGCAGACAGTGAAGGCCCTGATCAGACTGCACGGATATGCAGGCTGATCTGGGTCCTCTTTGTCTGCATATGCCCAAACATGTTTTCGCATGGCAGAGCCCTGTTGAACACCTAGCTCCTCCTAATATTCAAATACATCCATTTTACTATGTGTAGATATGTCTAAAAACTGCTGGATGAATGACGAACCTTATGAAGATATAATCATATGCTGCTGAATGAAGTCTTCGCAAAAAATGTAGGACAGGGCCCAGTTGTTCAAAGCTAACGACGTCGTTAGTTAACGATTTGTTAAAATTTACATCGAGTGATACGCAAATATGCTGAAATTTTTTGCTGAAAAAATGTCAGAATATTGTGTATTGAATCCGCTAAAACAGTTAACGAAATGACCCTTTACAAGCTCGTTAAGCTAACGACGCTTTGAACAACTGGGCTCTGCTTGACAAAACTGGCATATTTTTCATTTTGTCCTGCAAAATGTTTTAGTATGTCTGAGAAATGTTCTGTGAATCTTAGCAAAGAAAATAATATTCTGACAAGAAATATGCCATAAATCCTGCAGATACTTGTCTGTCCTGCAAAATATGACAAGTCTGTCTGACAGCTGTCCTGCATCAGTAGAGATGATTTCGCGAAGACTGTGAATGCAGTGTCTGATCTGGGTCTACACTGTTTGCTCAGGTCTATCTCTTCTTGTACTTTGTGAAAATATGCTACTTGACTGGGAAATGTGTTTGGAAGTGTCTGTGTTTTCTTAATGCATTTAAGACTGAATTAACTCTCTCACACTAAATATTGGAAGAGTCCATTTTAGATTTTAGGTTTTGTTTGTTTGTGTTGAGTCAACCCAATGGGGTCATGTGGAGCATGGTCAGTTTACCTAACCACACTTTTACTACGCAGGCTTAGTTCTCTAAGCGGTTAGCTATGCAGTATTGTGCGCATTATTTCGCCAGAAACTGACAACTGCCCTTTTTGAATCGGCGGAAGGGAGAGAATGATCGTAGAAAATATTTCATGATTAATATCCACGAAAGAATGTTGCCGACCTGATGGGGGTCGAATCCGCAGCCTCCTGATCACCAGTTGGACGCGCATCCAACTGAACCACCAAGGCTGGCTTAGATTTAAGGTTTGTCTGGCTATATGATGTAGATATTCCTAAAGAAAAATGGTTGAACTATTCGCTTTCTGGGTCTGCACTGTTTGCCAGTTATCCGTTTAGGGGTCTGAAGTCTTCAGTGGGTTAAAAAAATATTTCAAATAAGTTTTTTTTTTTTTAGAAAACTATTCCACACTTTTCACTAGTCCAGCCTGATATTTTTTCATGTCCCAGGCTGCTGAGGTAGGATTTGCCAAACCCTGCTGGTTATCAACAGTTATAGTGTAAATATAAACCAAAATAGATCTGTTTGTTCTTGACCTTAAACTTATCAGCAGTCATCCTGATAACCTTAGCACTCTGGGTAAAATTTTCAGCAGACCACATACTGAAATATTTTTCTTATTTTTCCCTGAAAACAGATTTTGACATTTCATGCAAATTGTCAACAATTGAGACAGTTTGAATGAACTGTTAAATCCTGTTTTCTGGGAAATAAATAAGAAAAAATATTGTCAATTTGTTGTCTGCTGAATTAGCCCAGACAGTGATAAAGGTTAAAGGTTGTCAGTATGTCAGTCATGTCACATCCTTTTCAGCCCTGCAGTCAAAACAGATACTCATGCAAACAGTGAGGAGCAAGATTAGACCATCCCACCAGGACCTGTCATAGGTCAAGATAAAGTCCACATAATATTTTTCTTATTTCGCAATAAGTACATGTACTTGCAAAGTGTTTTTGTTTTTGTTTTTTTTTTTCATCAAGAAATAAGAAAAATATCAGTACATTTCAATTGAGGTCTGAGATAAGTAAATACAATTAGGTTATCAAATGCAGCTCGAAATCTAATTTAATTTGAGTTTTATCTAATCATAATGATTTTATTATCTTTATTAAAGTTTATAGGGCTGTAATAATCTATGCTCAAGGATACTTTGGTAGTATTTATCTGCTATGCAGTTAACACTAGTGAAATTATTGCATCACTCAGAGAAATTGTTAAGGAGGAGTATTCAGGGTTTTCCCCGGCTCACTTTTGGCAATATACCACAACCTCTTTATAACACTATAGTTGAGGTTCATAGCATAGACCGTGTTAGTTAAACAACTGTGTTATATCAAAACAAAAATGTATAGATTATATTGAAAAATGACCATTTATGGTCATTTTTCAATCTATACATTTTTGGGGTCCTTTTTTGAACCATGTTATATCCAAAACTGTGTTATAACGAACCGTGTTTTAAAGAGATTGTAGTGTATTTTACTACTAAAGTCATGTTCTGGACTCCCAGAACTAAGGGATAAGAGTCCTGATTGATGCATTTATCAGTGCTTGCACTAACTGTCAAAATCAGGAAGTCCCAGGAGTTCCTAAGAGCGTAGCTCCAATATCTGGAAGTCCTGGTGATTAATTTTTTTTCACTCGCTTTCAGAAATTCAACCTAAGTATTCTTAAACTCTCATTTATGGAGTAAAACTGCCATTCTTAAGCTAAATAACACATAAATTCATTCAAAATTTTTGTTATAAATGACCAAATAACTTTAAAAGTTGGGAGTCCCAGACTTCCTGGCATTGATTTTTGGAAGTCCCAGGGCAATTTTTGCCCTGGGACTTCCAAAAATCAATGCCAGGAAGTCTGGGACTCCCAGACTTCCCTTAATGCTACCACTAATTTATCATCAGTGTAAACTTGATTTTATTTATTTTTGGCTTTGAATTTTGATTTGTTTTGTACTTAAAGGACAAGAAATATAACTATTTGGGAAACAGTTAATTTCTTTAAAACAATAAACACCTAAATTTTATTTATGGACCCCTTAACACAAGATCAATGAGTCACTTGGACCCTCGGTTTCAAACCCTGAGGGAAAACCCTGAGTATTTCGTGATAGTTCCAGGACAATTTTCTCAATTTCTCCAAAAAACCCCCCAAAAAAACATGTATTGTGGGTACTCATAAGAAGTGCCTCAATGAGGTGATTTTATTAATCAGTACCCACAACCAAAATATTTATTGTTTTAAAGAAGAATGATCTTCAGTGTCAAGGCATTCTCTTTGTGGAGCATAAATCCTTGGGGACAAGAGGGGTATCCAGATAAGTCCAAACAAAAAAATTATGTGTTTTAAGTTTAGGGTAACCCGACCTTTCCTAATTTTTCCACTGCAATTTTTTATGTTTTCTAAAAAAAAAAAAAAAAAAAAAAAATCTAGGCTTTTTGTGCTAAAATATTTGATATCATACTTGCCATAAGTATTCAGACTGATAGATTTGAGCAAGTTCACTCTGCTTCTAAAGGAGCGGTTTGGTCAAGGTCTGCATTGTTTTCCATTCCATAGTAGTCAGAAAGATTAATTAAAAAAATTGTTAGTATTGTCTGAATATTTTTCATAGTTCCAGATAAGAGGGGTTTTCCAGATACAAGCGAGGCACTTCTAATGAGTACCCACATCATATATGTTTTCTTAGAGAAACAAGAAAAATATCAACACTTTTTGTTTGAAAAAAGGTTCTTAACTGAAGCTATGAATTTTGGTAATTATAGTATATTAGAACTAAGTACAAAAAAAAAAAAAAAAGCAGGGGTGTAAAATTCCACTCGCACGCTTGCATTTGCGAGACAATTTTAAGGCAGGTCGAGTGAGATTTTCAGAAATTTCTTTTCTTCATTTTTAGCATCTAAATGAAAAATTTAGACCATAAGGCTGAATACGTTTTGAGGTGATCCACCTACCATATCTAAACCTATCTGACATGATACCCTGAACACTTTTCTCCATAATATTGTTCTTAATCCCTCATGAAAACATATGTTGTGGGTACTCATTACAAGTGCCTCTAATGACATTTTTGTTATAAGGTCTTTTTTAACTTGGAGGGTAAAATTTGTAGTAATTTATTGTATTGAACCAAAGCCAATTTATTTTATCATATTAATGTGTTAAACAGTGAATAAAGAAATAATGGAGCTGTGCCATACAGAATGTCAAGGTATATAGAGAAAGTAAAGACGGTCAGATCAGTCTGTACACTTATGGTGTATAATTAGGATGTTCACAATAGCTTTTTTCGACCAAAAAATTTTGAATTTTTTTTTATTTCTCCACGAAAACATATGTTGTGGGTACTCATTAGAAGTACCTATTTGTGACAAAATACAAAATGTAGGTGATTAAAAAAAAAAGAAGCTTTTTTATCGTTCATGAAAAATGCATTTTGGAGTGACTTGGCCATTAAACTTTTAATTAAAAAAAAATACAAATAAATAAATAAACGAATAAATGAAAGTCTTATTAACATACCTACATGCAAAGATTTAATAATTTAATAATTATGCAAACTTGTCACAAGGGAAATTGTTTTATTGTTTATTAACGTCCTGACACTCGCAAGGTCACAGGTATGGCAATGCTTATTAATGAAGATGATGTATGGATGGAAATTATTGGCACTCCCCATTTGTTGAAATAACTTGTCGTAATGACCCTAAGTATTGGACTGATAGGCCTGAGCAAACAGTGTGGCATCTGATCAGGGTCTACACTGTTCACCACTTATCTAGCCGTTTAAGATGCAACAACAGGAAGCACAATGGACTTGTTCAAATTTTAGGATAAGTATGGTAAGGTGTGCCAATAAAAAGGGTAAATATCATAGCTCTTAATGAGGTACTTTTTTCAACCAAAAAATATCCATATTTTTCTTATTTCTGGACAAAAACATGTTGTGGGTACACGTTAGAAGCGCCTTGCCGAGGCGCTTCTAATGAGTACCCACAACATATATTTTCTTCAAGAAATAAGAAAACTATTTACCAGATAACCACTCTTATCTAGACCTATGATTAATATGGAATTTGTTTTGCATCAGCCATGGTTTGCTGTTGTGTGATTCTTGTCATGTTTCATCTGGGTTCAACCTGAAACTTACTAATGGAGGTGGAAAAGACAGATAAAGTTCATGTACCTACAATGTAGTAATCCTCACAAAAATAACATGAAATAGTTCCAGAGAAGATTCCTGTTTTTTTTGGGGTTTTTTTTTTGCAACATTGCAACATTTTGCTGGTTCCAAATGACATTTGGTAGGTTTTGCTGCGTTTCAGTTCAGTTTTTCCTGTAATAATACCGTATTTGACCTAGTTACTGCACTGTACACAGGTTTTTCAAAATTACTGGAAAATTTCTAGTAAACTAACCACCCAATAAGGACAAACTTTAAAGAAAGATCAGCAGAGGACTTCAGAAGAGGATTATTTAATGATGCTTATGTGATACTATTTTTTGTTTTTCTTTAAAAAAGCATATGTTTTAAAAAAAAAGCATTAACGGTATTCATTTAAATTGCCTTGACTTGTTGAAGCAATTTAAAAAACAAGTACCATCAGCATAATGGTTTTTATAAAGAAGCAGATAAAGAAATAGAGTACGGGATGTAATCTGAATACTACGAAAATGATTGACTGTGCTCTTATAGGCATAGCAACAGATAGGGCGCTTTTTTCATCCGAAAAATGCTGATGTCTGTCTTATTTCTCTATGAAAACACATGTTGTGGGTACTCATTAGAAGCGCCTCGATGAGGCGCTTCTAATGAGTACCACATCATATGTTTTCGTGGAGATATCAGAAAAAGATCATGTGGATACCCTCTCTTATCTGTAGCTATGGAATATGATTACCTTTATCCCTTCTCTTGCTATTAAAGTTGGCACAAGCTGCATCTGGGTTCAGGGTTTGAATCCGGCTAGAGGTGAAGTACAGCATATAACTGGCTCTTCATTGCACATCTAGCCTTTCATTATCACCCATTCATCATCTTAATATGAATGTTAAAAGAGATATAAAACACCAGGGTCCAGTTGTTCAAAGCGTTAGCTTAACAAGCTTGTTAAGGGTCATTTTGTTAACTATTTTAGCGGATTCAATATACAAAATTCTGATAATTTTTGCTGATATTTTTTGCTGATTCAATATACAATATTCTGATATTTTTTTCAGCAAAAAATTTCAGCATATTTGCGTATCACTTGATGTAAATTTTAACGAATCACTAACTAATGACATCATTAGCTTTGAACAACTGGGCCCAAATCATCATCATCATAGCAGATAAAAATTGAGCCAATTTAGATTTTTACCCTGGTCCTGCTGAACCTGCATATGCCCTGTCTTTACAAACAGTGTAGATCCAGATCAGTTAGCTGAAGAAGCCAACTGATCTGGATCTGCACTGTGTGTCATTAAGTGTGTGAATTTGAATCAACAATCTAGATCAAGTAATTTGATTGGTACAGTTAGATGTAGGTGTGGCAACTTCATTTATTCAGCATGGCAAGGGTTAAATATAGGCACATAAAAAGATATAAGATTCTAGGGAACATAAACTTGCCTAAGTACTCTAAGTATTATGACAAATTTGAAAGAGTCTGCTCTGCTACCTGTTGTGTCTAGAATATTGCTGGATGAGTGGCAAACAGTGTAGATGCTGATCAAATGCTGCATCTAATCTGGGTCTGCACTGTTTGTAAGGCCTATTTGTCATAATACTGTGGGTTATTAAGGTAATATTTTGTGAATTTGCTCTTCAAATAGGAAAAAAATAGGAAGAAAATCAAACTATTTTATATCTGTGTTTGATGGCCTCAATTTTTTTCTATCATTTTCTGCAATTCTTTTCATGAACTTTTAACTAATTTATGCATAGCTCCAGATAAGGGGGAGTATCCACATATTTTTTTAAGCTCATGTAGGCAAATGCTTAGGGTGAGCTATTGTGATGGCCCTCTGTCCGTTGCCATGCGTCGTCCGTTATCAACAATTCATTGTTAACACTCTAGAGGTCTCAGTTTTGACCTGATCATAATGAAACTTACTCAGAATGTTACCTCTATGATGCCTAGGTCAGGTTCGAAACAGGGTCACTTTGGGTAAAAAACTAGGTCACCAGGCCAAATCAAAGGATAACCTCGTTAACACTGTAGAGGTCACATTTGTTAGGTAATCATCATGAATTTTGCTCAGAAATTGTTTCTTTAAGATTTCTAGGTCAAATTCGAAACTGGTTACTTTGGGTCAAAAACTAGATCACCAGGACAATTCAAAAGAAAACCTTGTAAACACTCTGGAGGTCACATTTTTGAACTAATTGTCATGAATCTTGCTCAGAATGTTTGTCTTGATTATAAGGTCAAGTTTGAAACTGGGTCATTTGGGTTTAAAAAGTAGGTCACCAGGACAATTCAAAGGAAAATCTTGTTAACACACTAGAGGGCACATTTTTGAAGTAATCATCTTGAATCTTGCTCAAAACATTTGTCTTGATGATTTCAGGTCAAGTTTGAAACTGTGTCACTTGGGGTCAAAAACTTGGTCACCAGGCCATATCAAATGAAAATTTTCATTAGACCTAGAGGTCACATTTTTTAAGTAATCATCATAAATCTTGCTCAAAATATTTGTCTTGATGATTTCTAGGTCAAGTTCAGACTAGGTCGCTTAAGGTCAAAGCAAAAAGTAGGTCACTAGGTCAGATCAGAGGAAAACTTTGTTAACACTGTAGAGGTCACATTTTTGAAGAATGTTTGTATTGTTGATTTCTAGGTCAAGTTGGAAACTGGGTCGCATATGACCTATATTTCAGGGTCCATTATGTTTTTGTGTTTACGTCACTTTCTCAGTTACTATTGGTTCTACAATGGTGATGCTTGGCACATGCTTGCATGTTAGCATGACCTCTTGAGTGCAGTCGGCCATATTTTACTTTGACCTTTATTACAAGGTCCATTGGGTGCAGTACATTGTCTTAGTTGTTTTTTGTAATCATCTTGAATCTTGATCAGAATGTTTGTCTTGATTTCTAGGTCAGATTCCCTTAGTGCTATAATACTCAGGTGAGCGATACAGGGCCTTCATGGCCCTCTTGTCTTATTTCTCCACAAAAGCATTTATTGTGAATACTATTAGAAACACCTAGAGTAACCACTATGTAAGATTTTGTGGGGAAAGAAGAACAATGTCAGTACGTTTTAGTTGAAAAAAGCGCCTTATGTGGAGCTATATTTATACTACTGACAGGGGCAGGCGGGTGCGACACCACCTTCTGTAGAATTCTTGTCTTGTTTATACATGGATGGATGACCATTTACCATCTGTTCTTTCAGGTGTCTGGACCTAATGAGGGGATTGATTGACTGGAAGAGATGAAATTTTCTTCAGAAGACAGAAGACAGAAAACTACCATGGCAGACATTACAAATACTGTGAGTACATTTC
The DNA here is from genome assembly GCA_964016985.1 of Anodontia alba. NCBI lineage: Eukaryota > Metazoa > Mollusca > Bivalvia > Lucinida > Lucinidae > Anodontia > Anodontia alba. The sequence continues at coordinate 141,742,909 of OZ024822.1, read as the reverse complement.
TCATGTTGCCTAAGAAATGTATTTACCCGAATTATTCACATGGCTCCAGATAAGAGGGGCTCTCCAGATAATTTTGTCTTAAGCCAAATAAAAAATTATGTGTGTTTAGGGTAACATGTTAGAAAAAATAGGTAGGCTTGGTAGGGATTCTTTTTTTTATTACATTTTTTTTTACGAAGAATAATACAAAAATTACTAAATATATTTGGACTTTGCACATAATTCACATAAAGTTTTATTAAGTCTGTGTGACTATCCTTAGATGAGTGTAAAAGTACTGATAGAATGGCAAACAGTGTAGACCCTGATCAACCTGCTCCTTTAAGTTTGATCTGGGTCTACACTGTGCCCTACTTGTTCGTTTATTAAGCATAAATATTTTATCCCTATACCATCTATTTTTAGCTCACCTGAGCACGAAGTGCTCATGGTGAGCTATTGTGGTCAGTCAATGTCCGTCGTCCGTCGTGCGTCATCCGTCGTCCGTCGTGCGGCGTCAACAATTGCTTTAAAAGCCTACTCCTCCTACACCCCTGGGCCAATTGACTTGATACTTGGTAGGAAGCATTTGGGTGACTTGTAGATCAAAAATAGCTAAAATCGTCGATCGGAAATCCAAGATGGCTGCCATGGCCGCCATCTTGAAAATCTATTTTTCGCTTCTTCTCCTGAACCATAAGGCCAATTGACTCCAAACTTGCTAGGAACCATCAGGGTGACTTGTAGATAAAAAATAGCTAAAATCGTGCCGATCGGAAATCCAAGATGGCCGCCATGGCCGCCATCTTGAAAATCTATTTTCCGCTTCTTCTCCTGAACCGAAAGGCCAGTTGACTCCAAACTTGCTAGGAAGCATCAGGGTGACTTGTAGATCAAAATTAGCTAAAATCGTGCCGATTGGAAATCCAAGATGGCCGCCATGGCAGCCATCTTGAAAATCTATTTTTCGCTTCTTCTCCTGAACCGAAAGGCCAATTGACTCCAAACATGCTAGGAAGCATCAGGGTGACTTGTAGAACAAAAGTAGCTAAAATTGTGCCGATCGGAAATCCAAGGTGGCCGCCATGGCGGCCATCTTGAAAATCTTTTTTGCTTCTTCTCCTGAACTGAAAGGCCAATTGACTCCAAACTTGCTAGGAAGCATCAGGATGACTTGTAGATCAAAAATGGCTAAAATCGTGCTGATCGGAAATCCAAGATGGCTGCCATGGCCACCATCTTGAAAATCTATTTTCGCTTCTACTCCTAAACTCAAAAGCCAATTGACTCCAAACTTGGTAGGAGGCATTGGGGTGACTTATAGATCAAAAATAGCTAAAATCGTGCCTATCGGAAATCCAAGATGGCCGCCATGGCAGCCATCTTGAAAATCTATTTTTCGCTTCTTCTCCTGAACTGAAAGGCCAGTTGACTACAAACTTGGTAGGAAGCATCGGGGTGACGTAGATCAAAAATAGCTAAAATCATGCCTATCGTAAATCCAAGATGGCCGCCATGGCGGCTATCTTGAAAATCTATTTTTCGCTTCTTCTCCTAAACCCAAAAGTCACTTGATACTTAGTAGGAAGCATCAGGGTGACTTGTAGATCAAATATAGCTAAAATCGTTCTGATCAGAAATCCCAGATGGCCACCATGGCCGCTATCTTGAAAATCTATATTTAGCTTCTTCTCCTGCACCGAAAGGCCAATTGACTCCAAACTTCGTAGGAGACATTGGGGTGACTTGTAGATCAAAAATAGCTAAAATCGTGCCAATCGGATATTCAAGGTGGCCGCCATGGCAGCCATCTTGAAAATCTATTTTTCGCCTCTTCTCCTGAACTGAAAGGCCAGTTGACTCAAAACTTGGTAGGAAGCATTGGGGTGACTCGTAGAACAAAAATAGCTAAAAGCGTGCCGATCGTAAATCCAAGCTGGCTGCCATTTAGAGTTTGTTCAAATGATCACGTTCAATTGACTGGCATGCCATATATCTTCTTCTTCAAAATAAAGAACTGCTTAAATGATGATCTTTTCATTAGTTGCGATGACAGGATTGGAAAAATGTTGCATAACATCTGCATATCTGCAGTGGCTATATCACTCAGGTGAGCGACCCGTGGCCTGTGGGCCTCTTGTTTTTTTTGTTGTTTTTTTGAGAAAACATGAAAAATATTGTTAGGTTGCACCAGGAAAATTAGGTAGGGTAAGGTTACCCTAAACACACATATTTTTAGCTCACCTGAGCTCTGCTCAGGATGAGCTGTTGTGATCACTTTTCGTCCGTCCGTGCGTCCGTCCGTGCGTCCGTCCGTTAACATTTTCAAATGACTTCTCCTCTGAAACCGCTGAGCCAATTTTGCTCAAATTTCATATGGAGCCTCCTTAGGGTGGGGGAATGAAAAATTGCTAAAAAGGTCGCGGTCCGTTGACCAAGATGGCCGCCACGCCCATATATGGTAAAAACCTTTAAAAATCTTCTCCTCCAGAACCGAGAATGCCTTGGAGCTGAACCTTTGCAGGAATCATTGGGGACGGGAGGTCTACCAAAATTGCTAAAAGAATTGTCGTACGTTGACGTTTGACCTTTTTACAGCAAGGTCAAGTTTGCTTCCCTATGCATTTGTATGGGAAAAACCTTTAAAAATCTTCTTCTCCAAAACCGAGCATGCCTTATGGCTGAATCTTTGCATATATCTTCGGGAACAGGAGAGCTACCAAAATTGCTAAAATAATGGTCGTACATTGACATTTGACCTTTTTACGGTAAGGTCAATTTTGCTTCCTTATGCATTTGTATGGGAAAAATGTTCAGAATCTCAAACAACTTCTTCTCTGGAGCCTCTGGGCCAATTTTGCTCAAATTTCATATGGAGCCTCCTTAGGGTGGGGGATCGAAAAATTGCTAAAATGGTCATGGTCCGTTGACCAAGATGGCCGCCACGCCCATATATGGTAAAAACCTTTAAAAATTTCTCCTCCAGAACCGAGAATGCCTTGGGGCTAAACCTTTGCAGGAATCATCGGGGACGGGAGGTCTACCAAAATTGCTAAAAGAATTGTCGTACGTTGACGTTTGACCTTTTTACGGCAAGGTCAAGTTTGCTTCCCTATGCATTTGTATGGGAAAAACCTTTAAAAATCTTCTTCTCCAAAACTGAGCATGCCTTATGGCTGAATCTTTGCATATATTTTTGGGAACAGGAGAGATACCAAAATTGCTAAAATAATGGTCGTACATTGACATTTGACCTTTTTACGGTAAGGTCAATTTTGCTTCCTTACGCATTTTTATGGGAAAAATGTTCAGAATTTTAAACAACTTCTCCTCTGGAGCCTCTGGACCAATTTTGCTCAAATTTCATATGGAGCCTCCTTAGGTAGTGGGAACGAAAAATTGCTAAAATGGTCGCGGTCCGTTGACCAAGAGGGCCGCCACGCCCATATATGGTAAAAACCTTTAAAAATCTTCTCCTCCAGAACCGAGAATGCCTTGGGGCTGAACCTTTGCAGGAATCATCAGGGACGGGCGGTCTACCAATATTGCTAAAAGAACTTCTCCTCTGGAGCCTCTGGGCCAATTTTGCTCAAATTTCATATGGAGCCTCCTTAGGTAGGGAGAACAAAAGATTGCTAAAATAGTCACAGTTCGTTGACCAAGATGGCCGCCACGCCCATATATGGTAAAAACCTTTAAAAATCTTCTCCTCCAGAACTGAGAATGCCTTGGGGCTAAACCTTTGCTAAAATGGTCACGGTTCGTTGACCAAGATGGGCTCCATGCCCATATATGGTTAAAACCTTTATAAATCTTCTCCTCCAGAACCGAGAATGCCTTGGGGCTGAACCTTTGCAGGAATCATCAGGGATGGGAGGTCTACCAATATTGCTAAAAGAACTTCTCCTCTGGAGCCTCTGGGCCAATTTTGCTCAAATTTCATATGGAGCCTCCTTAGGTAGAGGGAACAAAAGATTGCTAAAATGGTCACGGTTCGTTGACCAAGATGGCCGCCACGTCCATATATGGTAAAAACCTTTAAAAATCTTCTCCTCCAGAACCAAGAATGCCTTG